>CM029014.1:71474486-71957381 GCA_016801055.1 Panax notoginseng | reverse complement strand
CAGGGGTATTCATAGGCAGTTCGGTCATAAGTACGTGTGGTTTATGTCACACTTGGGACCGATTGGGACCTTTTGCTGACACGAGTACTACTTTACCATGATTAGCTATGTCTTACTCCTTTCAGCCCTCGGAGTATATAGATGCTATGTCTTGGTCGATGTTCTTGGCGGATATCAGGGATCCCTTTGGCATTTTGTTGTGCACAGGGCTTAGCTCACCCCACAGCTTCATTACTCATGCTCCGGGCATGGACTATCTCCCTCTGCTAGTTTAAGGGGCATGACTACTGTAAGACCCCGAATTTTATGAAATAAAAGTATTTAATTTTTCTTATAATTACTATTCAGTAAATAGTTAAATTGATAAATGTTAAAGTTAAGGGTGATATATGAATTTTTTTCGAAATACACAAGTGGTTATAAAATATTCATTGTTGTCGGGTAATATTCGTTTGATCGTGGAATATTATTACTGTCGGGGAATATTCATACGACAGCGCAGCCTTTTGTGGGCCCCATAACGGAAAGCGATTGGATGAAAAAAATGACAAAAATAAGTTGTTTATAAATAACGGCGTAGTTGTTACCGTTAATACTGTTAGAATAACTGGTGGTTAAAACACAGTAATAAGCGTTGTTGCACAGTAGCACACGGTATTGCACCAATTATTGATTCTTACGTAAGAGGGCACTACTCAATAATTGTTACAGTAATTACTGTTCAATATTATATTTTATTGATTCAATAATTGTTGCGTTAATATTTTATATTACTGTTGTTTTAATAATTGTCACTACACAGTATTTTCTATTATCGGAACAATAATTCATATTATCTGAATAATATTATTAGATAACATTATTGGCAATGTCTAAAAAGTTTTGTCTAAGGAGAGGTTTGGTCATCTAATTGCGCGCCAGTAAGGAGAGATCCTTATTGAAAAGCCCCCTCTTCCTAGGAACGGCCTGGTTGCCAGTACTGTGATTCTGTAATATTATTTGTGTATAATTAATTATTGATTTATATGATGAGGAAAATATTGATTTTATGTGGATATAGATGGAGAGAAAATTTTTAATGTGACAATTGTTGTAAATTAATATTTTATCTTTTTCTGATAAAATAATTCAATTAAATATATTATTTTAATAATATATTAATGGTGATATTTTTACAATGAATGTGGGATATATGAATAAATGAGGAGGAAGAGTATTTTTGTGGCATTAAATGATTAACACATGTTTTGTGTGTTGGTGGACACAATTCTTGACCGAAAATTTATTATTGACTGTAAAATCGCCCGTTTATGGATTTCGGTCAATTTCTGTTTGGAATTTGGAAACACTTTCTTCTGCAAAGTTGTAGAGAATTGAAATTCCTATAAAAACTCGCGAGATTCGAATTTTCTGATAAAAGGGCTATTTATTATGAATTATTGAAGTTCCGAAGTTCCGAAATAATTGATTTTTGGAAGTTTTATTTATTTTTATTAACAAAAACGTTTTTTACACTTTGGTGGGCCCCACTTGCACATGTTGATGGATGAATCCAGATTTACAAAGGTGGGCTAAGAAAAATTTATAATTATATTATTATTTTATTAAATTTTCTGCTTTGGTGTTCTAAGCAATTTCCTATAAATAGGGTGCTTAGGTTAGAATTGAAAAACACACCAAAAACTGAAGTTTTCTCTCTATTTCTCTCTCTATATATCGACTGTATTCTTGTGAGTATTTTGATATCTTGAATGTTGCTATACGGTGCAAGTTCGTTCAGCGTTATTCCAGTCAGGAGTACTGCTCTTTTGAGGTACGGGATAGTAAGGGACATTGTCGTAAGGGATAGTAAGAGATAGTAAGGGATAGTAAGGGATGTTATTTTTTTTATCAATGATATTATTTCTTTCAATATCATTATACCGAAATATTGGTAAGATTTTTCTTGTAAAATTCTTATCTTTTCATGTCGGGGTTACTATTCACGAGTTACTATTCATGAGTTACTATTCATGAGTTACTATTCACGAGTTACTATTCATGAGTTATTATTCATGAGTTACTATTCACGAGTTACTATTCATGAGTTACTATTCACGAGTTATATTCATGAGTTACTATTCATGGGTTACTATTCACGAGTTACTATTCATGACAAAATTGGTTTCTTTTTCTAACCAAATTATAGTTGATTTATGAATATTACTCTTGAGATTAAAACTATATGTTGATCATATTATTTTTTATTATTATATATAACATTTTTATAACCCTAATGATGATATTTCTCTTTGACTTGAGTGTAAAGATGGGCAGATTTTTGGTATGATCATGACTATGGGTTCTCTTTGGCCAGTAGTGCAAAGTTAAATTTTTGACTGGTATGATCATGACCATTGAATTTATAATTGAATATCTTTAGCTTAAGTACAAAGGTGAAATGATCAACATGGTTATAATTATTGGTTATATAAATTCTGAATTGATTATATATTTTTTTGAGATAATAATATATTTGGCATGTAGTGCAAATATGAACTATTGAGGAATATCTTTGGCCTGTAGTGCAAAGATGAGTTGTTGATGAATATCTTTGGCCCGTAGTGCAAAGATGACTTATTGTTGAATATCTTTGGCATGTAGTGTAAAGATGAACTGTTGATGAATATCTTTGGCCCGTGGTGCAAAGATGAATTTATTAGTATGATTATGAACAGGAACTGTGATTTGGTATAACCATGATATTTGATGTTTCAGGTAAAGACAGGTGATGAAAATTATCTTCGTCTTGGATGCGAAATTTAGAATCACAATTATGATTATGAATTATTCATATGATTGTGGAAAGGAACTGTTGATTGATGTTACAGGGATGAAATATTGTTGGTGGACTTTTAACATGGAGAAGATAATAGACTTTATGGTCTATTTGACTCTTCTAATGGATTGCTCGTTCCGCTGCAACTATGGTTGAAATTTTATCATTTACAATATGTTCTAAATCTCTGATTTATTATTGATGGAGGCTATTGATAATTTAATTATCTTTAGTCAAGATATTCTTTACTGAGCTAGTTGTGCTCACCCTTTTGCTTCACAATTCCTTTCAGGTAATAAGAGTGTAGCTGGGTCGAGCGAGCGAGGGTAACGGGAAAATAGAACGGTGGTCTCTAGCTGTGGATGTGCTCCCGAAGCAGTATAAAAAAGTTCATTTAGTAATTTTATTTGGTGAATCCAATAGGGTAAGGTGTACCCAACGTTGGAAGGGTGATTTGCCACTATCAAACAAGATGTCTAACGACATACAACCTCGTGTCATCATAAGACAGGGATGTGCTCATCCACTTGCTGAGTATATATACGAGCACTACCTATATAATCTTGGTGTTTGTTTGAAGTATAATTCTCAATTAGAGACAGTAGAGATAATGATATGTCAAGAGAAGACTCACCATTGGGAAGAATATGATAGTAATCTTCTCGTTTTTCTTTGGGGTCTATTGGGTCAACCAAGAATAATTCTGTGGCCATATGATATCTATCATAACCTAGACGCATGGCCTCCCATGTACGAAGGTTTCCTTGAGCACTTTCCAAAGATTCTAATTTCTAAAACAGTTTTTGACTATACCTTTATGTAAGGTGTCATTGTGAGGTGATGTCCACGGTTGGAACATGAGTCACATTTGGTATATATTTGTATCCAAACTCACAGTATATGTATTGTCGTATTTTGCACGATAATTGTAATAATAAAGTTGTAGTTATTTTCTGTACCATGTATTTGGCGACTCAGAATGGGTTGGATGGATTGGACCTATTTTGGGGGCGTCACAGTTGGTATCAGAGCTATAAGTAAAGAGCCCGAGCCTCTCGCTGGTGACTTCCTGTTGATGGGGAATGCACCGAAGCCAGACTCTCCGTAGGGGACGCCGTTCTGCGGTGGCAAACTGATAGGTATCAATGTAAGGTGCTGACACATGATAGTGTCCAATGTTACATTTGGTATCAGAGCTTAGGGATATGATCTCTGGAGGAGATCGGAGAATTGGACTAGGAGGGGAGAGACAAGTAAATCCTTCGCTAGTGTGTTTACCTAAGTTTATTTGTTGGTCAGTCATAATATCGGGATATTATGTGATATGTTAATTTGTTCAATTAACCTTTGTTTTGAAGTTGTATTCTAGAATGATATCTGAAATACAGGAGATGTGCAATGAAGAAATTATGATGACAGGAAAAGATGGAATCTGAAATGAAAGCAAGGTATTCTCAACTCTTTGAAATACCAGGTACGTAAATTTCGGGGACGAAATTTCATAAGGAGGGGAGATTGTAAGACCCCGAATTTTATGAAATAAAAGTATTTAATTTTTCTTATAATTACTATTCAGTAAATGGTTAAATTGATAAATGTTAAAGTTAAGGGTGATATATGAATTTTTTTCGAAATACACAAGTGGTTATAAAATATTCATTGTTGTCGGGTAATATTCGTTTGATCGTGGAATATTCTTTGTCGGGGAATATTCATACGACAGCGCAGCCTTTTGTGGCCCCATAACGGAAAGCGATTGGATGAAGAAAATGACAAAAATAAGTTGTTTATAAATAACGGCGTAGTTGTTACCGTTAATACTGTTGGAATACCCGGTGGTTAAAACACAGTAATAAGCGTTGTTGCACAGTAGCACACGGTATTGCACCAATTATTGATTCTTACGTAAGAGGGCACTACTCAATAATTGTTACAGTAATTACTGTTCAATATTATATTTTATTGATTCAATAATTGCTGCGTTAATATTTTTATATTACTGTTGTTTTAATAATTGTCACTACACAGTATTTTCTATTATCGGAACAATAATTCATATTATCTGAATAATATTATTAGATAACATTATTGGTAATGTCTAAAAAGTTTTGTCTAAGGAGAGGTTTGGTCATCTAATTGCGCGCCAGTAAGGAGAGATCCTTATTGGAAAGCCCCCTCTTTCCTAGGAACGGCCTGGTTGTCAGTACTGTGATTCTGTAATATTATTTGTGTATAATTAATTATTGATTTATATGATGAGGAAAATATTGATTTTATGTGGATATAGATGGAGAAAATTTTTAATGTGACAATTGTTGTAAATTAATATTTTATCTTTTTCTGATAAAATAATTCAATTAAATATATTATTTTAATAATATATTAATGGTGATATTTTTATAATGAATGTGGGATATATGAATAAATGAGGAGAAAGAGTATTTTTGTGGCATTAAATGATTAACACATGTTTTGTGTGTTGGTGGACACAATTCTTGACCGAAAATTTATTATTGACTGTAAAATCGCCCGTTTGTGGATTTCGGTCAATTTCTGTTTGGAATTTGGAAACACTTTCTTCTGCAAAGTTGTAGAGAATTGAAATTCCTATAAAAACTCGCGAGATTCGAATTTTCTGATAAAAGGGCTATTTATTATGAATTATTGAAGTTCTAAAGTTCCGAAATAATTGATTTTTAGAAGTTTTATTTATTTTTATTAACAAAAACGTTTTTTACACTTTGGTGGGCCCCACTTGCACATGTTGATGGATGAATCCAGATTTTCAAAGGTGGGCTAAGAAAAATTTATAATTATATTATTATTTTATTAAATTTTCTGCTTTGGTATTCTAAGCAATTTCCTATAAATAGGGTGCTTAGGTTAGAATTTTAAAAATACACCAGAAACTGAAGTTTTCTCTCTATTTCTCTCTATATATATCGAGTGTATTCTTGTGAGTATTTTGATATCTTGAGTGTTGCTATACGGTGCAAGTTCGTTCAGCGTTATTCAGTCAGGAGTACTGCTCTTTTGAGGTAAGGGATAATAAGGGATATTGTCGTAAGGGATAGTAAGAGATAGTAAGGGATAGTAAGGGATGTTATTTTTTTTTATCAATGATATTATTTCTTTCAATATCATTATACCGGAATATTGGTAAGATTTTTCTTGTAAAATTCTTATCTTTTCATGTCGGGGTTACTATTCACGAGTTACTATTCACGAGTTACTATTCATGAGTTACTATTCATGAGTTACTATTCACGAGTTACTATTCATGAGTTACTATTCACAAGTTACTATTCATGAGTTACTATTCACGAGTTACTATTCATGAGTTACTATTCACGAGTTACTATTCATGAGTTACTATTCATGGGTTACTATTCACGAGTTACTATTCATGACAAAATTGGTTTCTTTTTCTAACCAAATTATAGTTGATTTATGAATATTACTCTTGAGATTAAAACTATATGTTGATCATATTATTTTTTATTATTATATATAACATTTTTATAACCCTAATGATGATATTTCTCTTTGACTTGAGTGTAAAGATGGGCAGATTTTTGGTATGATCATGACTATGGGTTCTCTTTGGCCAGTAGTGCAAAGTTAAATTTTTGACTGGTATGATCATGACCATTGAATTTATAATTGAATATCTTTAGCTTAAGTACAAAGGTGAAATGATCAACATGGTTATAATTATTGGTTATATAAATTCTGAATTGATTATATATTTTTTTGAGATAATAATATATTTGGCATGTAGTGCAAATATGAACTATTGAGGAATATCTTTGGCCTGTAGTGCAAAGATGAGTTGTTGATGAATATCTTTGGCCCGTAGTGCAAAGATGACTTATTGTTGAATATCTTTGGCATGTAGTGTAAAGATGAACTGTTGATGAATATCTTTGGCCCGTGGTGCAAAGATGAATTTATTAGTATGATTATGAACAGGAACTGTGATTTGGTATAACCATGATATTTGATGTTTCAGGTAAAGACAGGTGATGAAAATTATCTTCGTCTTGGATGCGAAATTTAGAATCACAATTATGATTATGAATTATTCATATGATTGTGGAAAGGAACTGTTGATTGATGTTACAGGGATGAAATATTGTTGGTGGACTTTTAACATGGAGAAGATAATAGACTTTATGGTCTATTTGACTCTTCTAATGGATTGCTCGTTCCGCTGCAACTATGGTTGAAATTTTTATCATTTACAATATGTTCTAAATCTCTGATTTATTATTGATGGAGGCTATTGATAATTTAATTATCTTTAGTCAAGATATTCTTTACTGAGCTAGTTGTGCTCACCCTTTTGCTTCACAATTCCTTTCAGGTAATAAGAGTGTAGCTGGGTCGAGCGAGGGTAAGGGGGAAATAGAACGGTGGTCTCTAGCTGTGGATGTTCTCCCGAAGCAGTATAGAAAAGTTCATTTAGTAGTTTTATTTGGTGAATCCAATAGGGTAAGGTGTACCCAACGTTGGAAGGGTGATTTGCCACTATCAAACAAGATGTCTAACGACATACAACCTCGTGTCATCATAAGACAGGGATGTGCTCATCCACTTGCTGAGTATATATACGAGCACTACCTATATAATCTTGGTGTTTGTTTGAAGTATAATTCTCAATTAGAGACAGTAGAGATAATGATATGTCAAGAGAAGACTCACCATTGGGAAGAATATGATAGTAATCTTCTCGTTTTTCTTTGGGGTCTATTGGGTCAACCAAGAATAATTCTGTGGCCATATGATATCTATCATAACCTAGACGCATGGCCTCCCATGTACGAAGGTTTCCTTGAGCACTTTCCAAAGATTCTAATTTCTAAAACAGTTTTTGACTATACCTTTATGTAAGGTGTCATTGTGAGGTGATGTCCACGGTTGGAACATGAGTCACATTTGGTATATATTTATATCCAAACTCACAGTATATGTGTTGTCGTATTTTGCACGACAATTGTAATAATAAAGTTGTAGTTATTTTCTGTACCATGTATTTGGCGACTCAGAATGGGTTGGATGGATTGGACCTATTTTGGGGGCGTCACAACTACCTATCACCCGCTGGCCATGATGTCGCAGTTTGACCAGTTTTAGGATTTCCATCCTTTCGAGGGGGCGCTAGGTCAGCGTTTAGCTTCTCGCCATCTATCAGTAGAGGACCGATCCTGGGTGTATGCATGTTGGAATCAGTGTGAGATAGCTACTTTCTCTATTAGCCATCCGGGCTATTCGTCATAGTATTCTACGTGGATGGAGACAGAGACTTCATCAGTTGCGGCAGTATCCACAATACCAGATAGTGCTTCAGACGATGGATAGCCTATGGAGGACATTGATTCTCACATCGATGAGGGGCCATTTACTGGTTGCCAGCATCTCCTTTGGATTCTCCCAGTACTAGCACTGTTGTGATCCAGCATTTGATACAATACTTTGAGCAGAGTCTTCATCTGATGACCTTCGAGAGAGATCAGACTAGAGCCTTAATGTTGACAGCCCTTGATGGGAGAGACGTAGCTCTGTTAGAGAGAGATGAGGCATTAGCTAGTAGAGATGTTGCTGTTGTTGAGCGGGATGAGGCCAGATCAACAGAGATGTCGTGATAGTTAAGAGGGATAGTGCCATATCTGCCCAGGACGTAGCCGTTACAGATAGTACTTCAGTGAGGTCCCTTACCACCGGCATGATTGCAGAGATGAGCACGTACATTGATGAGCATAGAGTCACCATGCAGATGGTTGTAGATCTATTAGCTCGTGTGGATACCCTTGTACAGGAGACCACAGCGTTACCTCCTTCTGCTGAGAGGGATGTTATGTTGGGCTTGATAGCTCGCATATACACCGATTTGTAGATGGGCTTGTATTTTCCTGCATAGACTAGCTTAGCCATTTTGTCATGTACAGTTTACATTGTGTATATCAAACAACATTATATATATAGCAGGGAAATATATTTTTGATCACTTCCCTTTTAGATATATCTGGATACTTGCTTGATATTTTGCCTACTTCTTCAGGGCTTTGTGATCTTGATGTATTCTGAATTCGTCAATGGTGGATGGACATTGAGTTATCTCTGGACAGTTCAGAATGGATCATTGATCTGTGTGGATCCCTACCATCTTTGGTGTCTTGGGACTGATTTCTGTATGGAAATATGGAGAGGAATGTGGCTTTCCTCTCTAAGGTTGACCGCACCACAGATGGTCGCCAGTATTCCTATTTAGGAGGAGCCTAGTTAATTCCATCTCTTATGGATTGGTGTTGCTCTTTGAGGTACAACCGCAGCTTAGATGGTCGCTGAATCTCCTATTTAGGAGGAGTTCAGGTAATTCCACCCCTTTAATCTGAAGCCGAATGAAATGTGATGGATTGAAGTATGATCCCAGTACCGTTGACAAGTATTTGTGTTTTGGTAGGGGGTGAAACCGAACCATGAATGGTTGCCTACGTACTCCTATTGAAGAGGAGGTCAGGTCTGCGTAGTTCGAACCTGGTGTAAGAGGTTCAACGTTGTATGGGCAGAAACGGTGTAGGAATGTTTTTGTTGTTTTTTGTTTTTGTAAGGAGAAGGGTGTAAGAAATGTTTTTGTTATTTTTAGTCTATTGCGACCGGGCCATGTAAAATGGTTGCCTACGTACTCCTATTGAAGAGGAGATCAGGTGGACGTAGTTCGCCCCTCAGGACGATTCGTAGCCGAAGAGAAGTATGAATCCCATGTGCAGGCTATACTATGGGGAGAAGAAAGTTTGATCCCATAATTGGGATAAACTGCAGGTGTGAAAAAGTTTGATCCCGTCTTCAGGACAAACTGCAAGCATAGAAAAGTTTAATCCCGTCTTCAGGATAAACTACAGGTGTGAAAGGTTCAATCCCTGGGGGGTAACTGAAATTATATGAACGGAATGAAACCAAGCTGCTGGCTTGAAGAGTATGTTTCCCTGAGGGGCAAAGTGTGAAAAAGGGTTGTATGTAGTTAAGGGTTAAAGAACCAGAATGACTGGTGATCTGATGATCCAACACCAGGATGTTTGTTTGATGGTAACTTCAGACATAGTACCGTTTCACGGTGTCCGAGTTGGTGAGTTATGAAAATTCATCGCCGTCCATTTCTTGCAATCTGAGAGCGCCTCCTGTCAATACCTCCTTGACAATAAACGGGCCTTCCCAGTTAGGGGAAAATTTTCCCTTGGACTAATCTTGGTTGTCAAGGATCTTCTTTAAAATAAGTCATGTTACTTAAACTGCCGTAGCCGAACTTTTTTGTTGTAGGATCTGGCGATCCTTTGTTGATATAACTGACCATGGAAGATAGTCGCGGTTCGCCTTTCATCTATTAGAGATAATTGGTGATATATGTTTTGTACCCATTAGTCTTCATCCAGCTGACGTCTATCCACACTCGGAGGGATTCCATTTCCACTTCTATGGGGAGAACTGCTTCCATCCCATAGGTTAATGCGTAGGGGGTTGCCCCAATGGAAGTGCGCATTGATGTTCTATAGGCTAACAGAGCAAGAGATAATAAGTCAGACCATTCTTTGTGGTTGGCCGACATATTTTGCATGATCTTCTTGATATTTTTGTTAGCCGCTTCAACAACACCATTCATCTTTGGACGATAGATGACAGAGTTAAGATGTTTGATGTGGAATTTACTGCATAACTCCTTCATCATTTTGTTGTTGAGGTTCTTAGCATTGTCTGACACAATTACCTCTGGTTGTCCATATCGACAAATGATATTATTTTTGATGAAAGCAATGATGACTTCTTTGGTAACCCTGGGGAAGGAGGCTGCTTCTACCCACTTGGTGAAGTAGTCGATCATGGTGAATATAAAGCGATGCCCATTACTGGCTTTGGGATCGATGGGCCCGATCACGTCCATTCCCCACATTGAGAAGGGCCAAGGTGAACTCATATTATGGAGCTCCCTCAGAGGGGCGTGGATGGCATTTCCATGAATTTGGCATTGATAACACCTCTTGACGTGATCATCACAGTCATCTTTGAGGGTAATTTAATAATGTCCTATTCTGAGGATCTTCTTAACAAGCAGGGGGCGCTCATGTGTGGGCCACATACTCCACCATGGACCTTATCCATGAGTCTCTGAGCTTGGTCCTATTCCAGACATCTGAGGAGACCTAGTCCTGCATCTCTTTTATAGAGTGCATCCCCGCTCAGGTAGAATTTCATAGCAAGTCGATGGATCTGCCTTTTCTCAGTAGGGATCGCCTCAGCGGGTGTAGATCCATCTCGTAGGTACTCCTTGATATGTTGATACCAAGAGTGATGGATGGGAGGTAGCTCATTCGATACTTCTCCAACATAGTTCCCATAGGCTGGTGCCTTGTGCAGGGCAAATATGACGCTTGGCATGTGTTCCTTGTCCAGCATGTGAATCAAGGAGGCCAAGGTTGCTAGCGCGTCTGTAAAGTCATTCCTATTATGAGGAATGTGTAGAAAGGAGATCTCTTCGAACTCCGAAGCCATCTTTAAACTTGCCGATGGTAAGGCAGTAAATATAGCTCTTTGGTTTAATAGATTCTCATGGATTGTCTGATTACCAACTCCGAATTCCCAAAGACAGTTAACCACCTGATGCCCATTGAACGGGAAAGTTTTAGCCCAATGAGATAGCCTTCATACTCAGCTGTGTTGTTGGTGTTGACAAACTGTAATTTGATGACGACGGGATACCGCTCCCCCGTACCGGACACTAGAACTACTCCAGCTCTAGAACCTTCCATATTAACAGCTCCATCGAAATACATTTTCCATGTATGGTATGTATCGTACCGATGGTGTTGCTGAACTGTCATTACCCCCTCATCTGGGAAGTAGGTTTCCAAGGATTTAAAATCCCCTACGGGTGCGGCGGCCAGTTGATCCGCTACTTCTTGACCTCTGATGGACTTTTGCATCACGTAGACGATATCAAATTATTATAGGATCAACTGCCATCTGGACAGCCGATAATTTAACATGGGTTTATTGAACACGTACTTGAGAGGATCCACGCGGGAAATGAGATGGGTTGTGTGACCATGGAGGTAATGCTGTAACCTCATGGAAGCCCATGCTAAAGCACAACAAGTCTTCTCAATCAGAGTGTACGTGTGTTCACTGTTGTTGAATCTTTTGCTGAGGTAGTAGATAGCTCGTTCTTGGCCCCTATTATCTTTCTGTCCCAGCATACAGCCCATGGCATTGTCAATTATGGACAGGTACATGAACAGGGGAACATCATCCCTGGGTGGTACCAAAATAGGAGCTCTGACTAGCTGTTCTTTGATTATAAGGAAGGCTTTCTGGCACTCGTCGTTCCATTTCATGGAGGAGTTGCTCCTTAACAACTTGAAGATAGGCTCACAGGTTACTGTGAGTTAAGAAATGAACCTGCTAATGAAGTTGACTCTTCTCAAAAGTCCCCGTATTTCCTTCTTTGTCTGAGAAATGGGCATTTTCATGATGGCCTGGATTTTGGTGAGTTCTAGCTCAATCCCTTTGTGACTGACTAGGAATCCTAGCAACTTACCTGATTTAACGCCAAAGGCGTACTTGGCTGAATTCAACTTCAAGTTGTACTTACGCAACCTGTTAAAGCGCTTTCTGAGATGGTCAAAGTGGTCTTCTTCCCTTCGAGACTTGATAATGATGTCATCCACATAGATCTCTATCTCTTTATGCATTAAGTCGTGGAAAAGACCCATCATAGCTCATTGATAGGTGGCTCCGGCATTGATGAGGCCAAATGACAACCGTCTATAGCAAAAAGTTTCCCAAGGCATGATGAAAGTAGTTTTCTCACGATCTTCCTTAGCAACCATAATCTGGTGGTATCCTGCGAAGCAATTCGCAAAGGAGTACATGTGACGCCTCCAAATTTGGGTACTTGAAACCCGAACTCGGTGCTTCACGATACCATTTCTATGAGCGGAATAATACAATAATAATAACAATAATATAGATAACAAACTTAATTTATATATGCATCAAAGTCTATTCCCAGGTACAAGACCTTTAAACATTCATTACATCATAAATAATAAGTATCAATGTCTTAATAAACTCTAATTATTACACAGAATAATATAAACTCATTCGAACAGCTTTCCTTTTCCCTTGTTCTTGCTTGAACCTTCTGGTTGATCATACTTTGCTGAAAACATTTAAATTTAAAGCAAGAATGAGCATTTGATTGCTCAGCAAGTAATAACAAATATATAAATTAGCTGAAAGAATTAAATATTTTCTTTGAATGATACTTCTACAATGAATCAACAATTGTGAAGTAAGCTGAACCAATAATAACAACATATATCACTTCTATATAAAATTTTTGAAACTATGTACTGACTATAACTGGAGATCAGTCAACAGACTATGAACATTGTTTTCCATTTTCGAAAAGGTTAAACAGAAATTCTTCTGTAAACCGTCATAACTTATGGGGCACGGGGGGGTGATCAGCCCGTTATGCCCTGTATTGATCAATACTACATGCAAGAAGGATATTATCGTTCACTCTATCCACCTTAGGTGCACAAAAGTTTTTCCATGTTCGGGATGTTCATACTTAGTCGGGAATCCAAACCAAAACAATCTGGTTGGATACAATAAAGTTCTATCTTGCTCAACAATATTTTTAAGTTTATGTCTAGCCAAATCAAATAGCTTAGACGGCTTTCAAGTCAACGTATACATACTTGAAATCAATAAGTATGTATCAACATGTGATCAAATACAATAGTTATCCAAGTGGGGACACTTGTCTAACCCTATATAGGAATTAACGAACAGAATAAATATCTGAATTATGCAATAGTACTGTATTGATAAACAATGATTGGATAATTTAAGAACTTGTATGAATATAAAGATTTGATACATAATCGATAACAATAGAGTTAATAATCTGGCATAATAAAATGATTTTAAAACTTTCTTACTCATGTCCATTGCATAAAGTAAATGCAAATTTAGGATACTTGCATAATTTAAATAATAGTTCAGATACTTGCTCAATAATAATTGGAGTAAGTTTAGGAAACTTGCCTGAACTGCTGCTTATAATAATGCAACTTAGTTTTATCTTTTATACAGAAACCTAGCATTAATAACATCATTCGTTTGATTAGAATAATATATCATATCGCATAGTACTGCTATTTGCAGTCAGCACATAACCTAATCACATTGTCACATATGTTTAGTAGTCATTGAATCATAAACAAACACGTATCTAGTCAATTTATCTAAGTCTAGATCAATATCTGAAATATTTCGGTGTCTCGACGACTTTATCGGGTAAATATCGAGTCTAAGACTCTTATTCTAAAGTTCAATAACTGAAAATATCAGTCATATTATTTTATTTGATTTATAATAATTTTTAATTAATTATTATAATTTATCATAATTTTTCAAACTTCGGAATCATTATTAAATGATTTAAATCTTAAATAATTCTATTATCATTAACATTTAATTAATATTAAACTATTAATGAAACCATTGCCAAAATATTAAAGTTATTTATAATAACTCAAAATATTTTTAAAGTATTAATATTACCCTTAAATGATTTTTAAAACATTTAAAATTATTTTTAACTAATTACCATTAATATTAGAATATTAATTTATTATTTATCAAAATATTAAAAGTCATTTATTATAACTTAAAATATTTTTAATTCATTTATTCCCTTTTTAAATGATTTTTAATTTAATAAAATCATTTTTAAACTATTTATTTAATATAATTATTAAATAAACTTAATATCATTAATATTTAATTATTAATAAAATTTACCTTTAAATATCAAAAGTTATATTTTATAACTCAAAATATTTTTAAACTATTTATTTTCATTTTTATAATATTAAAAATCATATTTAATTTATTTATTTAATAAAATTACTAAATAAATCTAATATCATTAGTCTGAAATAATTAATGAAATTTATCTTAAAATATTAAAATTTATGTTTTATAACTTAAAATATTATTAAATACCTCATTATTATTTAAAATGATTTTTAATTCAATAAAATCATATTTAATTAATTTATTTAATGCATTTATTAAATAATTTAAATACCAATAATATCCAAATAAATATTAATATATATGAAAAATATGTTAAACTATTAAAAGTTAATTTTTATAACTTAAAATATTTTTTAAAACTTTTTTTGTAATTTTCAGAATTTATTTACTATTTTTAAATGATTTTTAGAAATTAAATTAATTAATTTTAATATGTTTGTCGCTAAAGCCCTTTGGCGACAGTAACTGTCGCCTTAGGTGTTCTTGAGGCTCAAGAACATTCATAGACTGTGATCGTGTGGTATACTTTGACCAAGCTTAATTCCCAATCTGTAATGCTTCTAGACTAGCTGTTGATCAGAGGTTGTAGTACTCATGTAGTACTACAAGATCTAACAACAGTCGTGGTCATAACATGTATCAAATGAAAGATCTAAAGACCTAAAGTAGTTGTCAGAACGTTTCTGGGCTGCCCAGAATTTTCAGTCATGGCCGGTCAACGCTTTTGTTGACCTTAAATCTGACAATCTGGTCATGTTATAGTTGTGTTAGACGTCAGGGCTTGTAGACTAACTAACAGGGTATAAAGTTTGATCATTTCTCAAGCATAAACATCAATAACAAGCAAGATCTCAGCCACAATTAGCTGTCAGAGCTGTTCTTCATTTTCTGGGTTACCTAGAAATGAAGAACAATTCATATAGCCATATTTGGGCTTCCACAACTTGAGATACGTGTAATTTTTTTGTGATTTAGTGATTCTAGTGTGTAGACAACATGCAAGTGAATAGATTTATCATATAATATACATATAACAACAAAACAACAAAAAGTTATAAGCCGGTCAAACTCTGCTAGACGCTACGTTCATAAGTTTTCTGGGTTACCCAGAAAACTGTCCCGTGATCATACTGACTCGTTTGACCGTCCACAAAATTCAACATATATGATGTTTAGATGTTCTATTAGCATGAATATATAGTCCATCAACCAATATACAACTTAGATACAAGAATAAGAACAAAGAAACAAACAACAGCAAGATCAAGACTCACGAATATCTTGTCTGGCCCTTTCTGGGCAGTTTCTGGGTTACCCAGAAACGCCAAGTCATGGCCGGTCAATGTGGTTTGACCACGATTATCTTACAACTTAGGTCAGATCTAAGCATGATTTCAACTCCAGATTAAAGACCATACTCCTAACTACAAGTACAAACTTTCAAAACACCAAAACATTACACAGAATGAAATCTATAGGGTCTGACATTCATTGTCAGACCACTTTTTAAAGATTTTCTAGATTACGAAAAACTTCAAATCTGAGCCTATAGATGTTATGGATCTAACATCTATCAACCCAGATCATCATTTTATATCATAAACAACATATTTTAATAATAAAACACAAGATCTAACATACAGATCAAGATCAGATTTCTTTTTAGGGTTCATACCTTTAAGTGAGCAAATCCGATTTCTATGCTTCTGATTTGTTATGTGAGTTGGTGGGGCTGATTTTAGTGACTGAAATGTTAGAAGAATTCGTGGGTAGCTTGAGAGAGTATGGGTAAGTGTTTGTTGCACAAATGAGTTTTGTTTTGCTTTTCTCTCTCTTGAATTCTATCTAATCCTTGATGCAATGAAATATGGCTATTAGTAATGGCTGAGAGTTGTAGTCTTGTAGGTTCATAGCTTTAGACTTGTGTGGCTTACAAGATTTGACAAGATTTCCTATCAATTATTCACCAAATAGGACAAAAAGGGTATAATGGTAAATTTGCATTTTAATATTAAGGGTATTCTTGTCTAAGGTACTTAAATCTAGGGTTTAATCACTAGATTTTAAATCTTAAAGTTTTCCAAATAATTTCTAAGGTTTGAACAATTAAAATTAAAAGTGTAATAAAATTTTTAATTAAATTTTAATAGGAAATTAGGGTTTAAATAATTAGGGTTCCTTAATTATCATTAGAGTTCCCAAATTAACAATTCAATTTACTAAAATAATAATTAGGATTTATAATTTTAGCAATTAGGGTTCCTAATTAGCAAATTAGGGTTTTTAATTTTAATTAGGGTTTTTCCTAATTAACAGAAATTCTATAATATGCAACTTAATTCATATAACACCATTTCTGACCGACCTTAAACTCCAGTTTTGAGTTTCCAATTACGATTTATGACAGTAATACTAGGGTTTGTTGTGATACACCATAATTGACTAACCAATATCAGTCTACACATATACAGTATATATTTATAACACTGAAAAATAATATTATAACTAATATAATATTATTATTCTCATTCATTGCTCAAAATCTAAAATTAGTGTTTGGATTCCATATCTGATTTATCTTTCATATATAACATTACTAATTAAGTTAAAAATAATTAACTTAAATAACTTGAACTAAAATTCATATAATAAAATAGTAATTATAATAATTCCAATAATCATTTCTTACCTTATTTAAATAATATAAAAATCATATTTTCATAGAAAATAGATAATAAAGACATTTCTACTATAAAATTAATTATTATAAGTATATACTTTATAATGATCAATAATTCTAAAATAAAATTATTTGAAATTATTCATATAATAAATAAATTTTATTTATCACATATATACATACACATTACTTGGCACATATTCTCATCTTTAAACTAAAAAAAAAAATTTATATGCAAAATTTCTTAGAAAAATATCAAGTTATTACCATATTGAGCAGTATTGTCAATGAGAATGTGGATAAATGGCACGGGAAAGCTATTTTTAAGGCAAGCTTAGTTTAGATCTCGATAATCCATGCAAACTCGCACCTTTCCTCCAGGCTTAGGCACGAGAACTATGTTGGATATCAACTCAGGATATGTGGACACCATTATAATACCAGCTTGAAATTGTTTCACAATTTCTTCTTTCACCTTTAAACTCCACTCAGGTTTCAATCGCCTGAGCTTCTGCTTGACTAGCTTAAATCCTTCTTTAATGGGAAGGGGATGAAGAACAATGTCAGTGGAAAAACCCACCATGTCTTCGTGAGACCATACAAACACATCCTTAAATTGGGTTAGTAGCGTAACCATGTCATTCCTTTAGTTTGGGATAAGGTCTGAACCAATCTGTATTAACTTAGGGCTTTCTAAGGTTCCAAGATTGAAGGAAGTGGTTTAATCAATGTTGGGTTTAGGTTTATCTTCGACCCATTCTTTAATCTCTGGAGGCACCTCAATATCCTCATGTATTTCCATCAAGGCTGAATCCAACTCTACATCAAAGTTACAATCCTTGTGGAGAAGAGGCATCTTATCAGCAAGTACATGCACATCTAAATTCAAGGTCCTGAAACAAAATATGCTTTCACTTAGTATATATGAAATGGTTTGATTATACAAAGTGTTAGCATGTGCTGACAAAATAACTGCTAATGTTATACAGAAAAGTAAGCAGTTATGATATCTATAGGGCAGAAAGAATTCCTACTCGTTTTACCCTCGTAGACCAATGCAAGGAGTGCTGCTCCAATTGTCGAGGGCAAAGTCCTGGTGGACTGCAGTGATGGAGGGGCTATTATCATCCTCCCTCTCCCAAATGATGACCATTACGTCTGAGCAATCATCGTCTGGGGTGTATCTGTTTGTATGTTCATCATGGACAATGATGCGCATGCATGACATCATTTTGACAATGTCTTGCTTAATTCTTCGTTCCTCTTCTTCCACTCTGGGGTCTGGAACAAAGACTTCTTTCTCCTTTACCAGTATCAGCTTGGGAAATAACATAGCCATTACGTTGGCTGGCACCTTTACAGGAGGTTGTGTGGACTCAGGATTTGCAAGCGGAGACAATCGTCGTGTAACTGAAGCTGGAGGAATCTGATGATGCTTATGTGGATTCCTGTGAATAGAACTGGCAGAATAGCCCAGTCCAGCTGTCCCAGTTTGACTGATAACTTGAATCGGGTGCTTAATACCCTGATAACTTTTACCCAGCCCTTGTCCCGGCTGATGACCCAAAGATATCATTTCTTGAGTAGCCGACATTACATCGACAGAAATCTTGGGTGTGAGAGGTGGCGCCCCAATAGGGTGGTAGTGAGTGTTGTTCACCTCCAGGGCATGAAAACTGATCGGCTCAACTTCTAAATTGAAATTGATGAGGGGTATGTCACTTTGTTTAGGACATTCTGGTTCAGTGTTAACCGTGATTAGGCTGTCATTAATGATGTATTTCAATTGTTGATGAAGAGTGGAAGGGATGGCCCCCACCATATGAATCCACGGTCTTCCTAATAGCAGGTTGTATCCTAAATCTATTTTGAGCACGTGAAAAGATACGCAGAATGTATGGGGACCAATCTCGATTAGTAGCTTAATCTCTCCAACTGAATTTCGGTGGGCTCCGTCGAAAGTTTTAATAACCGTATGGCTGCTTCGGATCCGTTTGAGATTGACGTTCATCTTCAGCAAAGTAGCATAAGGACAAATATTCAGAGACGAACCTCCATCTATCAAGACTCCAGCTAGCATGTACCCGGAGGACAACATAGATTACAACGACTTGCAATGATCGGTCCCTTCAGGCGGTATGTTATCATCAGTGAAGGATATCACATTATTGTTAAAAATGTGATCAACCAAATGTTAAAATTTTTCCACATCCACTGATGTCGGCAAGTAGGCTTCTTCCAAAACCTTTAGCAAGATCTTCCTGTGATCCTCGAAAGTTAAAACCAAGTCCAGGATTGAAATTTGGTGTGGAGTTTTTCTTAAGCTTAAAACCACCTTGGATTCGTTATAACCCATAGTGTGGAGGAATTTTTCAATCTTCTCCATGGGTATTTTCCCCTTTGATTTGATGGTAAACATCATCACCCGTTCGGGAAGATATAGTGGATTTTCCTTCGACACTGCCGCAGTTGTATGAGAGGTGGATCCTTCAGCATCTCCATAATTCCATGGAACTTTTTGTAAGCTGATAACAAGATATTGTGGTCTGAATGGAAGGTTGATTGGCTCTGGAGTAGCCACTTTCAAAGGATGGCCAATTCCTTTGAGTTGAATTGATTGTATTATGAAAGGTTTGACAGTCCCATCAGCCTCAGCGGATATAACTGCTACCAGTCCCTTCCATTTAGTAGGACAAGTATTCTCACTCCCCAATAGCACAGTATCATCGTCTTCTAGCTGCAGGACATCGCTATCAATTAGATTTTGAATGAGGTGGCAGAGTACCCAGCATTCTTCCGTGCTGTGACCGCGAGAATGGGAGTGATATTGACATACTTCATCAATATTAAACCGTCCTGAACGGGAATTAATTGGAGATAGAAGGGAAGTGATCCTTCCTTCATTGATCAACATCTGAAGTATCTCCTCCATAGGTTGGGCCAAGTATGTAAATTCTCTTCTATTGGAAAAATCCCTACGGGCATTGGCACTTGCTCTCTTCGTCACTTTGTCTTCTAGTTTTTCTTTCTCTAAAGGTGACGATGGAGTATTGACAACAAAGGGAAGCAGACTAGCATGCTCCTGGCTGACTAATTGGCGTGTGACTTGATGTTGATAGGTCACCAGTTTTGTTAATTGCTCATTCTGTTTACACAGAGCTTTCATCTTTCGTTCCATTATGAACTAGAACTTTGCATAATCTCATTTGTCAATACCGTCTTTGATGGTCTGGGATGATTCACCGTTAAAATTGGAACTCTGTCCACTGCTCCAATTAATCATGTTGACCTCTTCCTCTTTGTGTTGAGGAAGAGGGTTGTCTTGTACGTGAGGTTGATCTGGTTTGGTGACCACGATCTCACCGTTGTCTATTAAATCTTGGATCTTGTGTTTCAAGGCCCAACAATCTTGAGTATCATGTCCAAGTGCCCCGGCATGATAAGCACATTTTCGAGCAGCATTGAAACCTCTCTCATTAGGGTTGGCTGGTGGAAGATGATGCGTGATTTTCTTTTGAGTCGTCAGAAGAGTGAGAATGTTTTCGAGCGAGTCCCCTAAGGGTTTGAACACTTGAGGGGGTTTAACTTCTCCACCTTTTGGCAATGGAGGGTTTGAAGACTGTGCTTGAAAGGAAGTGAAATTTCTCCTTTGGATAGGCATGTTCTGATTGCCTTTTTGACCCTGTAGTATCAAGGAAACATCCTCTTCTTTCTTTTTATGGACCCTCTGGGGGTTGTTTCTATAATTTTCGGATTGGATGTGCTCAGCAACAGCTTTAAGGGCAGCTAGGTCTTGAATTTTCTCGGACTTTAATCCCATCTCAACCATCTCCCCATGTTTAATCATTTCAAAAAATGGTTTACCAATGCCAGCTAAGACTCTTTCATAGAAAGGAGCTTCCTGTATGTCTATGAAGGTCATGACCATTTCTGATTCCGTCATGGAAGGAATAACTTGAGCAGCAAGGCGCCCCCACCTTTGAGCATACTCTCTGAAAGACTCATTGGACTGTTTCTTGACCTTGGTAATCTGGTACCGGTCAGGAGCCATCTGAGACTGGAAGCTGTATTGAGTGAGGAAGGCGTGAGCTAGCTCCTCCCAACTATGGATCTTTGAGTTGTCTAATCTGGTATACCACGAACGGGCTTCTCCAGTCAGACTCTTTTGGAATAGTTGTATCCTAAGCTTTTCGTCCTCTGCATAAGATCCAAGTTCTCCAATGAACACCTTCAAATGTTTGTAGGGATCTCCTAACCCATCATATTTTTTGCAGTCAAGAATTTTAAACTTTTCTGGATAATGAACACCAGGGAATATACAAAGGTCAGCATATGAGACACTTTCGTGTGCTCCAATTCCTTTGATCGCACGAAGGGTTTCTTCCATTTGAAGGATTTTCTTCCTGATGTCACCTGTGTCTAGATCTCCTTTGAGATTGGTGATATCATGAATTTTGTTGGTCGTATTCAACTGAAGTTCAGGTTCTGTAATGGCTTTATTAGGACCTTAGGTTCCTCCTTGTGTAGAGGATTCAGCATGTATGGGTATCCTCGTACCCTGAGTAGACTGATGTAGTTCTTTAAGCAGAACAACCAAATCTGTGATTTGTTTACTTAATCCATCAAATTCTTTACGAAAAACCGGATTAAGGTCAGTCTGGTCTGATGACAACATAATTGACTGTAGGCTTGTGGCCTTTTTGGATTTTGATCGGGTGATAGGTCTGATTGCTTCCCTGTAAAATACTTGTGTAGTTTAGTCTTTAGGGAATGTGTAAATGTCTACATGCTATGTATCCGTTCTAGGAATATTATCCTGCAAGGCGGATGTTAGCTGTTTGTAATCCAAGATAGCATGTTTAATTAAAATATGTATGCACACATGTTTCTTCATATTTCTCATTACATGGAGATGAATATGGCATGAAATTACAAGCCATTGACTTTACGAGCAATTTGAAATGAGAAAACATGAAGAGACTTTCCTTTGCGTTCGATTTATCAGAGGCTGACCTATCTTAAGTTACTCTCGCGGCTTTTTGGCATGAAGGTTTCTGAATCATCGCAATTTACTCAATGAGAAGTTAATCTGGTCTTTCAACTGGAGCGAATTTGGGTGACGCCTTTCTTGAGCCTCGTTGGAATTAGTCTTCCTACGAGTCCAGTAATCAAACATCGACAGGATAGCCCGCTGATGGAGGAACCACACAACATACATTCACATACAACGTGTCTCACCGTTTATGAAAATGATGACATGTGCGAAGCACTAATATCACAAGCAGATATAGTGTAAAGCATTAAGGGCAGAAAAATATATGGATTCGTACACATTCATCATAAATATAAATGCAACATTCACACACAAGCATATAACAGTTTTAAAAAGCTTGCAATAGCGACTTAAGTCCTCTTATTGGTGTCCGCAGCAGAGTCGCCACATGTCGATGTCGGGATTTTTATTTGTCCCTTTTCGTTACTTGTTCTTTGGTGTTCTCATGTTAGGTGAGATTTGTTTGAAAAAACAAGTGAAAAAGGTCCAACATATGTATTATGTCTACGATAGACTGTTAAGAGTCGCCAGTTAGTTTTTTATATGGTTGTACCAACACAACCGAGAAAAGGTTTGCACATTGACCTAGTGATGTGACACTGCTAAACAGGTCGGTGAAACTGAGATTCGTTAGGGTTCGGGGACTTGATTATGCGGAGGGAAGGTGTTAGGCACCCCCCGACATCCGTGTTACCACGTTGACCGCCACTTTTTTAAGAAACTGTTATATGAATATGTGTGTGTGTGTGTGTGTGGGTCAATGTGTTGTTATTTGGATGTAGTGCGAGGCCTCGTTTGCACCTATATACACAGGGTTTAAATTTTTATAAAAATTCAGTTTTAAACAAGATATGACAGTGATGTTTTAAAAGAGGTTTTTCAAACTCTTGTGCTCAATAGTAATTGAGACCTTTTACATTCCCATTTTTATTAAGTGTTCGATTTGATTGTTTTTAATTTTCGAGATGCGAAGCATCTTTGAGAAAATAATGTACAAAATAGTGCCGAACTCCTCGTGGGTATGAAAACCATCTGAGGAAATACAAACACCGTGAATAAATTTACAAGCTTCTTACAGCTGGAAATGTCCATCTCGGAAATCGAATCTAGATTCAGTAAACTGAATCTGTGATCACATGATTCCTAGGCTCACACGATGTCGCAGTTGATAATAAAGCAGTAAGCAGGTATATATATAAAAGCTGTAATATATATATATATATATATATATATATATATATATATATATATATATATATATATATATATATATATATATACAGACATGATCAACCACCATAAAGCACCTCCATGGGGGATCAAAAATGTAAATAAAGCTGTAAAAGCAATCAACCACCACGAAGTAAACTCCAGGCGGGACGAAAAGTAAAGAAAGTTATAAAAACGGTCAACCGCTACGAAGTAAACTCCAGGAGGGACTAAAAGTATATATATATATATATATATATATATATATATATATATATAAACTAAAGCAAATAAACGCTCCAGACCGAAGTCTAGGCTCAATCGAGGCATAACTCGATAATGTTAGTCCATATATAAAATATATATATATATATATATATATATATATATATATATATATATATATATATACAAACTAAAATGAAATCACGGACTGAAGTCCGGGCAAACACACGCAACACGACTCTCAACGTGAAGAATGGTGTGTGCAAAGATGAAGAGAAAGGTTTTAAAGTGTGTGAGAAGGCTTACAATGGACTGCCAAATAAGACTTCTATATCTTTATTGGGATGAACACTCGGCTCCCACCGGTACAAAATAGAAGCTATATGTGAGCTCACAAGTGTTTAAAATGAGAAAGCACTCAATATAGGGTTATCTCCGGAACTGCACTCCTTGGGGTTATTTCCAAGGTTGGTACTTGCTACTCCCAGTGTTGGGACTGAGACTTAATATCCCGGGGTTATCTTCAAGATGAATCGGACTTCTCCGGTGGAATTTTCGGTGTTGGAACTGCATGCCTCGGGGTTATCTCCGAGGTTGGTTTTGATACTCCGGTGTATGTTCCGGGGTTGAGGTTGAGCTTCCGGTAGTATCCGGACTGGATGTGAGCTGTCTTCTAGGGTTATCTCTGAAAGACGAATCTACCCTCCTGCAATGTCAGTGACAGGTGTGTAGAAAATTTCGAGTGTCTACACCAACTATCAATTTTTGGACTTTCACAAGCCATATGCATACACGCATGCACTGTAATCAGTTTTCTTATTTTTGAACATAATTCATCTAAATTAATATACCAAATTCTTATCTAGATGTTAATTATAACATCACAATTACATATACACTCAATCAAACACTTTATATAACAACAATTCATCAAATTTGGATTATAGAGGTTTGAAACTCAAGAACATAAAACTATTATATACAAAAATTTCATATACATAAAACTAAAGTTTTAGAGATTATACATTCAATTGCTTGAATAATCTTTGCTAGAAAACAAAGAAGTGAATTCATAGAACTTTTTTCTCAACTCTCTCTCTATTTTTTTCTCTCATTTCTCTCTATTCTTCTTTCCCACTATTCTCAGACTTAGGCCAACTCCTTACGTAAAAATAAAACAGACGCAATAAACCCAAAACAAAATGTATAAACTGACGTACTATTAAATATAATAATTACATATCAATTATTAAATATTTATTTTATATATTTATTTATTTATTTTAAAATTCAAATTCAAAAGCCATAAGGCTTTGTTTGGCAAAACACTTTTAAAATAAAGACTTAATATTCCTTAAGCCTAGTTTGGTAAATCCATTTAAAACTCCATTAATTTATTTTAATAACTCATTTATATTATAGTTTATTGTTCCACATTATTTACTTGGATTTCCATATACAATCTTAATTAAATAAAACTAATTACAACTTATTAAATAAATTCTCTACTTAACCAATTACCACAAAATTATAATTTTCATTATAATTTTATTTAATAAATTAACATATCACTTTAATTATTAAATTAAATCAAAGTAACATTATAGCAAATCATATAATTAAATTAGAGTATTATCTCATAAATTTAATTCTTTAATTCATCACTCTTTTATCGAATTAAGATAATTTTTATAACTCATAAATTATTTACTTAACAACAAGCACATCAATTAAAAATATTTATTTAATTCAATAAATATTTAAAATTACAAATAAAATTCTAGATTGTTACATCATTCCCTCCTTACAAGGATTCTGTCCCCAGAATCACAACTCAATCAATTCATTCGTCACATTCTTCCCTTCTTACAAGGATCCTGTCCCCATAATCGAAGACACAAATTAAATAAATTACTCAAGGTAATTCTTCATCATTTTATCTTTGAGTTCCCACGTAGCTTCTTCGGCATTGTGGTTCCTCCATATCACCTTCACGAAAGGTATCACCTTATTCCTGAGCATTTGTTCCTTTTTATCAACTATCTGGATAGAAACCTCCTCATAAGACAAGTCATTATCAAACTGTAACGGTTCATACTCGATCACATGTTTCTAATTGGGTTTATACAGTCGTAACACCGAAACATGAAAAACATTGTGAACATGTTCTAATTCTGGAGGTAAAGCTACCTCATAATGTGACGCCCCCAAATTCGGGTATCTTCCAACCCGACAGATGGTGCTACACGATACTACAATTTATACAGTCATTCCATTGAGATAACAACAAAATGATTGTATTCACTATATTCTTATTACAATAGTAATAAATCCTTTCCCAGGTTCAGAAACCGAATACATTCTTCATTATTCATAAGTATATTACATATAAATACACTAGTCTATTACAAGATAATTAACTATCCATCTTAGCTTTGCCTTTATCTCTCTTAGAACTCTCAGTTCATTTGGCCTTAGCTGCAATCGTATAATTCAAGCAAAAAGTGTGCATAAATAGCTCAACAAGTCTATCAAAGGATAATATAAATACCACATCGAGAATTATATGATTATCTTCCATAACTGAACAAATAGCTATGATGCACTATGAAACATTTACTAGCACCTCTCATTTCATAACAACGATTTCAAAGTATATATAATAGCTTAGGAATTCTGAACCGATCAAAAGACCATGAACATATTCTTTTCATTTTCATACATGAAAAGGACCTCCGGCCCTAAGGCCGTACGTCCAGCATTACTTACGAGCACTTCTAGGTGATCAACCTATAGTACTCTATGTTGATTAACACTCATCCGTTAAACGTATTTATTTTTAAGTTTTGGCAACCTCGTGTGCCCATCGAATAATCGATGAAAATACATTTGTTTGTTCTTAGACAAACTTACCTTTTCATTCGTACCAAATACTTGGCATAGGATAGCGTTAACAGTTCTATACTGAAAGAATTGTAAACAAATCAATCTAACTCTTATGATTAGTCTAGCCGAGTTAAAACTGACATCGACCCTTTCGTAAAATAATTCATGCATTTCTTATCATGAATCACCGAAAACTTAGCTAACACGGAGGTTAGACAAGCGTTAAGAAAACTTTCCTTCAAGCATCTTCGAATATAATATTCAACAGTTCTCAGTCTTTACAGGATTTACATGATATATTCACATAGCACTCTGTAATTAGCTACCAAACAAACTTAGTTTATTGCTTTAACCAACTTCTTTCTCTTCTATGTCTTACTTGAATTTATTCCAGTGGTAATGTCCATTCGACTTACTATTCGACTTACTATATTTCATTACCGCTCGTTAACGTTCTTACGTTATTAACCGACACTCAGTGACCATTGGTGAGATACCAACGTCGAACACCCTTTACGGTTTACTTATTTATACCTTTAGCGTTCTTCGTTTAATTATTGTTAAACCATACTTAACCTTCCACGTCATCACTTTATAAGTGATTTAAAGTTATCCCTAGCATGTATATTAAGTACGTTCATGTCTTTACTATTGGTTTATAGTCAATTAGAATTAAAACCTAACTTGGTCAACTATCTCCCACTGCCGCCGTTGCGGCGCGGCATCTCTTTACTATAGTGGCGTTGCAGCGTCACTCTTCAGTAGTTTTACCGGGACTCGGCGCTGCGGCGCGAGTCCTTGTACTAACTTTCACGCTGCAGCGTAAAACTCCAGAAGATTATGGCTTTCTCTCGGCCATGCCTGGCACTGCGGCGCGACAATTAACACTGGGTTGGCTCTGCGGCGCCGCCCCTGTGCTTCTGTTAGTTTTGACAGTTGGTTTTTCCAACGAACTTCCCGGCTTCATAACTTATTCGTTTTACATCCGAATTGGCTCATTCAAAAGCCCACAACTCATAATTTACATACTCTAGGTGTTCATGTAAGAATTTTACATTTTTCAAATCCGTTAACTCAGAATTCACCTTTTGATTCATTATCAAGCGTTCGTTTATCATTTATGAGCGTTCAATACTAGTTTTCTTCGTTATAAGTCAAAATCTGACGATTCTTGAGTCCACAACTCCTGAATACCCTATCTCACGTGTTGGCATTGGAAATCGAAGTTTTCAAGTCACACGGCAACTTTTGACTACTAATCCGAGATTTCTACGTTTTCGACGTTTAACGTCTATTTTACTAAAATTTGCCATAACTTCGTTACTCGTGTTCTATAAGCCAAATCAAATGGAACACTCCATTGATTTATCATCTATACCCTAACCAAGAACAATTCATAAACCCTAGCTATGATGGCTTTCGATTCGTCCATCCACAACCAAGTTATCTTTCAAAGATTTTTACGATTTAGCTTACGTAAACTCTTATGATTTTTACTCAAACATGACTTATCAATGTTTTGATCATTAATAGACATCCTTATTCCTCCTCAATAGTTATGCTCCACCAAACTACAATTCTCTACCAGAAAGAAATCAAAAAGGATGAAGACTAATGTTTACAAAATATTACCTTTTCCGTTCTTCGCGTTCTTGGTAAACTTCTTATGTTTTGCTTTAAGGTAGATTGATTACTTGTTTCTTGCTCTTTCTCTCTCTCAATATATGTTGGACAAAGTTTAGAAAACACTAAATGACCAACATATGCTTTCTTTTTATAGGCAACCAAATGGAGGGTATATTGTCCAAAGGGCCACCTCCTTACTATTCTCCACCTCCTCAACAACTTAGCCACCAAGTAATAACTTTACTTGGTGGCCAAGTGGCCGACCCACATGTCTATGGGTTTTCCCATGGGTTGCCCCATGGGTTTTACCCATCCCATGACCCGCCGGTTAGATCCGCGATTTGGTTTCTTGGATTGGGCTTGCCTTAACTTAACATTGGGCCTTAACTTGGGCTTGATTTCATAATTCGTTGGGCTTGCTATTAATCCAAGTCCCATTGGATTGTACAAAGTCCTTAACTTAAAATCCTATAAGAACTAATCATATTCTACTCATATAACTCACGTATTCTTTTTGTTTAGTATTCATATGATATTCGTATTATACGTCGTACAATTCTTCATACTATACTCGTATATCATACATATAATAACCGAAATGATTATACGTCTTTCATTTCCCTTTCGAAAATCACTTTTTCTAACCCTTAGGTTTTAAGTCCGCAGGCAAAAACTTCGTTTGCCATAACTGAAATATTATTTGATATTCTATTATATCTTCATATTCTATCATTACGCGTTTCTCAAAAATTTAAACTTAATTCCCGAGCGACATCAGATGAATAGTATTTTTACAAAAAAAACTTCTCGAAAAACACTTATTTTCGTCTTTATAATTCAAAACAATTAATCCTAGTACATAGACAGAATACTAACCACATACACATATTATAGGTTATAGAACAACCTTCAAATATCTTATTCACATAATAAATCAATTAAATTCATTTAATCCACATAATCAAATAAAAATTTAATTCATTAAAGATCCGATTTTCTCGGGCGTTAAACGTAAGCTACTTCTCCCACCCTTCGCAGTACCTCGAAGGGTGCAATAAACCTCGGGCTTAGTTTTCTTTTCTTGCCAAAACAAATCTTTCCCTTCCAAGGAGAAACTTTTAGGAAAACGAAATTTTCTATGTCGAATTCGCGATCTTGTCTGTGTTAATCAACATACTTCTTTTATCTATCTTGAGCAGCTACCAGTCTTGCTCTGATGAGTTTGATAACTTCAGCGGTCTGCTGTACCAGTTCTGGTCCTAACAGTTGATCTTCCCCAACTTCATCCCAACACAGTGGAGTTCTGCATTTCCTACCGTATAATGCTTCGTATGGCGGCATGCCAATGCTTGCGTGGTAATTATTGTTGTGGGCAAATTCTGCCAATGGTAGATGATCGTCCCAATTCCCTTTAAAATATATTATGCATGTTCTGAGCATATCTTCTAACGTCTGGATTGTTCATTCGCTTTGGCCATCGGTTTGGGGATGGTGTGTTGTACTCATTCTTAGTTGTGTTCCTATGCATTCTTATAGTCTCTTCCAAAAATTTGACGTAAATCTCAGATCTCTGTCTGACACAATTAACACAGGAACAACATGTCTCGAAACGATCTCTTTAACGTACAACTTTGCCAACTGCTCAAGAATAAATCTAATCTTTATTGGCAAAAAGTGTGCTGATTTTTTCAGCATGTCCATTATCACCTAAATCGTATCGTATCCTCTCTGAGTAGTTAGAAGACCTACCACAAAATCTATTGTGATATGCTCCCACTTCCATTCTGGTATTTTCAACGGTTGTAGTAATCCGCTTGGTCTCTAATGCTCGGCCTTTACTCTTTGACATATCAAGAATTTCGTGACACATTCTGCAACATCTCTTTTCATATTCGGCCACCAAAAATGTCGCCGCAAGTCTTGATACATTTTCGTACTTCCCGAATGGATTGAATATCTTAAGTTATGAGCTTCTGTCAAGATTTTGTCTTTAATATCTGGTACTACTGGAACCCAAATTCGTCCCTCAAATCTTAGCAAACCCTCGGTATCAATTTTGTACTTTACCTCATTACCCTATACCATTCTTTCCTTGACTCTCTCACATTATTCGTCTTGTAGTTGAGCATTCTTTACCTTGTCCACCAAAGTTGGACTAGCTTCCATCTGGAATAATCGTTCATCGAATTCTTTTGAAAATTTTATTTTCAACTCTAGCCTTGTAATTGCTGAAATAAACTCCTCCTGGGTGGTTAACTGTAAGACCCCAACTTATTAATGAATAAAATCAAATTTTCTCTAAATATTATTGTGAATAATAAGGGGTTAATTTGATATAATACTTTGGTTATGGGTGAAATGTGCAAATTTTGCAAAATAAGCAAGTGGTTATAAAATATTTATTTTTGGTCGGTGAATATTCGGTTGGTCGTGGAATATTCTTGCTGTCGGGGAATATTCGTACGACGACGCAGCCTTGTGTGGGCCCCATAACGGAAAGCGATTGGATGAAGAAAACGACAAGTATAAGTTGTTTATAAATAACGGCGTAGTTGTTACCGTTAATACTGTTGGAATACCCGGTGGTTAAAATACAGTAGCACACGGTATTGCACCAATTATTGATTCTTACGTAAGAAGGCACTACTCAATAATTATTACAGTAGTTATTATTCAATATTTTATTTTATTAATTCAATAATTGCTGCGTTGATATTTTATATTATTGTTGTTTCAATAATTGTTGCTGCACAGTATTTTCATTTATCAGATCAATAATTCATATTATTTGAATAATATTATTAGATAACATTATTGGCAATGTCTAGAAAGTTCTGTCTAAGGAGAGGTTTGGTCATCTAATTGCGCGCCAGTAAGGAGAAATCCTTATTGGAAAGCCCCCTCTTTCCTGGGAACGGCCTGGTTGTCATAAATGTGATTCTGTAATATTATTTGTGAATAATTAATTATTGATTCATATGATAAGGAAATATTTATTTTATGTGGATATAAATGAGGGATATATTTTTGTGGTTAAAAATGAAGGAGTTAATGTTGAGGCTTTTGTCAGTATTTTTGTCGGAATGGAGGTATTAAAAATCAGGGTTTTTGAGATAGTTTGCGGGGGTTATAATTTTTAATCCGACCGTTGGATCGTGGTAATTTTTGGATATGTTATACATATATAAGTTGAGTATATGTCCACAAATTTTGAACCGTTAAAAATGAACGTATGATTTATTACGAATTTTACAAGATGACTGGTTTAGAAATTGTTGAATTTTCGGAGTTTATCATTTTGGTGGAAAATTCTAGAATTGGTGGGCCCCACTTGTGGTTGGTGAAGAAATGTGCTGAATTATATTTCAAATGTGGTGGGTGGGAATAGTAGCAGGTAAAGCCATCAGGTTGCAGGTCAAACCTACCAAAATTTTCCTATAAATAGAGGGCTAAGTTAGAATTGAAAATCACACCAGAAACAAGTTTTCTCTCTTTCTCTCTCTAGATTATTGAGTGTATTTTGTGAGTATTTAGATACTTTGAGAGTTTCTATTCATCAGAGCAAGTTTCTTTCAGCCTTATACCGGTATTCCGACCAGAAGTACTGTCTGTACGAAGTAAGGGATGTTATTTTATTCAAAAATGATATTATTTCTTCAATATCATTATGCCGAAATATTGGTTGGAAATTTTTATCAAATTTGGAACTTTTCACTCGGGGTTACTATTCATGAGTTACTATTCACGAGTTACTATTCACGAGTTACTATTTACCGAAAAATAAAATTTTCTTCTTTTCGTCCAAAATATCTATTCTGGGTACTAGCTTTGATTGTATCCATGTTTTGATCATTCTTGAATTCTACTTCACTATGAATAATTATAAGGTATTTTTGGACATGAATAAATCGAAATACGAATCCTTAATATTTGTTATTTTGTTTCACTGGATTCGTTTTCTTTAATATATTTTTCATCATCCTCAGTCCTAAATGATGATATTACTGAATATCTTTGGCCGTAGTGCAAAGATGAATGATTAACTGATGAATATCTTTGGCCGTAGTGCAAAGATGAACAGGTGTTGAGATGAACATGACCGACTGGTGATACAAATGAATATCTTTGGCCTGTAGTGCAAAGATGAATATTTGGTTAAAGATGATTATTAATTGATGTTACAGGGATAAAATATTGATGATGGACTTTTAAATCTTAGAAGATAGTAGAATTCTTTCTCTACTTGACTCTTCTAATGGTTTGTTGTTTCCGCTGCAGTTGTTGATCTAAAACTTGTTGTCGATTATATTTTATCAGATTTTTCCCTGTTGAAGACTAACGATAATTTGTTGTATATTATCTTAGTCATAATATTCTTTACTGGGCTAGTTGAGCTCACCCTTTTCCTTTTTGTTCCATTTTTCTTCTCAGGAGGTGAGAACATAGCAGGATCTAGTCGGGGTATGGAGTAATGGTTCTAGAAAGATGTATTAGCAGTCCTCACTATTTCTGTAAAATAGTGTTTGAATAATTGTAATGAGGATTTATTTGAGTGTGGATATTGTCTAGAAGACAATATTTATATTTAAACTCACAGTATGTGTTGTCGTATTTTGCACGACAATTGTATTATTGAAGTTGTAGTTTGCTTTCTATACCATGTATTTGGCGACTCAGAATGGGTGTTGTATACCTATTCTGGGGGCGTCACAGTTGGTATCAGAGCTTAGGGATATGATCCCTGGCTGAGATGTGAGACAAGAACTAGGAGGGGAGAGACGGGGAATTCCTTCGCTAGTATGACCTGACTAAGTTTATTTGGTGTTTATTTGGTCGGTCAGAGTATAGGGATAATATATGACATGACTATTAACCCTTGTTTTATGGCAGTATTTAAGAATGGCAGCTGAGAACGTTAATAATGGAGTAAATCAGACCGTGGAGACACCTTTGATCACTACCCAGGGGAACGTGCAACAGGAAGGCAATATTCCTCCTGTAAACAACGTTACCGAGAAAACGATGAATGATGGAATGTTTAGGAGCTTTTTGCAGTTCATGCAAAATCAGACGAGGGAGACTCGTGTGCAGAATACGGGTGGAAATGATAACAACGCGCGGTTTGTCACAGCTAAGCAGTTCAAAGAATTGGGACCACCAGAATTTAAGGGAAAGCCGAATCCGATCATGGCGGAAACGTGGGTCAAGCAAATTACCAAGATATTTGATGTCTTGGGATGCACGGAGGAACAGAAGGTTCCATTCGCCACATTTATGTTCCGCGGTGAGGCAGACTACTGGTGGGAGTCTGTGAAGCGTACCCAGCCTGACGCACTCAACATGTCCTGGGAAACATTTCAAAAACTGTTCAATGACAAGTACTTTCCTGAAAGTATTCGTCATATGAAGGAGGTTGAGTTTATTAGACTGGAACAAAACAACATGACGGTGTCCCAGTACGAGGCGAAGTTTGCAGAGTTATCCAGGTTTGCACCTCATTTGGTCGAAAATGAGGAACGAATGACGCGGATGTTTCTGAGAGGTTTAAAACCTGAGATTCGTCAATACCTTATCTCTCATAAATTTTCTCTGTATTCAGACGTTGTCAACAGGGCCCAATTATTAGAGAGAGATAATGAGTATACTCAACCGAGGGACCACAACCAGGGTCATACCGGTGACAGCAATCATCAGAGCGATGATAACCAACGAGGAGGGAAAAATACGAACAAAGGCGGTAACCACTCGGGTGGTCATCGTGGCCATGATAATAGGAGAGGTGAGTCAAGTGGAAATTTCAGAAAGAGGAGATTCAACAATGACGGGAAGACATCAGCACCAGCACCAACAACAAATTTTAGGGGAGGAGAACGACCGCCAGTTAGATGTTACAAATGCGGGAAAGAGGGACATATCAGCCCAAACTGTCCACAACAATCCAAGGTGTGTTACAACTGTGGGAAGGAAGGCCACATCGCTCGAGATTGTACTATAGCGAAACCAAGTTCAGCGGGAGTGGTGACTCAAAAAGCTGTCCCAGAAAAGATAAAGTCAACGGTTCCTGGAAGAGCGTTTGTCGTGACTGGTCAACACGCGAGAAACCCGAACGAGGTGATCACGGGTAAGCTAATCTTGAATTCTTACGAAGTTTATACTTTACTAGATACCGGTTCTACCCATTCTTTTATCTCTCCTGCTTGTGCTCAACGTTTAAACTTGACTCCGGAGAAATTGGACTTTAACTTATCTGTTGAAACTCCGTTGGGTGAAACCTTCGTTACATCTACAGTTTATAAATCTTGCATGATCCAAGTTGGCGCTATCACATTACCTGTTGATCTTATCTCTTTAAAGATACTTGCTTTTGATGTGATTTTAGGAATTGATTGGTTAACCACTCATCATGCTAAAATTGATTGTTTTCGTAAGGTTGTTAGTTTTCATATTCCTAACCAACCTGTCATACGAATTCAAACTACTAAACCACTAAAATCAGTCACTGTCATATCAAGCCACAAAGCTATTCGTTTATTGAAAAACGGATGTCAAGCTTTCTTAGCCCATGTTATGGATTTGAACAAAGACAAGTCAGATTTGAATAATATTTCTATTGTTAGAGAATTTTCCGATGTATTTCCTGAAGAACTTCCCGGTCTACCCCCGGAACGAGAAATTGAATTCTTTATTGACCTTGAACCCGGTACAAAGCCTATTTCTAAAACCCCATATCGAATGGCTCCTATTGAACTTCAGGAGTTAAAGGTCCAACTACAAGAGTTGTTGGACATCGGTTTCATTCGTCCTAGTACATCTCCTTGGGGTGCTCCTGTTTTATTTGTAAAGAAAAAAGACGGGAGTATGCGACTTTGTATTGATTACCGGGAATTAAACCATGTCACTATTAAGAATAGGTATCCGCTACCTCGTATTGATGACCTGTTTGACCAGTTACAAGGAGCACAGTTCTTTTCAAAGATCGATCTTCGTTCTGGATATCATCAGCTAAAGGTTAAAACTGAGGATATTCCAAAGACTGCCTTCAGAACTCGGTACGGGCATTATGAATTCTTAGTAATGTCTTTTGGATTGACTAATGCTCTTGCTGCCTTCATAGATATGATGAACCGTGTATTCAAAGAATATTTGGATCAGTTCGTTGTTGTCTTTATTGATGACATCCTCATCTATTCCAAAAGCCGTGAAGATCATGAGCGCCATTTGAAGCTGGTACTACAAAGGCTTCGTGAAAACAAGCTATATGCCAAACTGAAGAAATGCGAGTTCTGGCTTGAGGAAGTAGCATTCCTTGGGCACGTGGTGTCAAAACATGGAGTATCTGTCGACCCGGCGAAGATTGAAGCCATACAAAGTTGGGAGCAACCGAAGTCGGTAACCGAAGTACGTAGCTTTCTGGGCTTAGCTGGTTATTATCGAAGATTCGTGGAAGGGTTTTCTCGAATCGCTATCCCGTTAACTCAGCTGACTCGGAAAGATATCAAATTCGTATGGAGCGAGGAATGCGAGAAGAGTTTTCAAGAGCTTAAGAGGAGACTCATTTCGGCACCTGTTCTGACAATACCATCTGGTTCGGATGGATTTGTTATCTACAGTGATGCTTCAGGAAAAGGGTTAGGATGTGTTCTCATGCAACATGGGAAAGTCATAGCCTATGCCTCGCGACAAATCAAAGAATATGAGAGGAATTATCCTACTCATGATTTGGAGTTGGCAGCAGTAGTTTTCGCGTTGAAGATCTGGAGACACTACCTGTATGGGGAGAAAGTGGAGATCTATACAGATCATAAAAGCCTTAAATATTTCTTCACCCAAAAGGAACTCAACATGCGGCAGCGACGTTGGCTCGAGCTGTTAAAAGATTACGATCATACCATCCAATATCATCCTGGAAAGGCAAACGTAGTAGCTGACGCATTGAGTAGAAGATCATATGCGGGTACGAGTGCAATGTTGTTAACACAAAGGCCCATTTTGTATGACTTGCAAAGGATGGAGATAGAGATGAAGGCTCCAAGTACCCACATGATGATATCAAATATACGAGTAGAACCGACTTTAATCGATAAAGTTAAAGCTGCTCAAGCTACGGACATAGAGCTGATGCGTATGAAGAAGAAAGTGCAAGAAGGTTCTATTCCAGAAGCAAGAATCGATGAAGAAGGAATACTTCGAGTTCACTCTAGACTCTGTGTTCCTAACAATTCTGATTTGAAGTACAAGATCATGATGGAAGCACACAATACACCATTTGCAATCCATCCTGGAAGTACCAAAATGTATCGTGATCTTCGACATACATTTTGGTGGAATAATATGAAGAGAGAGATTGCAAAGTTTATCTCGAGGTGTTTAACTTGTCAACGTGTAAAGGCGGAACATCAAGTACCAAAGGGTCCATTGCAACCACTTGAGATTCCGAAATGGAAGTGGGAACACATTACCATGGATTTCGTTACGGGTCTTCCCACGGTTTCTCAAGGCATAAATGCTATTTGGGTTATTGTTGATAGATTAACCAAGTCTGCTCATTTCTTGCCGATACGGGAGACTTATTCCCTTGAACGTCTTGCTCGTATATACGTAGATGAGATTGTGAGACTGCATGGCATGCCAGTATCCATAGTTTCGGATCGTGACCCAAGATTCACTTCAAGATTTTGGGTTAGCTTGCAAAAAGCTATGGGCACGGATTTACGATTCAGTTCAGCATACCATCCTCAAACGGACGGACAATCAGAGAGGACTATTCAAACTCTTGAAGATCTATTAAGACTTTGTGTCTTAGATCTCAAAGGGAGTTGGGATAAGTACCTACCATTGGTGGAATTCTCCTACAACAACAGTTATCAGGCGAGCATAGGTATGGCTCCATTTGAGGCGTTGTATGGAAGAAAATGTCGTTCTCCAGTATGCTGGGACGAGGTGGGTGAAGCAACATTGTTGGGACCAGAATTGGTACGCATTACTACAGAGAAGATCCAAACGATTCGACAACGTATACAAACGGCACAGGATCGACAAAAGAGTTATGCGGATCTTCATCGGAAGGACGTGGAATTTAATATTGGGGATCATGTATTGTTACGTGTTGCACCATGGAAGGGAGTTACAAGATTTGGGAAGAGAGGAAAGCTCAATCCAAGATTTGTTGGTCCATTTGAGATTCTTGAGCGAATAGGAAATGTGGCATATAGACTCGCATTACCTCCAAGCATGTCTCGTGTTCATAATATTTTTCACATATCTATGCTTCGTAAATATGTTAAAGACCTGAACCACATTATTGAGTTAGAACCAGACGAGATAGCTGAAGATTTAACGTACGAGGAGGTACCTGTTAAGATCTTGGATAGGAAAGAGCATGTCCTACGCACGAAGGTTATACCACAAGTTAAGGTTTTGTGGAGAAACCATGCTATTGAAGAAATGACCTGGGAGTTGGAATCAGAAATGAAAGCGAGGTATCCTCACCTTTTTGAAACATCAGGTACGTACGTCAATTTCGAGGACGAAATTTCATAAGGAGGGGAGGTTGTAAGACCCCAACTTATTAATGAATAAAATCAAATTTTCTCTAAATATTATTGTGAATAATAAGGGGTTAATTTGATATAATACTTTGGTTATGGGTGAAATATGCAAATTTTGCAAAATAAGCAAGTGGTTATAAAATATTTATTTTTGGTCGGTGAATATTCGGTTGGTCGTGGAATATTCTTGCTGTCGGGGAATATTCGTACGACGACGCAGCCTTGTGTGGGCCCCATAACGGAAAGCGATTGGATGAAGAAAACGACAAGTATAAGTTGTTTATAAATAACGGCGTAGTTGTTACCGTTAATACTGTTGGAATACCCGGTGGTTAAAATACAGTAGCACACGGTATTGCACCAATTATTGATTCTTACGTAAGAAGGCACTACTCAATAATTATTACAGTAGTTATTATTCAATATTTTATTTTATTAATTCAATAATTGCTGCGTTGATATTTTATATTATTGTTGTTTCAATAATTGTTGCTGCACAGTATTTTCATTTATCAGATCAATAATTCATATTATTTGAATAATATTATTAGATAACATTATTGGCAATGTCTAGAAAGTTCTGTCTAAGGAGAGGTTTGGTCATCTAATTGCGCGCCAGTAAGGAGAAATCCTTATTGGAAAGCCCCCTCTTTCCTGGGAACGGCCTGGTTGTCATAAATGTGATTCTGTAATATTATTTGTGAATAATTAATTATTGATTCATATGATAAGGAAATATTTATTTTATGTGGATATAAATGAGGGATATATTTTTGTGGTTAAAAATGAAGGAGTTAATGTTGAGGCTTTTGTCAGTATTTTTGTCGGAATGGAGGTATTAAAAATCAGGATTTTTGAGATAGTTTGCGGGGGTTATAATTTTTAATCCGACCGTTGGATCGTGGTAATTTTTGGATATGTTATACATATATAAGTTGAGTATATGTCCACAAATTTTGAACCGTTAAAAATGAACGTATGATTTATTACGAATTTTACAAGATGACTGGTTCAGAAATTGTTGAATTTTCGGAGTTTATCATTTTGGTGGAAAATTCTAGAATTGGTGGGCCCCACTTGTGGTTGGTGAAGAAATGTGCTGAATTATATTTCAAATGTGGTGGGTGGGAATAGTAGCAGGTAAAGCCATCAGGTTGCAGGTCAAACCTACCAAAATTTTCCTATAAATAGAGGGCTAAGTTAGAATTGAAAATCACACCAGAAACAAGTTTTCTCTCTTTCTCTCTCTAGATTATTGAGTGTATTTTGTGAGTATTTAGATACTTTGAGAGTTTCTATTCATCAGAGCAAGTTTCTTTCAGCCTATACCGGTATTCCGACCAGAAGTACTGTCTGTACGAAGTAAGGGATGTTATTTTATTCAAAAATGATATTATTTCTTCAATATCATTATGCCGAAATATTGGTTGGAAATTTTTATCAAATTTGGAACTTTTCACGTCGGGGTTACTATTCATGAGTTACTATTCACGAGTTACTATTCACGAGTTACTATTCACCGAAAAATAAAATTTTCTTCTTTTCGTCCAAAATATCTATTCTGGGTACTAGCTTTGATTGTATCCATGTTTTGATCATTCTTGAATTCTACTTCACTATGAATAATTATAAGGTATTTTTGGACATGAATAAATCGAAATACGAATCCTTAATATTTGTTATTTTGTTTCACTGGATTCGTTTTCTTTAATATATTTTTCATCATCCTCAGTCCTAAATGATGATATTACTGAATATCTTTGGCCGTAGTGCAAAGATGAATGATTAACTGATGAATATCTTTGGCCCGTAGTGCAAAGATGAACAGGTGTTGAGATGAACATGACCGACTGGTGATACAAATGAATATCTTTGGCCTGTAGTGCAAAGATGAATATTTGGTTAAAGATGATTATTAATTGATGTTACAGGGATAAAATATTGATGATGGACTTTTAAATCTTAGAAGATAGTAGAATTCTTTCTCTACTTGACTCTTCTAATGGTTTGTTGTTTCCGCTGCAGTTGTTGATCTAAAACTTGTTGTCGATTATATTTTATCAGATTTTTCCCTGTTGAAGACTAACGATAATTTGTTGTATATTATCTTAGTCATAATATTCTTTACTGGGCTAGTTGAGCTCACCCTTTTCCTTTTTGTTCCATTTTTCTTCTCAGGAGGTGAGAACATAGCAGGATCTAGTCGGGGTATGGAGTAATGGTTCTAGAAAGATGTATTAGCAGTCCTCACTATTTCTGTAAAATAGTGTTTGAATAATTGTAATGAGGATTTATTTGAGTGTGGATATTGTCTAGAAGACAATATTTGTATTTAAACTCACAGTATGTGTTGTCGTATTTTGCACGACAATTGTATTATTGAAGTTGTAGTTTGCTTTCTATACCATGTATTTGGCGACTCAGAATGGGTGTTGTATACCTATTCTGGGGGCGTCACATTAACAGCATCAACTTTTCCCGACCTTTTCTGCTCAAAGCATCTACAACCACATTTGCTTTATCCAGATGATAAAAGATATCACAATCATAATCGTTTATTAATTTCATTCATCTCCTTTGACGCATGTTCAGGTCCTTCTGTGTGAAAATATACTTCATACTCTTATGGTCTGTGTATAATTCACATTTCTCTCCATAGAGATAGTGTCTCCATATCTTCAGAGCAAATACCACCGTAGCCAACTCTAAATCATGATTCGGGTATCCTTTCTCATAGTCCTTCAGTTGCCTTGATGCATACGCAATGACTTTGTCGTTTTGCATAAGGACACAACCTAATCCTTTATTTGATGCATCACTATACACCACAAAGTTTCTTGTGTTATCTGGTAATGACAACACAGGGGCCACGCTAAGCCTCTTCTTCAATTTCCTTAAACTCTCTTTGCACTTTTCCGTCCAAACAAATTTTATAGCTTTCCTTGTCAAATTTGTCAATAGAGTGGCAATCTTGGAAAAATCCTGAATAAACTGTTGGTTTGCCTGCCAGTCCCAAGAAACTTCTTACTTCTGATGGAGTCATTGGTTGTCCCCAATTTATCACAGCTTCGACTTTTGATGGATCTACTGAAATCTCATCTTTGTCAATCACATGCCCAAGAAATTATACACGTTCGAGCCAAAATTCACACTAAGAGAATTTCGCATACAACTTTTCTTTTCTTAGAGTCTCCAGCGTCAAACGTAAATGTTTCACGTGTTATTCTTGAGATTTTGAGTACACCAAAATATCATCGATGAATACCACCACAATCTTATCTAAAAATGGTTTAAACATCATATTCATCAAATTCATGAATGTTGCAGGGACGTTGGTCAAACCAAAAGACGTTACCAGAAACTCGTAGTGTCCGTACAGACTTCTGAATTTCTAACGAATTTTGTTTCCAAATTTTGCAACGACTTATGAATTTCATTGCAAAAAGTGAAACCTGACACAATCTGCAACGAAGGACAAGTTTCGTTGCTAAACATATTGTGACGCCCCCAAATCCAGGTCCCTTTGAACCTCGAATTCGGTCTGCCACGATACTACTATCGTCAAACTATTTATATTTTTCATTCATAACTTAATGAATATAACTTTACTTATTATAATTTAGAATATAAATTCATTAACCACAGCACTTGGCGCAGCGGTTAAGTATTGATTGGGGACGAGCCGTAAACCCGGACGTCTTCAGTTCGATCCTCGCTAGCAACAAGTGTGAGAATTCTTTAATTCGTGTGGCCACGGATCGCACCTTTCAGGGCGGAGCCATGTCTTAGGCCGAGCCTGTGCGTAAGCCTGGTCCGGGGTGGGGAGACTTAGTCTGACTACGGTTGGGAAACTCCACATTATCAAAAAAAAAGAATATAAATTCATTCCATTTCCAGGATGTAAGACCCCAACTTTTATAAATAAAGATGAATTTTCTATAAATATCATTTTTGAATATTATGAAGTTAATTTGATATAATGTTATAGTTATGAGTAATATTTATAAATTTTGCAAAGTAAGCAAGTTGTTATAAAATATTCGTTTGGTCGAGGAATATTTATTTTGTCGGGGAATATTCGTACGACGGCACAATCATTGGTGGACCCCACAACGGAATTATTGTCGGATTGAGAAAACGACAGAATTATCTTTCTATAAAAATAACAGCTGAGGTGTTACCGTTAAAATCGTTAAAACTGTTGAACTACTTAGTAGTAAAAGTACAGTAATACGCGTGGTTGCATAGTAGCACACAGTATTGATTATTGATGCTTACGTGAGAAGTCACTCAGCTATACTCAATTATTGCTACAGTAATTGCTGCATCATATCTCTTAAATTATTGTCATTGTATCATCTGTATAATATGTTATATTATTGAGACGTTGTGGTAAGTTTGGTTATTTTATGGGGGCCATATGTCATCATCTAAGAGTCTCTTCGTCAATAGTAATTACCGTCGTCAATAGTAATTACCGTCGTCAATAGTAATTACCTTCGTCAATAGTATTTACCTTGGTCAATAGTAATTACCTTCGTCAATAGTATTTACCTTGGTCAATAGTATTTACCTTGGTCAATAGTAATTACCTTCGTCAATAGTATTTACCTTGGTCAATAGTAATTACTTTCGTCAATAGTAGTTGTCCCTTCAATATTACCAAGAGTCATTTGACCCTTCGTTAAGACCAAGAGTCATTTGACCCTTCGTTAAGACCAAGAGCCACCCTCAGTTTTTCTATAAATAGAGGCCTAGGGCTTCATTATTTTTCACGAATTCATTCAAGCTATAGAGAGAGAAAGTATAGAGAGAATAAGATAGAGAGAGACTAAAAGTATTCTGCTACATCACTTTTCCAATATCCAGTTCTTTTAAGGTAGGGAATATTATTTCTTTTATATTCATGAAGAGAACTTCTGTTATTCCATTCGTTATTATTCTGTTGGAATAACCAGTATACGCGGTCTACCCTATACTTGGTGACATTCTTCTATTATTCTGTTGGAACATCCTGTCTGTGTGTTTTACACCGGACCTGGTTCCGTTTATTATTCTGTTGGAACATCCTGTCTATGTGTTTTACACCGGACCTGGTTCCGTTTTTATTATTATTCTGTTGGAACATCCTGTCTGTGTGTTTTACACCGGACCTGGTTCCATTATTTATTATTCTGTCGGAATATCCTGTCTGTGCGTTTACGCCGGACCTGGTTCCATTATTTATTATTCTGTTGGAATAACCTGTCTGTGCGGTCTATCGCATGCATGGTGATTTCTTTTGTTATTCCATTCTTTATTATACTCAGTTGGTTAAGTTTTGACTTCTATACTCCATGAAATTTGTGGAATATCCTTGATAGTTGCGTTTCATCCAATATCTTTTCAAGAAAATATTCTTCTAAGCATTCTTGAATTTTACTCCACAATGCAGTATCATGTTGACAATTTGGACGTTGTTAATTCCTGGATAAATTAATTCTTGAACTTGTTTTATTGAATTCTTATATCATTGTCATCATCCTCATGTTTATAAAATGTTGAAAGTCATCTGTGGCCTGTAGTGCATAGATGGACTTGGTATGATTATGACCAGGGATTATTCGGTATAATCATGACCGTAATGTTACAAGTGATGTGGTAAAAGTCCTCATTGGCCCGTAGTGCATTGATGGACAGTTGTTGGCATGATCATGACCATTAATGAATACACGAATATCCTTGGCCGTAGTGCAGGGGTGATTCGATGATGTGGATTATTTTATTAAGCTGAGTCTCAGCGATTACAGTGTTGAAAAACTTTTTAAATCATAAAAGATAGTAGAGTTTATTTTCTACTTGACTCTTTTAATGGATTGCTTGTTCCGCTTCAGTTAAACTTGATGTCTATTATATTTTATCAGTTTAATATTGTTGAAGGCTAATGATAATTTATTCTGCATTATCTTAGTCATAATATTTCTTACTGGGCTAGTTGAGCTCACCCTTTCTTTCACTGTTCTCTTCAGGAAATGAGAACGTAGCTGGGACAAGTCGGGGTACGGAGTGATGGTCCGAATGATAGTATTAGTTAGTAGTCCTCACTATTCTATGTAATGGTGTGTTAATAAATGTAATGAGGACTCCTTTTGAGTATGAATACTCTCTAGAAGATAATATCTGTATTCAAACTCACAGTTTATGTTTTGTCGTATTGTACACGACAGATGTATTAATCAGTTGTATTTGTATTCTGTACTATGTATCTGACGACCCAAGATGGGTTATGTATACCTAATTTTAGGGGCGTCACAGTTGGTATCAGAGCTTAGGGATATGATCCCTGGCTAAGATGTGAGAATAGAACTAGGAGGGGAGAGACGGGGAATTCCTTCACTAGTATGGCATACCTAAGTTTATTTGCATGGTATTTAATTGGTCGGTCATAATATAAGGATAATATATGACATATCAATTAATTTTTATTTTGTGACAGTATCTGAAAATGGCATCTGAGAATGTTGAGAATAGCAATGGAGCACAGACGACTGTTGATTCACCACATATCAATAATCAGGATAATGTGCATCAGGAAGGTGTCAATCCTCATGCAAACAACAACACTGACCAAATGATGAATGATCAAATGTTCAGAGGCTTTATGCAATTCATGCAACAACAGGTGAAAGCGGCTCCTGTCCACAACGTAGGTGGAAATACTGGAAACTCTCAGGCGGTCACCGCTAAACAGTTTAAGGAGCTGGGACCACCGGAGTTTAAGGGAGAACCCAAACCACTTGTAGCTGAAATATGGATAAAGCAGATCACCAAGATATTTGATGTCTTGAGTTGCTCCGAGGAGCAAAAGGTTCCCTTTGCCGCCTTTATGTTGCGAGGAGAGGCAGATTACTGGTGGGAATCGATAAAGCGTACTCAACCTGCCGCACTGAAGATGTCTTGGGAGAAGTTTCAAGATCTGTTTAACGACAAATACTTTCCCGAGAGTATTCGTCACATGAAGGAGGTGGAGTTCATCAAATTAGAGCAGAATAATATGACCGTGTCGCAGTACGAGGCAAAATTTGCGGAGTTATCCCGATTTGCGTCCCACCTGGTGGATAATGAAGAAAGAATGACGCGGATGTTTTTAAGAGGTTTGAAGCCGGAGATACGTCAACATCTTGTTTCTCATAAACTGTGTTTGTATTCAGATGTTGTAAATAGGGCTCAGTTGGTGGAGCGCGATAACGAGACAACGCAACCAAAAGAGAGCAGCCGGCAAAATGATAATACCAGTGAGAGCAGTCATCGAAGCAGTGACAACAAGCGTGGAGGGAATCAACAGGCCAGAAATGGTAACCACTTCGGTGGTAATCAGGGCCAAAACAATAAGAATGGACATTTTAAGAAGAGGAGATTCAACAATGACGGAAAGACGTCAGCACCAGCACCTGTCGTTAAGGAAGGAGAACGACCACCTATCATATGTTTCAAATGCGGAGGGGAGGAACACATCAGTCCAAACTGCGCGATGCCGTCCAAAGCATGTTATAATTGTGGAAGAGAAGGTCATTTAGCCCGATTTTGTCGTTTACCGAAAATAAATTCAGCTAGGATGGAGGCACCAAAAGCCGTCCCAGAAAAGTCAAAACTGGTTGTGCAAGGGAGAGCGTTTGTTGTGAACTCCCAGAGAGCAAGGAACCCGAATGAGGTCATCACGGGTAAGCTTATCATAAACTCTAAAGAAGTTTATACTTTATTTGATACCGGTTCAACCCATTCTTTTATTTCTCCTACTTGCGCTCATCGATTAAATTTGATTCCGGAGAAATTAGACTTTGACTTATCTGTGGAAACTCCGTTGGGAGAAACCTTCATTACCTCCACTGGTTATAAGTCTTGTTTGGTTCAAGTTGGTACCCACACATTACCTATCGATCTGATTTCATTAAAAATACTTGCATTTGACGTGATTCTAGGGATTGATTGGTTAACTACTCATTATGCAAAAATTGATTATTTTCGTAAGGTTGTTAGCTTTCATATTCCTAATCGACCTATTATGCGAATTCAAGCAACCAAACCATTAAAATCAATCGCTGTCATCTCAAGCCATAAAGCTATTCGTTTATTGAAAAACGGATGTCAAGCTTTCTTAGCTCATGTCACAGATCTAAACAAAAATACGTCAGCTTTGAATGATATTTCTGTTGTTAATAAATTTCCTGACGTATTTCCCGAAGAACTTCCTGGCCTACCCCCAGAGCGTGAAATTGAATTTTGTATCGACCTTGAACCCGGTACAAAACCCATTTCTAAAGCTCCATATCGAATGGCTCCTATTGAACTTCAGGAGTTAAAGACCCAACTGCAGGAATTGTTAGACATTGGTTTTATTCGTCCTAGTACTTCTCCTTGGGGTGCTCCTGTTCTGTTCGTGAAGAAGAAAGATGGGAGTATGCGACTTTGTATTGATTATCGGGAGTTGAATCATGTCACCATCAAAAATAGGTACCCATTGCCACGTATTGATGACCTGTTTGACCAGTTGCAAGGAGCACAATTCTTTTCAAAGATCGATCTTCGTTCTGGATATCATCAGCTGAAGGTTAGAACTGAGGATATTCCAAAGACGGCTTTTAGAACTCAGTACGGGCATTATGAATTCCTAGTCATGTCCTTTGGATTGACTAATGCTCCTGCTGCCTTCATGGATATGATGAACCGGGTATTCAAGGAATATTTGGATCACTTTGTGGTCGTCATTTATATTTTATTAGTTTAACATTGTTGAAGGCTAATGATAATTTATTCTGCATTATCTTAGTCATAATATTTCTTACTGGGCTAGTTGAGCTCACCCTTTCTTTCACTGTTCTCTTCAGGAAATGAGAACGTAGCTGGGACAAGTCGAGGTACGGAGTGATGGTCCGAATGATAGTATTAGTTAGTAGTCCTCACTATTCTATGTAATGGTGTGTTAATAAATGTAATGAGGACTCCTTTTGAGTATGAATACTCTCTAGAAGATAATATCTGTATTCAAACTCACAGTTTATGTTTTGTCGTATTGTACACGACAGATGTATTAATCAGTTGTATTTGTATTCTGTACTATGTATCTGACGACCCAAGATGGGTGATGTATACCTAATTTTGGGGGCGTCACACAGGATCTGCACAATGACCCCCAAACTTTTTTAAGTTTCTAATCTTGGTCATTTACTATTCCTGTATTACAACACATTCGATGTTATATAAATATGCGGAATAATTTAAACTTTTTTAATCTCCTTTGAAAATGAATCTTTTATTGATATCTTAACTTGAATCAATTGCATATCCTTGAATCAAATTATGTTATGATTCAGTCTATTCGAATTACTGTATAAATATTTACATCACAATTCGAATTTCTCTATGTATCACATAGTATAACTTAACATGTATTACACATTGTAAACTACTGTCACGTACATCTCCTATAACCTAATCATGGTTCGATAGCATATATTTGATTAAACAAATCAATCTCCTTTGATGTGATTGAACTTTATCAATCAAGTAGCACGTAACCTTTACCGTGTATCCTTAACCTGCAAAAGTGGTTATTTGCAAGGGTGAGCTCGACAGCCTAGCAATTTTAACAATTTTCATGCAGCACATAGCATATAATAGCATATTCAGTTCATGCATTCATAATCAATTAATATTTACTACGCATGTTACTTCACATATAACAGGCATAAAGATTTATTTCACAAACATGTCATCAAATATTAACTTTCACATTTCATACATATCTCATATGCATTTCATATATATACATCAACATTTGCATAGAATAATATAGCTCAACTAACAGTTATCAAATTCATATATCAAATAGGAACTGAAAGACTTGCCTGATTCGTAGTTTATGAACTACGACTTAACTACTTAAAGCTTATCTGCACTTCGTGTATTCCTACACAGTTATATAATCATGGTTTCATATCCATTAGTCATACATTCATACAGTCTCAATGTAATAATAATGTTACATTGTTCCTAACTAGGTTCGTAAAACCTACACTTCACTTTCTTATCACATTCTCGGAGTAGCTAGGTCCGTATAGGTATACCTTAACCATTCGGACATGACATCAACATCCGTATATCTCTATCGCACACTTGACTCGCTACGTGATCGACATATTTAAAACTCGTATAGGTAAGTTCAAACGTACACATAACGTCTAACTTAGTCGTAACTTCATACATCACCTATATTATATTTTCATAACACAATTCAGTTTGTAAGACATTACAAATCCAAACAACATATCATTGCTTAATATCTTGAAAGTATTCCTTTGGACTTAGCTTTTGAAAATCATAATTAACATTCATCTCTATCACATAGCATGCTTCTTAACACATTTCATAGAATATTGGTCATATATTACAAGTTAAAGTAATCATATAAGCATGCTTCAAACATCAGATCAAAAACAGAATCAATCTATGACTGCAGGATGGCGCAGCTGCGCCCTGTCCAGGCTTAGGGACGGCGCAGCTGCGCTTTCCCCTGGCCAGACCAAGACTAAGCTTTGTACTTCCTATTTTTAGTCCATACTTTAATACACTTAGACACTTACACTTAACATGCATACTCGCTAGAGGTCTTTACATACTTATATGACCACCTCAAGTTCAACCTTATATGTTAGAGACTTTAGTTTAGGATTTCCACAAATCAAAACCAAATAGGGTTATGAAATCACTAGGTGTACTAATTAGCCTTATGTTCTCATAAAGAGGTCACATAATCTTTACTACACATGCTTGTACATATTCATATCTTTTACTTACAGCTAGCATTATTTAACACTTTAAAACATGCTTTACCCTCATGCTTGGTTTACTTCCATTATGTTTAATATATAAGACTTATGTTTACTGACATAATGAAACATAACATGGCATCTTGAGCCTTTAAAATCTAAATACTTATATAATGCAACCTGAGTTCAAGAATACGCTCGAAGTTGCCATTGAAATCATTTTTCATGAATGATGCAATATAACACATATAAATCATATCTAGGGATATTATAGACATAACATAACTTATAAATCCTTTAGAATCTAGATATCCATGTGATGCAACTAGATTTTGAAAATATGTTCAAGTTTGCTTTTGAAACCGCTTTAAACTTGAACAATGCCATTCAACACATACAAGACAACTTAAGGGCTCTATTCACATGTAGTCAAGTCATGTTAACATGCTCGTAAGGTCAGAATATAAACTATATAGTAATCGTGCATGTTAGCTCACTAGGCTAAGCTTTTTCTTGAAACATCTCTAACACAAGGCTTAACAAGTTCGGTCATGATCAAAAGAACTATGTACACCATAACATGTTCATCTATGTGTAAAATCAGTCATGTGTAGCTTACTAGGTTCGCATGATCTCTAACGTAGTTTGTTTTTACAACTTAACGTCCAAAACTCCATCTAAATCATATGCTTTCGTTAATCATGCAAATCTATTAAAACATGCTCAACGTAGGTTAATATACTTATATATACCCCTTACACATGCTTACATGCTAGTTTGAGCCATAACGATTAACTAACACTTAACAGATTTCAAAATAGGTAGCCCAACTGATCTCAGGAACTGGCGCAGCTACGCTGCGCCGTGCCTGGTTCGAGCCAAGAATCAGTCTACTTCGGCAAAAAGCTAGCCCAACCTTAGAAATTATTCACCATTTTATTCTAACCAGTCATATATCAATTTCAACATGCTTATATGGTTATATAACAACTATTTAAACATTACCCAACCTCATTAACATCCAATTTCACAAAATCAAGAATTTGGATTTCAAGAACTCAAACTCCATTTTTCTACAGAGAATGAAATTGAAGCAAGGAAGAGAACTTATACCTCTGAATTTGTGAATGGAACTTGCTCCAATGAACTTTCAAGCTCTTAGAATGCTTATAAGCTCTCAATCGCCTAGCAATTCTCAGACAACTCAAGCAACACAAAGAATGAAGGGAAGTGTTCATTTTATAGAAAATCCATTAACCATGCCATGCCATTGTCCAAGAATTCAACCCAAAGGATGGAAGAATTGCATGAAGGTTAACAAGGAGTTGGTAATTGGTTGGTGAATTTCATCATTATGCCCACTCCCTCCATGATCATAGTCTAGCAAGCTTGGAAGAAAAATGAAGAACATAGGCCTTAGCCTTTTGCTCAAGCACGTGACTAAGAATGAGGTAAATGGGACACTCATTTTGGGACACTTCCACTAACTCAGCTCTCTTATATTCTTATGTTATACACTCATACAAAATCCTCTTTTTTATGTTATAGTGTATATATTTTACCCATGCCTAAATTTTAATGTCATAATATGATTCACATAATTAATATATCAAGGTAGTAGATGTCATGCAATCATACATATCATCCATGTACATCTATTTTAATGTTTCCCCACATGCATATTGTCACATACACCTCTTATGATGTGTTCATATCATATAATTTCCATAAATCTCAATGTATGGTTACTATATGTAGTATAGTCACCTAAGTGTCGCACTACACTATATAATGTAGTTGTATTCCATATATATAATATATTAAGTATCTCCTTTTTACTATAAATCACCAGCTGGTATAAAAAATAAATATTTTAATAATACACCTTTATTTACTCCTATACTTTAGAGTACACGCTTAATTGTCTCATCACATAGGATTAGATAACCACACTTATTTAAATCAACCTTATGATTTAATTACTTTTACCATATGATTTTTGTATATCATTGGTTCCGATTAAATGTCACACTTCAATTAGTCTTAAGCCATAAGTATTATATATTACTACTGCTCACATTTTTCATATTACTCATAGTAATATTATCTAATGATTATACCCACATTAATATTTTAATTGGGCTAAATATCATTTAATTGGGTACTTTCAACCCATACCATAATTAATTAATATTAATCATTTCTTTTCAATAATTATTATGCATTCCTCTAATTAATAGAATATAATATTCTATAATATCGCTTAATTAACCAATATTTAATCCGGGTTAGTTAATTAACTCTTATTCAAATTCATTCATGGAAAACTTAACCATCACTTAAGATTTTTATTATCCTTATAAGTCTTTAATACCCATTTCTTAAACTTTAAATTCCAAAAACTGATTTTACAGACCGGCGCAGCTGCGCTGGTCACAGGCTTGGTAATGGCGCAGTTGCGCCATACCAAAATCAAAGGCAGACAAGTTATGCACCAGCAGAAATGAAACCTACGCGTCTAAATACTATACACATCCTCCTTAAGCATTAACTCGTCTAACATCAATCCCCTCTTTGATTCCACATCATCGACTACTATTTTCCTTAATAATTTAAGAATCACACTTCGAGTTTTAAAACTTTATTTCCTTGATTAGTTTAATCAACTATACATATCATTTACGGTTTCATACCACCAATAACACAAAACTCAAATATAACACCTACATACATTCCTTTCATCTTCGCTTCTTGCCGTATATTGAATTACGTAATAATTCTCTAACCACCTTAAAGGTATATCAATTATCTACTCTCGTCAACAACGTACATATATACCAGTCTAAACCTAGCGCGTCGAGCCTTTAATAGTATTCAATATAGTACACTGAGTGGTTTCCCACAAACAACCAACAAATTAGTTTCCGTCTCGTCTACACTGTTTTCATAGTGAGTTATATCGGTTACTAATCCGTATATACATCCGCTCTCTGAAGGAATCGTTTAGCCCAGCTCCTATACATCCACCATTAAAGGGTACGGTCGCACCGCATTAGACTTGATACGTACACGTACAAATACTCAGGAATTGGTGATTATCAAATATATTTAATGTCACCAACTACTATTATAAAATAATTTCACATAAATTATTTAACATCAATAGATAAATTCCTATCCATCTTCTTACTAATTCATCTCTACAATTTATAACAAATATATAATAATGATATAGCATCACTTATTACATAGTTCATATTACCCTATGTAACACAATACCACATACCTCGTAACACAATATATATACTCATTCGAACTCATCTCATGCTTTAAGAATTTTATTCACTAAATTCTTATTTTAATAATTTCTGAAAATTTGGGTTCTTACACATACACTTTTAGCAACGACTTATAAAGTCGTTGCCTGAAAAATCATTGCTAAAGCCCCATTTTTAGCAACAAAAAAACTTTTGTTGCCCACGATGACGGGAAATCAAGTGGCCAAAAATTTTGCAACGAATTTCTAACGAAATTTTTTCCCGCCAATGAATTAGCAACAAAATTTTGCAACGACTTATGCATTTCGTTGCAAAAAGTGAAAGCCTGACACAATCTGCAACGAAGGACAAATTTCGTTGCTAAACATATACTTTTAGCAACGACTTATAAAGTCGTTGCCCAAAAAATCGTTGCTAAAGGCCCATTTTTTTGTAGTGATTTACATATCTAACTCTATTCTAGCTAATACTAGTTTACATCTACCGTATGGCATTCTCAAAATCCGCGTTGGCAAGACCGGCAATAATATCTCGGCTGATAGTATGCCGAGTCTGCCCTGCCTCTATCGGATACCCAGCTACCTGTTGCTGGAAATCCGTGTGAGAACTCCTATGAATATAGGACATCCTCCCTATCTTCTGCTTCTTGGTCTTTAGCTCCTGCCTGAGGTCAAAGACCTCTTATTTTAGCTCGTGGACCTTGTCCTTCGCCAGAACTCTTTCATCATGCTCTTCCTCCCACATGGACTTCATCTTGTCTTATTCTCCAAGACAGCATGAAGCTCTTCTTTTAACTCCTTAACCTCCTTACATTACTGGATATTCATATCCAACACTGAAATAAACAGGGCTTTCATTGACTCCCCCGGAGTCATCTCTTCTTCAGGTGCTATGGTGTTAAATGACACCACCTCCACCTCCTCTTCAGTTATTCCATCGAACATGGACATGAAGTTTAGGCTTTCAGAGTCTCTAGACTCCACTATTACCACTTCTGGCTCTTCTGCTATAGGGTTCGGTAAGATCTCTATTTGATTCACCGACTCTTCACTCACTACATGTATATTCCTATACATTTCATTTTCTCCTGACATCTACAACAAAATAATTTAGTTGGATTAGTACACGTCAATTGAATAATAAAAACACATATCATATATAATGTATTTTTAGTATTAATTTTCATCTTTTACTTCTTTGACTCTTCTTAAGGTTATGACTTAAGGTTCTAACTCCCCCCTTAAGTTTTATAACCTAATGCTTTGATACCAACCTGTGATGCCCCCAAATTCGGGTATCTTCTAACCCGACATATGGTGCTACACGGTGCTACAGTTCACACATACATTCAATTGAAAAGCCTCAAAAGAACGAATATGTCTTATATATATTCCAAAATAATATTACCATTCCCAGGTTCTTTATAACCATTACATGAGTACTTGTCATAATAATAAGTAATTACAACCTCTGTACTAATCTGTTACAAAGGTAACCTATTGGTTGGCCTTGGCCTTCCCTTTATCTTTTTCGGATCCTTCAGTCCATTCGGTCTTTGTGACACTCCCAAATACTTCATTACCTCAAGATTTGGTGTTCACGTAATCAAAACATTCATTTCTAACTACCCAATCATAATAGAATTGAATAATAAAAGAAAACCTGCCCATACAGGATTAAACTTAAATAAAAAAAATCTCCCAGGTTATCCAACCTTTAACAATAATCATTCAAATGCGGAAAATTAAATAACTTCAGTACAATCTTTAAATCAAATTCTGAAAGTAAACTATCAAAACTATTACAAGTCTTCAGTATTTATTCATCTTTCCTTTTCCTTTACTGGTGCTAGGTACGTCACCCGTTTCAACTTTAGCTGTAAGAAATTTTACAGGCAAGAGTGAGCAAACAAGGCCCACTTGAAATAATAATAAGTAAATATTTAAACTTTCACATCAATTGCCAATATTAGGCTCAATAGAACTGAACAATATATTCTATTAACTTTCTAAAAATTATAACATTCATTCAGGGTCTAATGACCACGAATCATGTCCACAGTTATAAGTAATCTTTCAACTTTAACTTTAACAGTCATAAGACTATAAGGACTCCACGTACTTAGGGGGATCAACCCTTCGTATAATGTATTGTGCACAACCATTTTAACGCTAAGCGTAAACCTCTATTAAAAGAGTTGTTCATCTCAGTATTTAGAATACAAGTCCGCACCAAAGTAAGTTTGGTTGGGTTAAGTTTTCAAGGTAATTTGGAGTTCAACGGACATCAACTAAGGATTAGTTAAATACAAGATAATAACACTATGTTATTGAATGATCATACTGAATAAACATTTCATTCTAAGTTCATGCTTTAGGAATAATCTAATAGCATAACAATTGAATAACTTATCATACCTTGCTTTGAACAACGTTAAGCTAAGGTTACATCTTAGAATTTAATATCAAGCATGCACAACAAATAATAACTTGAACGATAAACTAAAGGTACTTGCATGCTAATATAACAAGTTTAGAGTTAAGAAAACTTGCACAATTATAAAAGTAGAGTTAGAGAACTTGCATAAGTGTAACATAACAGTGAAAAGTAACCTTGCTGAATAATAAAGTAGCAAAGGTTAGGGAACTTGCCTCGTGTGTAGGTTAAATAATTAATATTCACGTTCACCCCAAGTCCTACACATACCATATGCATTGACAATATACATTAGTTACACTAACATTACCTTTATGAGTTCCTTTATTACTCTTAGTATAGCTACTAACTAAGTTTAAGTTTAAACAACATCACATCTTTCATGAACATTACTTTTTAGCTTTATTACAACTACTTAAATGATCATGCCATTGCACCACATGTACATTAACAACTTGATACAACATTCTAATACATGTCCAACATGTTATCATTAAGTTATACTAATACCCAAAGGGTTGCACTTGCATTCGTGCATCCCGACGCCCTCCGATTGGCTCCAAATACACAACAGTCCTAAAGATGGCCATTTTGACTACTGTTATAGACCTCAAATTAAAAAACTTAAAGAATGAAAGTTGTAGACCTACTCGTCCTCTTTCCGAATCATCTTGAATTACCTCAATCGTAGTTCGTATGAAAAAGTTATGGCCTTTTTACTACAGGAGGTCAAAACTGCCCAACTAGGACACTTTTCCGGCGTCGGGGCACGGAACAGTGGCGCTAGGGCACGAGCTACTGGCCCATTTTTGGCGCTGGGGCGCGAACCTTGGCGCCAGGGCACGAAATTTGGCGCTGGGGCGTGAATTTTGACGCTGGGGCACCGCAACTCACAGAACCAACCCAGAAAGACAGAGCAAAGCTACTGTCTAATTTATTTTTAACGGTCAATGACATCCAACAACATATATAACTTCATGAAAATTACACATAAAAGTTAACAATCAACTATATACTAATTATCAACCACTAATCAACACCGTCATAACTAATTCTTTGAAAACACTCCTTTTAAAATAAAAACTCCATTGACGAAATATCAATTTGCAGTGAATGTAATTTACACTGTTATTAAATAATTTTGATTCCTTTGAAATACAAGTATACCAATATATATCCCAATTAACATGTATAGTTCAATTTCTCAGTTAGCATACAATTATATATATATATATAACCTTTGATAGATTCTACACTCAAGTTCATACTCACATGTTTCCACTGTGAAAAATCAATTTCTTGAATACGTAATTTAGCATACAACACACATATATATGCTAACTATAACAATTAGAACAATAAAAACATGTAACATCATAACCAATTCTAGAACATGTTTTACAGATAATTTTTGGTAAAAACCTTAACAGAGTGAATTACTTTCAAGAACACAGACTATCAAATTCACAGTAAGTATAAAGCGTGAAACATATATGATTACATACACATAATTTAAGGTTATAAGCACCTACCTTTTTGTTGATTTTAGAAAACCTTGTTAACAAAATCTGTTTTGAACAATCACGCACTTGACTTCTTCTCAAACTCTCTGAACTTTTCCTTTCTCTTTTCTTAATTCTCTCAGCAATAGATTAGGTAGTACACTGAGCGTAAAACTGATAATCATACACATAAAATAACTGTTATGGCAATAATAAGCCTATTTACTCTTATCAGTTACCAAACATATAACGTATAATCTTATAAATATAAATATATTTTATTTATATATTTGTTTTATTCTATTAGTAATATAATTTAAAATTAACAAGAATTTCAAAAGCCATAAGGCCTTGTTTGGCAAACCATTTATAAAATAAAAGATTAATATACTTACACCTTGTTTGGCAACAGTAAATTAAAATTACTTTAATTTAATTTAATAACTCTTTATAACATAGTTATTTGTCAAACTTTATGTAATAACAATTAAATAAATTACTTAATCACATAACTCAATCCACGTAACATATTAATTATTTAACAAATAAATAATTAACTAATCACATTAATTATTTAGCAAATAAATAATTAACTAAATAAACTCAATCAAATTGAACAATTACTTATTCAATAATAAACATATCCAATAAATATTTATATAAATTAATAAATATTTATAACTTACATTTAAAAAATATGGAATGTTACATCATTCCCTTCATATAAGGATTCTGTCCTCAGAATCACAACTCAAACAACACATTCGTTACATTCTTCCCTACTTACAAAGATTCTGTCCTCAGAATCGAAGACACAGATTAAATAAATAACTCAGGATATTCTTTCAATATCTTCTCTTCGAGTTCCCACGTTGCTTCTTCAAGCGTTGTGGTTTTTCCATATCACCTTCACAGAAGGTATCACTTTATTCCTGAGCACTTGTTCTTTTCTGTCGACTTTCTGGATAGGAACCTCTTCATAAGACAAATCTTTCTCGAACTGCAACGTTTCGTACTCGATTACGTGCTTGTAATCGGGTTTATATGGTCGTAACACTGAAATATGAAAAACATTATGAATGTTTTCCAACTCTGGAGGTAGAGCTACCTCATAAGCTACCTCTCCAACTTTTTGCAGCACTTCAAAGGGTCCAATAAACCTCGGGCTGAGTTTTCCCTTCTTACCGAAACGAATTTTCTCCTTCCAAGGAGAAACTTTTAGGAATACATAGCTTCCTACGTCAAATGCACGATCTTGCCTGTGTTGATCAGCATACTTCTTCTGTCGGTCTTGAGCTGCTACCAATCTTATCCTGATGAGTTTGATAACCTCAGCAGTTTGTTGCACCAATTCTGGTCCTAACAGTTGACATTCACCAACTTCATCCCAGTACAGTGGAGTTCTGCCCTTTCTGTCGTATAACGCTTCGTAAGGAGGCATGCCGATGCTCGCGTGATAACTATTATTATAGGCAAATTCCACCAACGGTAATTGCTCTTCCCAGCTTCCTTTGAAATCCATGACGCATGCTCTCAACATATCTTCTAATGTCTGGATCGTTCGTTCGCTTTGGCCATCTGTTTGCGGATGATATGTCGTACTCATTCGCAACTGTGTTCCCATACATTCTTGTAGTCTCTTCCAGAAGTTTGATGTGAACCTCGGATCTCTGTCTGACACAATTGACACTGGAACTCCATGTCTTGCAACGATCTCTTTAATATATAGTTTTGCCAGCTGATCAAGATTGAATCTAATCTTTATTGGCAAAAATGTGCAGATTTTGTCAGTCTGTCTACTATTACCCAAATCGCATCGTATCCTTTCTGAGTAGTTGGAAGACCTACCACAAAATCCATCGTGATATGTTCCCACTTCCATTCCGGTATTTCCAACGGTTGAAGTAATCCGCTGGGTCTTTGATGTTCGGCTTTTACTCTTTGACATGTCAAATATTTAGCCACGCATTCTGCAACGTCCCTTTTCATATTCGGCCACCAAAAATGTCGGCGTAAATCTTGATACATTTTCGTGCTTCCTGGATGAATCGAATATCTTGTGTTGTGTGCTTCGGTTAAGATTTTGTCTTTCAGTTCTAGCACTGCTGGAACCCAAATTCTTCCCTCGAACCGAAGTAACCCTTCGGTATCGACCTTGTATTTTACATCACCGCCTTCAACTAGATTCTCTTTGATTTTCCCACACTCTTCATCTTGTAGTTGAGCATCCTTCACTTTGTCCACTAAAGTTGGACCAGCTTCTATCTGAAATAGTTGTTCGTCGGATTCCTGTGGAAATTTGATTTTCAATTCTAACTTTGTCATTGCTGAAATGAGCTCCTCCTGAGTTGTTATCAGCATTAATTTCTCCCGACCTTTCCTACTTAAAGCATCCGCAACCACATTCGCTTTGCCCGGATGATAAAAGATCTCACAATCGTAATCCTTTATCAATTCCATCCATCTCCTCTGACGCATGTTCAGGTCCTTCTGATTGAAAATATACTTCAAACTTTTGTGGTCTGTGTAGATCTCATATTTCTCTCCATACAGATAATGTCTCCATATCTTCAGAGCAAATACAACTGCAGCCAATTCCAAATCATGAGTCGGATACCCTTTCTCATAATCCTTCAGTTGTCTTGATGCATACGCAATAACTTTGCCGTTCTGCATAAGAACACAACCCAACCCTTTGTGTGAGGCATCACTGTACACCACAAAATTTCCTGTATTATCCGGCAGGGTTAACACAGGTGTCATACTTAGCTTCTTCTTCAAATCTTGGAAGCTCTCTTCACATTTCTCCGTCCACACGAATTTTACAGCTTTCCTTGTCAAATTTATTAGCGGAGTGGCTATCTTAGAAAAATCTTGAATGAATCTTCTATAATAACCAGCCAGTCCCAAGAAACTCCTCACTTCTGACGGTGTTCTTGGTTGTTCCCAATTGATTACAGCTTCCACTTTTGATGGATCCACTGAAATCCCATTCTTGTCAATAACATTACCCAAAAATTGTACACGATCGAGCCAAAATTCACACTTAGAGAATTTCGCGTACAACTTTTTCTTTCTTAGTGTCTCCAATGTCAGACGTAAATGTTCCACGTGTTCTTCTTGAGTTTTGGAATACACCAGAATATCGTCGATAAACACCACTACGAACTTGTCTAAGAATGGTTTAAACACCCTATTCATCAGATCCATGAACGCGGCAGGGGCATTTGTTAAACCAAAAGACATCACCAGAAACTCGTAATCTCCGTACCGAGTTCTGAATGCCGTTCTAGGTATATCCTCCTTTCTTACCTTCAATTGATGATACCCACTTCTCAAATCTATTTTCGAGAAGTATTTAGCACCCTTCAACTGATCAAACAAGTCATCTATTCTAGGTAACGGATACCTATTCTTAATAGTGACCTTGTTTAACTCCCTATAATCAATGCAAAGACGCATTGATCCGTCCTTCTTCTTCACAAATAATACCGGCGCTCCCCACGGTGACACGCTTGGTTGAATATACTTCTTGTCCAGTAGTTCTTGCAGTTGAACCATGAGTTCCTTCATTTCTACCGGAGCCATTCTGTACGGGGCCTTCGATATAGGTGTTGTTCCCGGCGCTAAGTCGATCACGAACTCAATTTCTCGGTTAGGCGGAAGTCCTGGCAAATCCTCTGGAAACACGTCATCGAATTCTCTCACTACCGGTATTTCTTCTAGTTTTACCCCCTTCTTCTGAGTATCGACTATGTAAGCTAAATAGCCCACACAACCTTGACTCAACAATTTCTTGGCCTGCATAGTCGTCAGACATTTCATTTGTCTAGGCGAGTTACTACCATAAAATACTACCTTTGACGGAGTCATAAGGTTTACACACTTCTTTTGGCAGTCAATTACTGCTCCATATTTGAACAACCAATCCATTCCCAAAATTACATCAAATTCCCCGAGTCTAATCGGAATCAAATCTACCAACAAGATATTCTCCTTAATGTTCACCCTACAGTTCTTGTATACGAATCTAACAGGGATTACTTCCTTATTCGCAATTTCTATGTTCAAAGAAAAATTCAGTTCTTCTCTAGGCAATTCTAACCTCTTGGCAAATTCATCAGATATAAACGAGCAAGTAGCACCCGAATCAAATAATACATATGCATTAATATCATTGATTGGGATAATACCTGACACCACATCTTTTGATTGCACAGCATCTTGCACAGTCATGTTGAAGGTTCTGGCTGTGGGTTTGTTTGATGCTGCAGGTCCTGTAATGGCCCATGTACTTCCATTGTTACCTCCATTGCTTCTGGTTGTCCCTCCCTCCTTTTTCTTAGGGCATTCACGAGCAAAATGATCCTTGGATCCGCACGTGAAGAACGCCTTCTTCTTCAGTTGAGTGCAATTTGGGGCGATGTGACCCTCCTAGCCATAATTGTAGCAAACTCGTTTCCCCATCAAGCACGCACCCTTGTGAAATTTCCCGCATGTCGTACATGCTTCAAACTTTTTGTTTTGCTGGTTACCCTGATGGTTTCCAGCACCCATGTTCCCATTCCACTTTCTCTTCAAGTTGTTGTTGCTGTTGTTGTTGTTGTTGTTTCCACTGCTACCACCTCCATTCTTAATCTCATTCTCATTCTTTTTCTTCTTTTGTTCCTGATTGAACTTTGTCACTGCCTCACCTCCACCTTCAGCGAGTACTACTTTCTCCATCACCGCTGCAAATGTCTTCAACTGGAATAGGGAAACCCTACTGTACAGCCAGGGCTTCAGTCCCTGTTCAAATCTCTTTGCCTTACGTTCGTCTGTGCTGACTTGATATGGCGCAAATCTTGCCAATTCGTTGAATTTTGCGGCATACTCAGATACCGTCATCGTTCCTTGTTTTAGTTCCAGAAACTGAACCTCTAACTGACTCTTAGAACTCTCTGGGAATTAGGTCTCGAAGAATAACTCCTTAAACCTATCCCAAGTCATCACTCCTGGTCCTTCCCGGGTTTTATTGGCCTGCCACCAATAACTAGCTTCTGCTTTCAACATGAATGTTGCAAAAGTAGTCTTCTGTTCATCCCCTACCCTAGCGACTTCAAATATCTTCTCAATCTCCATAATCCAGGTCTGTGCCTCGACCGGATTCATTGACCCACGAAATTCAGGTGGTCCGACCGCCTTAAACTCCTTAAACGTTGTGCCTTGGTTTTGAGGTTGATTCTGCAACGCTCTTGTTAGTAATGTCACTAGTTGTTGAACGGGATTATCCTCAACATCGTTATTGTTAGTTATCGCATTGGTTCTCTGACGGGCCGGTTCACGTCTGGGAGGCATTTTCTGTTAAAAAAAACATCTATTAAACTATTACCCAACTTCTTTAAGTATTTTCTAATTAACTTGCCTCCAAAAAAAAATAACCACATAACACTTTTGAATAAAATAATAGCTTTTTATTTATTCATCATAACTTTGAAAAATATAACAATAATAGCATCACTGCCATTTACATTCCTTTCCTGAACTATAAAAGTTACAGGACAACATCATCATTCTCATATCCCATGGTTACTTAACACTCGGGATTTACACATTATTTAACACTTGTTACTTGCAAAAGAGATAGATTTCCTACGATGATCTATTAAGATAATCAGTAGCCTTTTGACGCTCTCCTTCCATAACACGGAACATGGTTCGGCGATCTAACACGTATGATGGCAGAGTCTCGAACTGAATTGGATAACCCATGACCCGATCTTGAGCTCGATTGATCACGATATTGAATACTTTATCCATCTCTTCCATCTTCATCCTCTTTGTTTGTGCGTCCCTTACTGCTCTTCTAGTTCATTGATAAGCTTCCCCATATGCGTCTTCAGCTCTCGCCCTCTTGGTAGCTTCTTTATTCTGCTTTTTCTTCAGTTCCACGACCATCTCGATCAGTTGTTCCTTCTCTCCTTCAGTTTGCATCAGCTTCTCTTCAGCATTAGTTAGACGTTCATCTCGATCCTGGATGTCGTCGTCCTTCTGTGTCGTTGCAGTCTGTTGTTCAGCTACTATCTCCTGCAACTCCTCAATTGTGTCCTGAAGTTCCACGTTACGGTCGTAGACCTCATCATACATACGAGCAGCCATCGAGGTTAGTCTCCTCTTCCTCGTCCTCGTTATCTTCATCCTCCTGTGGCAACTCCACGGGATCCTCCTCATCCGTCTCCACATCATCATCCTCATCTTCAACCACCGTGACCAACGGGGCTGACTCCCGTGGCAGTAGTTGTTCCCAAACTACCTGAATGTCACGAGGCTCCTCCTCTATAGGCATTTGAGGTCCCTCCTCCCTAGCCTGACTAGATTCTCCGACATTAGTCATCCTGACAATAAAATTTTAAAGTTTTAGTTATTAATCATTCTACTCGACACTCGCGGGCACATAAGTTATAAACACATAAGCACATAAGTGTTTTATTACTTTTTCCTTGAAACTCGATAACAGTTATCTCCACTATCTTTTCAAAGGTTACTTCCTAAGGCTTTTTCCCCCACCTAAGGTTCATAACCTAAAGCTTTGATACCAACCTGTGACACTCCCAAATCTTGGTACTTCATTACCTCAAGATTTGGTGTTCACGTAATCAAAACATTCATTTCTAACTACCCAATCATAATAGAATTGAATAATAAAAGAAAACCTGCCCATACAGGATTAAACTTAAATAAAAAAAATCTCCCAGGTTATCCAACCTTTAACAACAATCATTCAAATGCGAAAAATTAAATAACTTCATTACAATCTTTAAATCAAATTCTGAAAGTAAACTATCAAAACTATTACAAGTCTTCAGTATTTATTCATTTTTCCTTTTCCCTTACTGGTGCTAGGTACGTCACCCGTTTCAACTTTAGCTGTAAGAAATTTTATAGGCAAGAGTGAGCAAACAAGACCCACTTGAAATAACAATAAGTAAATCTTTAAACTTTCACATCAATTGTCAATATTAGGCTCAATAGAACTGAACAATATATTCTATTAACTTTCTGAAAATTATAACATTCACTGAGGGTCTAATGACCACGAATCATGTCCACAGTTATAAGTAATCTTTCAACTTTAACTTTAACAGTCATAAGACTATAAGGACTCCACGTACTTAGGGGGATCAACCCTTCGTATAATGTATTGTGCACAACCATTTTAACGCTAAGCGTAAACCTCTATTAAAAGAGTTGTTCATCTCAGTATTTAGAATACAAGTCCGCACCAAAGTAAGTTTGGTTGGGTTAAGTTTTCAAGGTAATTTGGAGTTCAACGGACATCAACTAAGGATTAGTTAAATACAAGATAATAACACTATGTTATTGAATGATCATACTGAATAAACATTTCATTCTAAGTTCATGCTTTAGGAATAATCTAATAGCATAACAATTGTATAACTTATCATACCTTGCTTTGAACAACGTTAAGCTAAGGTTACATCTTAGAATTTAATATCAAGCATGCACAACAAATAATAACTTGAACGATAAACTAAAGGTACTTGCATGCTAATATAACAAGTTTAGAGTTAAGAAAACTTGCACAATTATAAAAGTAGAGTTAGAGAACTTGCATAAGTGTAACATAACAGTGAAAAGTAACCTTGCTGAATAATAAAGTAGCAAAGGTTGGGGAACTTGCCTCGTGTGTAGGTTAAACAATTACTATTCACGTTCACCCCAAGTCCTACACATACCATATGCATTGACAATATACATTAGTTACACTAACATTACCTTTATGAGTTCCTTTATTACTCTTAGTATAACTACTAACTAAGTTTAAGTTTAAACAACATCACATCTTTCATGAACATTACTTTTTAGCTTTATTACAACTACTTAAATGATCATGCCATTGCACCACATGTACATTAATAACTTGATACAACATCCTAATACATGTCCAACATGTTATCATTAAGTTATACTAATACCCAAAGGGTTGCACTTGTATTCGTGCATCCCGACGCCCTCCGATTGGCTCCAAATACATAACAGTCCTAAAGATGACCATTTTGACTACTGTTACAGATCTCAAATTAAAAAATTTAAAGAATTAAAGTTGTAGGTCTACTCATCCTCTTTCCGAATCATCTTGAATTACCTCAATCGGAATTCGTATGAAAAAGTTATGGCCGTTTTACTACAGGAGGTCAAAACTGCCAACTAGGACACTTTTCCGGCGCCGGGGCACGGAACAGTGGCGCTGGGGCGCGAGCTACGGCGCTGGGGCGCGAGCTACAGCGCTGGGCACGAGCTACTGGCCCATTTTTGGCGCTGGGGCGCGAACCTTGGCGCCAGGGCGCGAAATTTGGCGCTGGGGCATGAATTTTGACGTTGGGGCGCCGCAACTCACAGAACCAACCCAGAAAGACAGAGCAAAGCTACTGTCTAATTTATTTTTAACGGTCAATGACATCCAACAACATATATAACTTCATGAAAATTACACATAAAAGTTAACAATCAACTATATACTAATTATCAACCACTAATCAACACCATCATAACTAATTCTTTGAAAACACTCCTTTTAAAACAAAAACTCCATTGACGAAATATCAATTTGCAGTGAATGTAATTTACACTGTTATTAACCAATTTTGATTCCTTTGAAATACAAGTATACCAATATATATCCCAATTAACATGTATAGTTCAATTTCTCAGTTAGCATACAATTATATATATATATAACCTTTGATAGATTCTACACTCAAGTTCGTACTCACATGCTTCCACTGTGAAAAATCAATTTTTTGAATACGTAATTTAGCATACAACACACATATATATGCTAACTATAACAATTATAACAATAAAAACATGTAACATCATAACCAATTCTAGAACATGTTTTACAAATAATTTTTGGTAAAAACCTTAACAGAGTGAATGACTTTCAAGAACACAGACTATCAAATTCACAGTAAGTATAAAGCATGAAACATATATGATTACATACACATAATTTAAGGTTATAAGCACCTACCTTTTTATTGATTTTAGAAAACCTTGTTAACAAAATCTGTTTTGAACAATCACGCACTTGACTTCTTCTCAAACTCTCTGAACTTTTCCTTTCTCTTTTCTTAATTCTCTCAGCAATAGATTAGGTACTAACACTGAGCGTAAAACTGATAATCATACACATAAAATAACTGTTATGGCAATAATAAGCCTATTTACTCTTATCAGTTACCAAACATATAACGTATAATCTTATAAATATAAATATATTTTATTTATATATTTGTTTTATTCTATTAGTAATATAATTTAAAATTAACAAGAATTTCAAAAGCCATAAGGCCTTGTTTGGCAAACCATTTATAAAATAAAAGATTAATATACTTACACCTTGTTTGGCAACACTAAATTAAAATTACTTTAATTTAATTTAATAACTCTTTATAACATAGTTATTTGTCAAACTTTATGTAATAACAATTAAATAAATTACTTAATCACATAACTCAATCCACGTAACATATTAATTATTTAACAAATAAATAATTAACTAATCACATTAATTATTTAGCAAATAAATAATTAACTAAATAAACTCAATCAAATTGAACAATTACTTACTATTCAATAATAAACATATCCAATAAATATTTATACAAATTAATAAATATTTGTAACTTACATTTAAAAAATATGGAATGTTACATCATTCCCCTCATATAAAGATTCTGTCCTCAGAATCACAACTCAAACAACACATTCGTTACAGTCTTAGCTGCATTCATATGGTTCAAGCAAGAATGAGCATAACTAGCTCAGCAAGTATGACAATTCCAATAAACAGCAAGCTTAAAACATAGGAATCATATATCTTCAATAACTGAACAAGGGTTATGAAGTACTATCGATAATTCAAAATAGCACTTCTTTTCTTTAAAACGTTTCACAACGAATAACATTCATTAAACATATAACTTGGTCCAAGACCTTGAGCATTTTCTTCTTTCTTTGAAAAGGACAATCCGACACCATGTCCGTAAGTTCGGCATATCTTACGAGCATGTCTAGGTTATCAGCCTATAGTACTCTATGTTGTACAACACTACTTTCTTTAAACGTATGTATGTTTAAGGTTTGGCAACCTCACGTGCCTGTCGTTTGACGACAAAACATTTGTTTATGCATACTCAGTCTTCCTTTAAAAACCATACCAAAATAGATTGGAAAAACTTAACAACTTTGATAACATTTCAATAGATTATAAGAAATCCAAAAAACATCTTAAGTCTAGTCGAAGAAATTGGCTTCGACTTCATCATACATCAATTCATACGTAATGTACATGAATCACAAAGCTTGTCCAAAGGATTCAGACAAGGGTCAGAATACTTGCATCTAGCGTCTGCTACTGTTATTATACTTTTCCTTTGAATCTTTAAGGTCTCTACAATACATAACCACATAACATACCATATTAGGTCATGAACAAGCATGCATAGTTCCTAATGTATCTTACCCTTCTTCTCAATCTAATTGTTTATTAGATTGTTTAACGTTGGTTCAAGTTTAACACATTACTTTGTTCTTACGTTCACATTCGAGTGACTTATCTTCAACCTTTAGTGTATTTCTTAAGGTTTACAACATCCTAATTGATGTTACATTAAGTTAGTTAAGGAAATTTAATTTAACCTAATTACTTTACTTCCTTTCTTTACTTATAAGCCTTCATTACTATCATCCTTCTAGTGTTGGCGCTGCGGCGCCAGCTTCCCTTCTCTATGTCGCGCTGTGGCGCCACTCTTCAGTGGCTGATGTTCGGACCCGGCGCTGTGGCTCGAGTCTTAGCTTAGTTGGTCGCGCTGCGGCGCGAAACTACAGTAGGTTATGGCTCTGCTCGGCGCTGCAGCGCCACCCATTTGGCCTTGGGCTGGCGCAGCGGCGCCAACTCTGTTCACTAGATAGTCTTGACAGATTTTCTACCTAGTGAACTTCCCGTACTCACAAATTGTTCATTTCAAGTCCGAATTGGCTCGTTCAAAAGTCATTAGCTCATTAATCACATACTCTAAGTGTTCGTACAAGAATTTTATATTTTCGAATCTGTTTACTTGGAGTTCACCTTTTAGTTCATTTTTAACGAAAACGTTAAACGTTTGTGAACGTTCAACGCTCGTTTCTTCGTTCTAAGTCGAAATTCGATCATTTTCGAGTCCGCAACTCTATAATGCTAAATGAGACTTATCCCCATCGAAAACCAACGTTTCCTAGTTAAATGTCAAAATTTGACTTCTATTCCGAGAATTTTACGATTTCGACGATTATTGTCTAAACTCGTGAATTCTGCCATAACTTCGTTTCTTAAGATTTTTTCATCATTTCAAATGAATTCATTCCATCATACTAACATCCTAACCCAACTTGTTTCATTACATCATATACATGATAAGTTTCTACTAGTTCTTCATAAGTTCATAACTTGTAAAAGTATGAATTACTTATTCATGACTTATTATGATTTATGTCCTTTGATTAACCATTCTTATTACTTCTTAGCATACATGATCTACCAATCAACACTTCTCTTATCAACCTACAATTGAAGAGATGGAAGATTAATAGTCTAGGATCATTACCTTTGAAGTTCACTTGGTTCTTCCTTCTTTTCTACTTGGATTATCAAAGTCTAGATTTTCTAACTTTTTCTCTCTAACAAATAAGCACTTAAATGTTTGTTGGTGGAATAACAAGTAACAAATGATCTAGCAAGTCTCATATTTATAGAATTTCCAAAGCTAGGGTAGTTTAGTCATTAAACCATCCCACCTCCTTAATTCCACCTCCTTAATCACCTCCTTACTAGTCCTTACTTAGCCATCAAGTTTACTTGGTCATCACATAGCTTATCATTTGCTTGGCCACCAAGATCACCTATGTGATCATGGGGCCCACATGGGTTACCCCATGGGTCATCTTTACCCATTGGATTCTTAGTTTGGGCTTTAGGTTTAATTTACATAACTTATGATTTGGGTTTGCATTTAACAAACACTTGGGCTTTACCATTAATTAGCATTGGACTTTATCATAATTCCAATTGGACTTTACAACTTCCTACACAATCCTACACGTCCGTTACATATGGCTTAAAGCCTTAGAACGTATTGTATACGTATTAATCTCGTATTCCAACTCATATACTTATTCACCATATACGACATACCATCATTCATACATACTCGTTTAATACTTCGTATTATACTCGTATTCAAAAACCTCGTACAATACTCACGTATCATACGATATCATCATTTAACTTCTTAATGCTTTACTTTTCCTAATGTTCTTAAATTAAGTCTGCATGTAAAAAACTGTGTTTGTCATACGTGAATTATTATTACATAAACCATCTTCCCTTGATATTCTATCATTACGTATTTCTCAGAAGTTTAAAAATAATTCCCGAGCAGAAATGCGTGAATAGTATTTTTGGAAAATTTTTTGAAAAGCTTTTATTTTCGTCTTGGAAATTCAAACACTTTAATTCCTTCACGTAGCCAAAATAGTACGACGTTTCGACATATCTAGGTTATAGAATGACATTCATCTTGCTAACACATAATAATAACATATAATATAATTTTATTCATTATTTAATTTAAATAAAATTATTTTACAATAAATCTGAATTTCTCGGTCGTTACATCCTTCCCCCTTATAAGGATTCTGTCCCCAGAATCTCGTCTTACATTAAACAAATAGATGAGGATAATTTTTCTTTATCTTTTCTTCAAGTTCCCACGTTGCTTCTTCGGCATCTTGGTTCTTCAATAACACCTTTACCGAAAGTATAACTTTGTTCCGCAGAACTTTCTCCTTTCTATCAACAATTTGAATAGGCACTTCTTCGTACGTCAAGTCCTTCTCGATATGAATAGGTTCATATTCTATCACGTGCTTATAATATGGCTTATAAGGACGTAACACAGATACATGGAACACATTATCTATTCTTTCTAAGTCTGGAGGTAACGCTATTACGTAAGCTACCTCTCCTACCCTTTTTAATACCTCAAAAAATCTTATAAACCTTGGACTTAACTTTCCCTTCTTTCCAAAGCATATCTTTCCTTTCCAGGGAGATACCTTCAGAAATACGTACGAACCTACTTCAAATTCTCTATTCACTCAATGTGAATCTGCATATTTCTTCTGTCTGTCTTGCGCTGCCACGAGACGCATCCGTATCAATTTGACTACATCTGTTGTCTGCTGCACCAATTCTGGTCCTAGCATTCAGTGTTCTCCCACTTCATCCCAACACAATAGTGTTCTGCACTTTCTTCCATATAGAGCTTCGTAAGGCGGCATGCCTATGCTTGCATGGTAACTGTTGTTATAAGCAAACTCTACTAGTGGTAGATGATCATCCCAACTACCCTTGAAATCCATGATGCAAGATCTCAATATATCTTCTAGCATCTGAATTGTTCTCTCGCTCTGCCCATCAATTTGTGGATGATAAGTCGTACTCAACTTCAGTTGCGTTCCCAACTGTTCTTACAGACTCCTCCAAAAGTTCGATGTGAATCGTGGATCACGATCTGACACAATCGAAACTGGTACTCCATGTCTAGAAATGACTTCCTTAACATAAAGTTTAGCTAACTGGTCTAAGTTATACTTAACCTTTATTGGAAAAAAGTGAGCCGACTTCGTCAACCGGTCCACTATCACCCAAATCGTGTCATACCCCTTTTGAGTAATTGGAAGTCCCACCACAAAATCTATCGTGATACGCTCCTACTTCCACTCCGAAATCTCCAATGACTGTAACAAGCCATTTGGTCGTTGATGTTCGGCCTTACCTTTCTGACAAGTCAAGCACCTACTCACATACTCTGTTATTTCCCTCTTCATGTTCGGCCACCAAAAACTCTGTCGAAGGTCTTGATACATCTTAGTACTACCAAGATGAATCGAGTACCTCGAACTATGAGCTTCTTGTAACACTTGCTCCTTTAATTCCATCTCATTTGGAACCCAAATTCTTCCTTCAAATCTTAATAATCCCTCATTATCAAGACTATACTTTAAATCTTTTTCATTGGTTAACCGCTTCTTCATCTGGTCACACTCCTCAGTTAGGAGTTGCACCTCCTTGACTCTCTCTACAATGGTAGATTGAATCTCCATTGTAAACAATCTCTTCCCCGATTCACTCGATAACCTTACCTCCAACTCCATTCTATTCATCTTTGTTATTAACTCAGTTTGAGCCGTTAACATAGACAACTTTTCCCGACCCTTCCTACTTAAGGCGTCGGCCACTACATTGGCTTTTCTAGGGTGATACAGGATTTTACAATCATAATCCTTTATCAACTTTAGTCATCTCCTTTGTCTCATATTCAACTCCTTTTGTGTGAAGATATATTTTAGACTCTTATGGTCCGTGTATATCTCACATTTCTCTCCATAAAGACAATGTCTCCATATCTTTAAGGCAAACACTACCGCGGCCAGTTTCAGATCATGAGTAGGGTAAACTTTCTCATAATCCTTTAATTGTCGTGATGCATACGCAATGACCTTGCCATGCTGCATGAGCACGCAACCAAGTCCTCTATGCGAAGCATCGCTATAAACTACAAAATTCCATGTATCATCCGGTAATGACAACACAGGTGCTTCACTCAATCTTTTCTTCATTTCTTGAAAACTGTCTTCACATTCGAAAAATCTTGGATAAATCTTCAATAGTATCCCTCTAACCCTAGGAAACTCCGCACCTCAGTCGGCGTTTTCAGTTGTTCCCAACTCATCACTGCTTTAACATTCACTGGGTCTACTGAAATCCCTTCACGGTCGATAACATGACCCAAATACTGTACTCTTTCCAGCCAAAATTCACACTTAGTGAATTTTGCATACAACTTCTCCTTCCTTAGTGTCTCCAGTACTACTCTTAAGTGTTCAACATGATCTTCTGGAGTCTTAGAATAGACTAGAATATCATCGATAAACACTACGACTAACTTGTCCAAGTATTGTTTGAACACTCTATTCATCATATCCATAAATGCAGCTGGTGCATTAGTTAACCCAAATGACATCACCAAGAACTCGTAATGGTCGTAACGAGTCCTGAATGCCATCTTAGGTATATCCTCACTTCTAACCTTCACTTGATGATACCCCGTTTGCAAATCTATCTTAAAAAAATACTTTGCCCCTTTTAACTGATCGAAAAGATCATCGATCCTGGGTAATGGGTATTTATTCTTTATTGTTAACTTGTTCAACTCTCGATAGTCGATACAAAGTCTTAACGATTCATCCTTCTTCTTTACAAATAGTAACGGTGCTCTCCACGATGAAACACTCGGTTGAATGTACTTCCTATCCAACAGTTCTTGTAACTGAACCATCAATTCCTTTATCTCCACCGACGCCATACGATACGGTGCCCTGGAAACTGGTGTCGCTCCTGGCACAATGTCTATCACGAATTCGGTCTCCCTATCCGGTGGAAGACTCTGCAATTCACTTGAAAAAACATCCGCGAATTCTTTCACTATAGGTATTTGTTTCATGGTCGTTCCCACTCTATGGGTATCAACAACATGGCACAAGTAACCTACACAACCCTTCCTCAATAACTTACTAGTTTGTGTCATGGTAAGACCACACGAACGTCCCGACGATTTATTACCGTAAAACACTATATGAGGTTGGCTCAACGTCCTAATGTTTACACATTTCTTTTGGCAATCTATTATTGCACCATGGTTAACCAACCAATCCAACCCAAGAATTACATCGAATTCTCCCAACTTTATTGGTATCAAATATACTGATAATTTACAACCTCGTATATCTACACAACAACTCCTATGGATATCTTCAACAAGAATTATTTTTTCGTTCGCTACCTTGATTTTCAAAGGTACAGGCAATCTTTCGAGAAGTAATCCTAAACATCTAGTAAAATCACATGCTATGAAAGAACAAGTAACACCCGAGTCAAATAACACGTAAGCATTTATGTCGTTGATTGGGATAATACCTGCAACTACATTCCCTGATGCAACCGCATCTTGGACCGTCATGTTAAAGGTACGGGCCATCGGCCTACCCGACTGCGCTAGACCATCAATAGCTAACTTACCACTATTAGCACCCTTATTCCCGTCCGTCCCCTTCTTCGGTCAGTTCTTCACCATGTGATCAGTTGATCCACACACGAAGCATCCATGATTTTTCTTTGGACTTGGACAGTTAGGCGAAATGTGCCCCTCCTGTTCATAGTTGTAGCATACGTCCTTCCCCTTGAGACAGACTCCTAAATGAGTCTTTCCACAGTTCTTGCACGCCTCTATCCTCCTCTTAAGATCCCCTTGCTTCACTCCGATATTCTCAGAGTTAAATCATTTCCTCTTTTGGCCTTCGCCACTACCGCTAGCTCCCTCGAGCTTTATTCCCCCATCTACCTTTCCCTTGTTCTTCTTCTCCTTGTGGTATTGGCTTAGAGCCTCGTTACCACCTTCGGTAATTATTGCATTCTCTAGTATTGTCCCAAAAGAATTACTTTGGAACACAGAAATATGGTTATAGAGCTAGGGTTTCAAGCCCTACTTAAACCTTATAGCCTTCCTCACCTCGGTGTCCACCTGATGTGGAGCAAACCACGCCAATTCATTGAATTTGGCAGCGTATTGGAGAACTGTCATTTCCCCTTGTTTCAACTCCAAAAACCGCATTTCCATCCTCCCCTGCATACTCGTGGGAAAGTAGTTCTCGAAGAAAATCTCCTTGAACCGTGTCCACATTAAATTCTCTATTCCGGTCCTAGCCTGGTTCGCCTCACACCAGAAGTTGGCCTCCCCCTTCATCATATAAGTGGCAAAAGTAACCTTTTGCCCCTCATCGACATTTGTAATAATAAATGCCTTCTCTATTTCCTTCACCCACGTTTGGGCTTCTATGGGGTCCGTAGTTCCTTTGAACTCCGGCGGACCGACACTCTTAAAGTCCTTAAAAGTAGTAGCTCGTACTACTACAAGATTTACGGGTATATTAGCCCCATTCCTATTAAAAGCGGTCGTTAAAAGATTAACGAACTCTTGCATCGGGTTAACCGGACCTCCCTCCGGTTGATTAACATTAGCATCTTGATTTCTTTGTCTCCCTCTTGGCGGCATTTTGCTGTTAAGATAAACAACACGTCATTATTACTTCTTTCTTGTTAGTGAGTTATTATTCATTACTTAAACAATAACTTCAACTCATTGCACAATATGTTCCATGAAAAGGCTTATATTGATTTACTTACTTGTAGTATAATACTACATCATTCGTTCATTATACAGCCTTAGCTAATTACAATACTATCCCGCAATTGCTTTTTAAAAATTGGGATTTATAAAAAACTATAATTTGATATACAAAAGAGGGTTTTACGTCACTACTAGATACAACATATTTACTATAAAAAAAATTGGGCTTCAGCAACTGATTTTTGTTGCTAAAGGTGCCAAATTTCGTTGCAAAAGGGTTTTGGCAACGAATTTACTATTGTTGCGTCTTTCATTGCGTAATGAGCGTTGCTAATTGTTCCGCAACGAATGTATTTTTTTCGTTTCCAAAAGTAATACATTTTACAACGAAATTTGGCTTTCGTACAGAGACATCGATCATTTGGCAACAAAATGTATTATTGCAGAATAATTAAAATTTTGTTCCTAAAAACCCCATTTCGTTGCAAAAGCCTGCTAATTGGCAACGAAATGAATTCTTTTTTTTTTTTGCAACGACCATGCATTTTCGTTGCAATTGACACCAGTTTGCAATGACATTTTTCATTGTAGTAAATTATGAAAATTGTTGCCTAAGCTTGCTTTCGTTGCGGAATGTAAACTTTTTAGCAACGATTTTCGTGCTGATTATATTATTTGGCAACGACATTATGCTGAATCAGCAACGAAAATGTTTGTTGTTGGTTATTTTTCAATAGCAACGAAAGTCGTCGATTAGCAACGACATGATATGTTGCCGTTTCTTTATATGTGCAACAAAAGTTGATATAATTTGCAACGATAAAAAATGTTGCCTTTTATTTTAGTATTATCAATAATATCCTCTCCGTTGTTATTAGGTTAATTTTTCGTTGCCAAATATTATATTTTTAATGCCATTAACAACAAAAATTTGTTGCTAAATGTAAAAAATTATTGCTATATTAAAACTTGTTCAATGCTTTGGTAACAAATTATATTGTTGCCAAATCAAAATTTGACATTATTTTTGTGTACTTGACTGCCTCAATGTCCCCATAGCAAATAATGACAAAAATACAAAAAACTAAAATATTATTAACTTAATAAAATCATCCACTACATAATCATTCATTATCTTTACAATTAACCATCTAAAGCTACCACAGTTCTTAAATCAAAGTATATATCTACATATACAGAGAGTATACTTCATAATTTCGTCCCTTGTCTTCCGTAAACGTAGTACGAAAATTTGATACCCAGTATTGTAAGGTAGATCGTAGAAGCAGTCTTCCTGCACATATTTAAAAATAATAGCAAGTCAGAAAAATGAAGCAAATAGGTCACCAGAAGCACTTAATGCCAAAATCAATACACAAAGACAATAGAGTTGCTACGTGGTACTAATGTACACCGTATTGCTCATAAGCAGAAAAAGACAAATAGGCAATCACAATATCTTTTGCTACAAATCCAAATAGAAAAAGAACCTTCAGTGCGACTATAAAATTGCTCTGTTACAAAAAAAAATTAGAATCTTAATTAACCATTTCATGAATTAATTTCAGTAAACATAGTAGTAAACATATTTTCTGTTACAAGACTTGTAGATTACTATTATATGTTGACCTCAAGTCAGAATTCAGTCACATTCAACAACCACAAGCATAATCACTCTCCGACCTGGTTATAGCACAAGTTAGAACAAGTACTCCACTTTTCATTGCCAAAAATATTTCCCATCATTGCATTCAATTTAATAAGGGGATGGGTTATCTTTAATTTGAAAGGTAATGCACTTTCGTATTAAAACCAAAACAACATCTTCAAAGAATTGGATCTGACCTAGAAGTTGAGGACCAAAGAGTAAAATTTATTTTTCAATATATAATACGTATACTTTTACAATCTGATACATATTGTAGGGCTTCAATAATGACTTAATTTCACATTTAACTTTCTTTAGATGTAAGAGAACACTTAAGGAGTGAACCAGTACAGATGAATGAAATCAAGACTTCATAATAAGAAAACCGACAGAGATAAAATATTATTACCTAAGATTTCTTCAAAATGGACTACTATTATTTATTGAATTTTAAGGTGCACAATCACATAAGTACATTAATCTATGACAGAAAGTAACATAATCATTTACATGTGAAGAATGAGGTCACCAAGAGTCATTATCTTCTCTTTGAAAGCATCCCTCATTTCTTCTACAAGTAAATATCTTAGCACAAGCACTAAATGTGCACCAAACCGTATCATCTGTGGATCACCATGAGGCCTGACAAGTGCAATGTAACTTGAGCATAAATATAAAGCTTTTCCACTGTCCAAATGAATCTTTGTGACTAGAAAATGTGCATTTGGCTTGTCTTAATTGGACTTCATACAGATGTTTCATTACATATGAGGGGGTGGAATGTAATTTTGTATATGGAACAACAATCTACATTCGAAAATTCACTCCGAGAAACCTTGCAAGAAAATTCAACGCACAAGTACAATGATCAAATGTAGGCAACAAATTTGCAACCTTGCAGAGGATCCTCTGTCCAATGCACAAGTACAATGATTTGTTCTTTTTGGGACAAACAACTCAATTATCCAATCCAATGAAATATTGCCTTCTCTCTAAATTATAAAATTAATATTAACTTTTTAACATTCAATTTTAAATATGACAAAATTTAAAATTAACATTAATTCATTTAGTTTATATTAAGTACAACTAATTATAAGATTAATTATTTTTAAAATTTAAATAACTCGGTGTTACTTTTATAAGTTTAAAAATGTGTTAAATTAACCTTTGTTGATTTTATAATTTGAAATTAAAGAAGTAATTAATAAGTACTCCTTACTTTCCACGAAGCTAGTAAAATACAATGTACCATTCACTAAAGCATAATGTATTAATAGCATGTATTGATTAATGGAGGGAAGGGAGGACCACAGGAAGAATGAGGTCACCAAGAGTCATTATCTTCTCTTTGAAAGCATCCCTCATTTCTTCTACAAGTAAATATCTTAGCACAAGCACTAAATGTGCACCAAACCGTATCATCTGTGGATCACCATGAGGCCTGACAAGTGCAATGTAACTTGAGCATAAATATAAAGCTTTTCCACTGTCCAGATGAATCTTTGTGACTAGAAAATGTGCATTTGGCTTGTCTTAATTGGACTTCATACAGATGTTTCATTACATATGAGGGGGTGGAATGTAATTTTGTATATGGAACAACAATCTACATTCGAAAATTCACTCCGAGAAACCTTGCAAGAAAATTCAACGCACAAGTACAATGATCAAATGTAGGCAACAAATTTGCAACCTTGCAGAGGATCCTCTGTCCAATGCACAAGTACAATGATTTGTTCTTTTTGGGACAAACAACTCAATTATCCAATCCAATGAAATATTGCCTTCTCTCTAAATTATAAAATTAATATTAACTTTTTAACATTCAATTTTAAATATGACAAAATTTAAAATTAACATTAATTCATTTAGTTTATATTAAGTACAACTAATTATAAGATTAATTATTTTTAAAATTTAAATAACTCGGTGTTACTTTTATAAGTTTAAAAATGTGTTAAATTAACCTTTGTTGATTTTATAATTTGAAATTAAAGAAGTAATTAATAAGTACTCCTTACTTTCCACGAAGCTAGTAAAATACAATGTACCATTCACTAAAGCATAATGTATTAATAGCATATATTGATTAATGGAGGGAAGGGAGGACCACAGGAAGAGTAGAGGACCTGAAGTCTTAAACTTGTCTACTTTTCTTGAAGACCACCAATTTCTTGTTCAATTTGAGTGACTAAACAATAAATATGGTTGTCACATCAATGCATAATCACTCTCCAACCTGGTTACAGCACAAGTTAGAACAAGTACTCCACTTTCCATTGCCAAAAATATTTCCCATCATTGCATTCAATTTAATAAGGGGATGGGTTATCTTAAAAAAGCATGCAAAAATACTTGAAAAATGATATCTTGTGAAAAGCATTTATGAGCTGACTACATACCATACATGTGAATCATAGCCGTTGTTGCGATTATTACCCATCACAAAAACTGAGTTTTCTGGTACACGTTGCACCACAGTATAAAAGCATCAGTTTCATAATCAATATTGGTTGGCCAATAATAGTTCATTCCTATAAAAATCGTCTACATCATGCTTCCACTGGTGCTTGCCCCTTTACAACATACATAGGCTAAAATCCTAAGCCACTTATAATTTAAAAAGTTTTATGTATACACATTTTCCAAATTTTGAGACAATAGGAAAAGAATAAGAAAATAAATGGGGAGTTGGAAGTATAGTGAAACTGCACATACAACTATGATTGACTGGCTCTGCATTTTCTATATTGATTTTCAGCTAGTTTTGTTGGATTGATCCATCCTCAAACAAGTTTACCTGGTAATTTGTGCTGTTTTGGTATTAGCTAGAATTTAATATATATTTATGGTTAGACAATCTTACAACTTTGACTTGGCTGTTTTTAATGGATTTGATTTCTTGTTAAAAGAGTTCATTTTAGTAGTTTTGCACAAGAATGAACCTTTACAGACCACATCACGAAATGAGTATATCTATAAAGCACAAATGTACCTTTACTGGCCATATAAACAAAAGGGAATCTACCAATCAATTCATAAAATATGTAAATACAATTTAATGAGTTAAAATAAGTAAAAACTAACCCACGAATGGTACGCCAGAGGATTTTAGCAGGGGCACGGAAGTGAATGGGACCATGAGAAGGCTTAGTGTTCATGCGCTTACGCAGAAACCTGAGGTACTTCATTTTCTGGCGGACAAGTCCACCGGAGAGGCAAATCTCCTTGCACTGAACCACCACAACTTTCTGTCCATTCAAAAGCTCTTTGGCCAGAATGGAAGCCAATCTTCCCAGCATGTGATGGCGAGCGTCCACCACTACCCTCTTTGCGCAGATCCCTGACCCGGAGACCATATTTGCTTTCTCTCTAAAAAAAAGTTTATTTTAGTTTTCTCTCTAGTATCATGCGGCTGCCATGGAAGAAATGAGGGGAGGAAGAGAGCCTAGGGTTTTGGTTGGGGTGTGATTTTATGCTGGGGAGATAATAATCCAGTGTGACAAGGTGTTGATGAAAATTGTGGACTAAATCACATATTGTCCCTAAAGTTTAGGCTTAATATCAATTTACACCCTAAATTTTATTTTCAATTAAAAACATCTTAAACTTTAAGAGTCAAAACAATTTGCACCACTTGCACTCAAGTTTACAGTACAAATTGCTTTTAAAGTGGAGTATATCGGGAGGGTTTGGAATGTATAAGTTTTTTAAACACTAAATGTGGTGGCTTTAGAGAGAGAAAATGGATATGGATTTTTGGAAGAATGGTGGGTTTAGAGAAGAAAAATAAAAGATTTTAGTATTTTTTTAATTTGATTTTTTTTAGTATTTTAGTATTTTTTTTTAATTAGTATTTTTAGCATTTGAATTAAATATGTTATATTTTGAATTTTAGTATTTTGATAAAATAATGTAAATATGTTATACAACTTATTTTATTTAATTAGTTGTTTTGATTAATTAACAAAATAATTTGAATTTTACTATTTTGATTAAATGATGAATTTTAGTATTTTTTTAATTTAATTTTTTTAGTATTTTGGTATATATTTTTTTAATTAGTATTTTAGTATTTTTTTTAATTAGTATTTTTAGTATTTGAATTAAATATGTCATGTTTTGAATTTTCGTATTTTGATTAAATGATGTAAATATGTTATACAACTTATTTTACTTAATTATTTGTTTTGATTAGTTAACAAAATAATTTGAATTTTAGTATTTTGATTAAATGATGTAAATATGTTATGCTTTTTTTATTTTGAATTTTAGTATTTTTTGTATTGATTAAATGATATATATTGTTTTATTTAGAATATATTTTATATTTAAGCCTTAATAAATTTATGTATTAATTAATTTTAGCAAATGTTCCATGTTGCAGCCATGTCATCAAATATGTACTGTGAAAGAACGAGAGACACAGAATGAGAGGGAAATGGTAAAAGTAGTGTAAACGCGACAACTAAAAATAAAGAGGGATTTGGAGGGGGAAAATTTATCTCCTTATTAGATGATCGAAGGATGTTATTGGTTTGATCTTTTAATCGACGGCCTTGAAGTGATATTGACTTTTGACTAATCCAACATTTGAATGAACGACCACGATATGATCAAATGCTCTGGATTATATCTATATTCCTTAATTAAGTATATGATATTTTATAATTTTAATGTGTCTAAATATCTTAGTATTAGATTTATATTATTTGTTCAGCAATTTATTTATTTTTTAAATTTTTTTCAGCATTGTTCAGAAGTAGATAAGGATAATCAAGGTAATAAAATCATTTAAAGGGAAGGGTCAAAATCATTTATTATTCATCATTCGTAGAAGATATGTATGTATCTATATTATAAAGTCGACCACTTTTTAGACGGTTACTTTTAGAGTTAATAATTAATTTGCGTAACTCTGTCACACAAAAAATATTGATATTACTTATCCAAATACTTAAATTATATCATTCAGTTATTTGTAAACGTATGATTTATACGTCTATATAATTCTAAAAATATTTATGTATATATGTCTACCAAATATAATTTATAATTTTAAACTTTAGTTAATGTAATTAAAATGATTAACATGTACCTTTAATAGAATATATACTTAAAATTTTAAAAATTATTTTATATTAATTTAATATCTATCTTTAAAATTAGAAATATTTTTGTGAAAATATATCATTGATTCTCTAAGATTTACTTCAAGAAAAGTAATGAAGAATTTTTCCCTAAAAAAATAATTGTCACTAATTACATATTGTGAATAAAATGTATTTTATAAATAAAAATTGTGTTCATTAGTCCCTCACAAAAAAGACTTATTTTGAGAAGAAAAAAATTCACTCACAAAATTTCCTTCGCAAGAGCCCCAATTTCTTGTAGTGAGCACACATATGCATATACTTAAATAAATAATAAAACAAACAAGTAGAATTCAATTATGACTCAAACAAATATATAAACTTTTGAACATTTTTTAATGAAGTATGTTATTAGTAATATAATTTTAGGAAAAAAAAACTAAAAAATATTATTAACATTTTATCGGTCCATAAAATTAAAACAAAAGATTATAACAACTTTCATTAAATTGGTTACTAATTTATTAAAGAAAAATCAAACACAATCTGTATATAACAAAATTTGGCTGAGAAAATGTAAATAAAAACATCATTTAGCACTACTTCTTACTAATTTAGCCACAGTTTTTTGTCTGAATCATTTAGACACATTTAGAGTTTAAAAAATATAAAATAAATAGTCTGAAATGACTTATTATTTTGGCAGTGTACTTGCAAAAATAAAAATAAAAATTATTGTCTATCATAATTTGTTTCTTCATTATTTGTTGTTGGGATAATACACTTTTTTGTCACTGTACAAGGGTCCAATTTTCATTGTGGTTACTGAAATTTTTTTTTGTTACAATCGAATAACTGTACTCTCAAAAATTATAAAATGATAATTATTTTTAATTTCCGTCCAAAAAAAGGGACGGAATGTTAACTGTGCATAATTTTGCTGACGTGGAGCTGGGCTTGCCATGCTTAAAAATTATTTAAAGAAAATGTTTCTCATGAGTGTTGAACTCTAGACCTCTCCACACTAAAAACCTTATATTCCAACAAACGCCATTGAATCAACTGTCTATCATGCCAAAATTTATGTAACACTAATATTTAAACCACCTAGCATCGTTTCTATGCATGTGAAGATGAGATAATACACTTTTTGGCCACTGTACTAAGAATTGTAATAATAATAATAATTATAATAATTATTATTGTATTAATAATAATACATTTTAAATACTTAAAATAATAATAATAATAATAATAATAATAATAATAATAATAATAATAATAATAATTAAAATACCCTAAAATAATATAAAGCAGTTACAAATTAAAAACCCTAAATATAAAATTACATTCAAAATTTTTTTAACCAGTGAATCAAATTTTATTTTTATTTTTTTTTGTACTAGTCATGTGGGTATCAATGTTTTTTGAATAAAATTTAATATTTTGATAGATTTTTCTTTTTATTGTTATAGGACTCGATCAAATTAAATTTAAATTAAAAAAAACTCATGGGTAAGTATAAGAATCGATCTAATAAATTACAAAGATGAGTACATTAGCGAATAACAAATATTTATAATAGAAAGATTTGCCAGAGTTCATTGAATAAAAATAGTCACTACAATTACAATTAGTTTTTTTTTTTGAAAAATAATATATTTATCATTAAATTTTATAATAAAGTCATATTACAACTAAACTCTAATAGATAAGATAGAATAATGATGTGTGAGTCATTTTAATTTTTTCAATTCATATATTCATATACATTGACATTTAATACATACAATTTGTCGGAACACTCTTATTTTAATTTTAATTATTGTTATTATTTTAATTATAATAATAATAATAATAATAATAATAATTATAATTATTATTATTATTATTATTATTATTATTATTATTATTATTACAATTATTACAATTATTATTATTACAATTATTACAATTATTATTATTACAATTATTAATATTATTATTATAATAATAATTGTAATAATAATAATAATAATAATAATTGTAATTATTATTATTATTATTATTATTATTATTTAAAATTTTAATTATCGCATTGGTAAACACTTTTGTCTTGTGAACACTTTTTAGTTTCTAACATTGGTAAATGCAAACATGCAACAACATGACTTCTTTCATGACTGACAAATCTATGTTTAAATTTATATCTCAATATATCATCTTTTGTATTTTGTTCCAGTCTTAATACTGACGGGTTTTGTAGGATTAGTACCATAATAATAATAATAATAATAATAATAATAATAATAATAATAATAATAATAATAATAATAATAATTATTATTATTATTATTATTATTATTTTATTATTTAAAATTTTAATTATTATTATTTTAATTATTATTTTATTATTATTTTAATTATTTAAAATTTATTATTATTATTACAATAATAATTATTACAATTATTATTATTATTATAATTCCTAGTACAGTGGCCAAAAAATGTATTATCTTATCTTCACATGCATAGAAACGATGTTAGGTGGTTTAAATATTAGTGTTACATAAATTTTAGCATAATAGGTAGTTGGTGTAGTGGCTTTTGTTGGAGTATAAGGTTTCTAGTTTGGAGAGGTCTAGAGTTTGATACTTGTGAGCAACATTTTCTTGAATGAAATTTTTAAGCCATGCATTTTTGTCCTCCACGTCAGCAAAAATAACGGGCTAATATGCACAGTCAGCATTCCGTATGTTTATTGTTTTGTTGGTCGGATGCTCTGCAGTTTTTTTGAAGACCAATGCAGTGCTCATTTGATCTGTTTTGCCCTTATGCTCTTGTATTGTCTTAGAATCTAAGTTTCACTGTTTGTCATGTTAAGTTCCCTTTCTTGACATTTTTTATCGATCTGGGAAATGCCCCTAAGTATATGTATCTCTTTTCTTTTATATACATTTAAATTTAGAAAAAAATAAATTAAATAATATGGAACTATTTATAAGTACAATTTATACAACTTATATGTACAATTTATATTAGTAAATTTTAATTGATTTTTATGATCAATTATGAATGATGATGTATTTGATATATCTCCCATTTATGATATGTATTTTTAAAACTTTAAATGATTGTGATTTGTTAGTAAATGGTCAATATTTTTTTATTTTTACTTTTTATAAATAAATTGAATAAATTGTTTATTAGGTGATTGACATTCGAATTCGGATATTTGAATAAATTGTTTATTCGAATACAAAATAAAAACGAATATGTTCCGCATTTGGACATAATTTTTAAATACTAAATACGAATACTTTTTGACAGCTCTCCGAATACCAAATATGGTCTTACAAAAACATGCTTATTGGGATTATCTTAATTTAAGGCAACATTTTAATAGTCGTTGCAAAAAGTTGTATAAAATATGTAACGAAAATAAAAATTGTTGCCAATGAATGTGGTCCATATTAGGCACCAAAATATAGCAACAAATTTTTTTTGGCAAAACTATGTTTTTCACCACTAAACTTGACACGTTTTACTTAATACACCATTGAACTTTTAATTTTTTGGATTACATCATTAAACTAATTACAATTTTACAATTGGGTCATTCCATCAAAAATAGTTGACAGACGTTAAACTGGCGCTGACGTGGCGCTGACATGGCGCGGATGTGGCAAAAAAATAAAAAAAAATGCTTATGTGGCAAAAAAATCAAAAACAGATTTTTTTTTAAAAAAAATTAACATTTTAAAGTTTTAAAAATAACAAAAACACAATAAAATACAACAAAAAATAAATTTTTTTAAAAAAAATATTTTTTTAAAAAAAACAGATTTTTAAAAAAAATAGAATTCTATAAAAAATATTTTTTTTTAAAAAACAGATTTTTTAAAAAAAATAAAATTCTATACAAAATGATTTTTTTTTAAAACAGGAAATTTTAAATTTTTTTTTTAAAAAAAACAGATATTTTTTTTAAATTTTTTTTTTTAAAAACAGTTTTTTTTAAAAACAGAATTTTTTTTAAAAACAGATTTGTTTAAAAAATAGAATTCTTAAAAAAATATACTTTTTTTAAAAAACAACTTTTTTTAAAAAAAAAAGAATTTTTTTTTAAAAAAAAACTTTTTGTGTAAAGAATATAAATTTTTTAAAAAACAGATTTTTTTAACAAAAGTTTTTTTTTTTGAAAACAGATTTTTTAAAAAAAATAGAATTTGTAAAAAAAGGGGACTTTTTAAAAAAACAATTTTTTCAAAAAAATAGGTTTTTTAAAAATAACAGATTTTTGTAAATAATTATAAATTTTTTTTTAAAAATATTTTTTTAAAAAAATAGAATTTGTAAAAAAACGGGACTTTTTAAAAAAATAGATTTTTAAAAAAATAGATTTTTTTAAAAAAACAGATTTTTTTTTAAAAAAAATTTAAAAAATAGAATTTTGTTAAAACATCTTTTCAAATTATTATTTTTTTTAGAGCAAGATTTTTTTAAAAACAGGTTTTTAAAAGAATTATGTTTTTTTTAAAAAGACGCTTTTTAAAAAAAAAATCTGTTTTTAAAAAAAATCTATTTTTTTTTAAAAAAAATCTGTTTTTAAAAAAAAACTTTTTTTATAGAATTCTTTTTTAAAAAAAAATCTATTTTTTTAAAAAATATATTTTTTATAGAATTCTATTTTTTAAGAAAATCTTTTTTTTTTAAAAATCTGTTTTTAAAAAATATATATTTTTTAAAAAAATCTTTTTAAAAAAAAAAAATATTTTTTGTTGTATTTTATTATGTTTTTGTTATTTTTAAAACTTTAAAATGTTAATTTTTTTTAAAAAAAATCTGTTTTTGATTTTTTTTGCCATATAAGCATTTTTTTTAATTTTTTTGCCACATCAGTGTCATGTCAGCGCCACGTCAGCACCAGTTTAACGTCTGTCAACTATTTTGGACGGAATGGCCCAATTGTAAAATTTTAATTAGTTTAATGATGTAATCCAAGAAATTAAAAGTTCAATGGTGTATTAAGTAAAACGTGTCAAGTTTAGTGGTGAAAAACATAGTTTTGCCAAAAAAATTTCGTTGTCCACGATGAGGAGAAATCAAGTGGTTAGAAATTTTGCAACGAATTTCTAACAAATTTTATTTCCAAATTTTGCAACGACTTATGAATTTCGCTGCAAAAAGTGAAACCTGACATAATCTGCAACGAAAAACAAGTTTCGTTGCTAAACATACACTTTTAGCAACGACTTATAAAGTCGTTGCCTGAAAAATCGTTGCTAAAGCCCCATTTTTAGCAACAAAAAAACTTTCGTTGCCCACGATGATGGGAAATCAAGTGGCCGAAAATTTTGCAACGAATTTCTAATGAAATTTTTTCTCGCTAATAAATTAACAACGAAATTTTGCAACGACATATGCATTTCGTTGCAAAAAGTGAAAGCCTGACACAATCTGCAACGAATGATAAATTTCGTTGCTAAACATATACTTTTAGCAACGAGTTATAAAGTCGTTGGCCCAAAAATCATTGCTAAAGGCCTATTTTTTTGTAGTGATTTATATATCTAACTCTACTCTAGCTAATACTAGTTTACATATGTCGTATGCCATTCTTAAAATCCGCGTTGGCAAGACCGACAATAATATCTCGGCTGATAGTGTAACGACCCCAAAATTCATACCATTTAAATCTCCACTTCGGTCGTTAATCATACATTAAATCTCAAATTTTACATCATTATTCGATATTAAAAACACTAAAATTGAGGAATATTTAAAACTTTTATACATTTCCTTCTTTCCCCAAAATTGATACCGTTTAAATCTCCACTTCGGTCGTTAACCATACATTAAATCTCAAATTTTACATCATTATTCGATATTAAAAATACTAAAATTGAGGAATATTTAAAACTTTTATACATTTCTTTCTTTCTTGCCCTGAATCGCAACCTTTACATTACATCTCTTTGATTCAATCTTATATCATGAATCGTTACAACAAAATGACTATACAAAGTCTTACATCATAACTAAATATCCATATACATTGGACAGCTCAACTTACAATTCAACATGTTACGTTCAAAATATGAAATACATTTCTCACAAAACATAAATAATCTTCGTGAATATAGATCTCTATAACTCACTTAGCACATATCTTTACCTTAAAATTTGTACCTGCAAAAGTAGTTATTTGCAAGAGTGAGCTCGACAGCCCAGCAAAGTCTAACAGTTTTCATGCATCACATAGCACATAATAACATGCTCGACATATATCTCATTAAAGTAACATGGCATACATGCTTTTAATTCACATAACAAATATAAAGATTGAGTTCCTTACTCAATCATCATTACTTAGCCAAAACAATACAGTCATATATTGGCTTTAACATTTCATGATTTCAACATGCATAACATATCATGCAATTTAAAACAGTTCATCAAGTCCACGTAGAAAATAGAAACCGAAAGACTTGCCTTGATCGTTGTTTATCAATAACAGTTTAACAGCTTATAGCTATCTGCACTTCACGTGCCCTACGCAATTATATAATTATACACATCAAATATTAGTCACATAACAACACATAGTAATTGTAATGTAAACTCTACTATATGTCTCATAATCTTTCCTATTAATAAATACACAATGTTCAACTTAATTGTGTTAACTTTCAACTTATATATCACTGTATTTCATATTTGCAGTTCATTCAAGTGTTTAAGTCTTGGTAGGACTACTTATTGGTTTTATACTAAATCCATTCCTTATCTTATAATATTCATTTCATTTGAATTAAAATATTTTTTTTAAGTTCATTAACACTTGGCACGGCGTTTCGACGTTCATTCGTCACACGCCCGATTTGCCTCTCTTGTGTATGCTTACTATGCTTCTATAACTCATCTAATACATCATGTATTAATGTTAAGCATCATTATAATTACTAATATTCATGTTTTATAACTCAGGACATCATCTTTTATGGTCAAGAGCACTACACATGCATATGTGCATGCTCGACGCCCTCTGATTGCCTCCGAAAACACAATAGTCCTAAAGATGAGCATTTTGACCCATCTTAATGACCTCAAATTGAAAAACATAAAGAACAAAAATTGTAGGTCTACTCGTCCTCGTTCCGGATCATCTTGAATCACCTCAATCGAAGTTCATATGAGGAAGTTATGGCTATTTTACTACAGGAGGTCAAAACTGTCCAACTCAGACTACAAATCCAGCGCTGGGGCGCGAGGACTAGGCTATACAGTGGCGCCGGGGCGCGAGATTGGCGCTGGGGCGCGAATTTTGGCGCCGGGGCGCGATTTTTGGCGCTGGGGCGCCGAAACTTGCAGAACCCAACCACGAAGAACATAACAAAGCTACTGTCTTTATTTTTAACATCAATTAACCCCAATTAACATGTATAACTTATATAAATTACACATATACATACTATCCAACATGCATATACTAATTTAAACCACTAAACAATAATTTTAGAAAACTGTTTATCTTTAAAACCAAAATTTTAAAACCCAAAACTCCATTGTTAACACAGTAAGCACTGTGATCATAGTTAGAAAACAATTTGATTTATTCTAACTATATCCTATTTAATTCTTACCCAATTCATATAATCACAGTTCAATTTCATAATTAGCAAACAAATCAATTACTAATTATGGTACTCCTACAGATCACTGCAACACATGTGTTCACTGTAAAAACAAATTCCCTTCCTTTAATGCGTAATTAGCATGCATGCATACATACATAACTCTCTCTCTCTCTCTCTCTCTCTCTATATATATATATATATATATATATATATATATATATATATATATATATGCTAGTTTAAATTATAAATACATGTAATATCATAACCAATTATAAAAACATGGTTTACATACAATTTTTTGTAAAAACCATATACACAGTGAATTTCAACAATACATACTTTAAGCATTATACTGTAAAACATAAATACATGTAAAGATTATGCAACATACCTTTTAATTGCTCAGACAACACTTGTTAATCAAATAGCTTCGACGAACTCAGAACTTGTTTTGGGAATCACAACCCTTTCTATCTCAAACTCTCTCTGAACATTTCTCAGACAAACTTCTATTTTTCTTAGGCTTAAGCCAAAAACAAAATACTCAAACTAAAAACCAACGCACTTTTCAAATGTTTAAAACCCAAACGTAACTGCCATATACTAATGATCCTATTAAACTATCAGTTACCAAATATATTATATATTATTTATATTTTGTTTAATTTAATTTATATTATTAATAAATCAAATTTAAAAATCCAAAAGCCATAGGCTCCGTTTGGCAAAAACTCTTTAAAATTAAAGACTTAATATATTTAAGCTTTGTTTGGCAAAATAAATTAAAACTACTTTAATTTATTTTAATAACCACTTATAATATAGTTATTTGTCACACTTCTAATTAATTAAGTTTTCATACTTAATTAATTAATTCAAATAACAATTTATTAATTAAATTATTTAATCACATAACTCAATACCACTAATAATCCATTAAATTAAAATATCACTACAATAATAATTTCCTTAACTTATTAATTAATTATTTAACAAATAATTAACCAACTTAAATTAAATTAAACAAATACAAATATGTATTAATCAATAACACATCCAATAAATATTTATATAAATTAATAAATATTTATAAATTACATTTAAAATTCTAAAATTTTGGAATGTTACAGATAGTATGCCGAGTTTGCCCTACATCTATCGGATACCCAGCTACCTGTTGCTAGAAATCCGCATGAGAACTCTTATGAATATAGGACATCCTCCCTGTGACGAACGAGATTTTGTAATTTAATTTAATATTTATTGAATTAAATAAATATTCTCGATGATTTAATTATTGGATTAAATAATTAATTGATGCAGTTGTGGTAGATTAATTTAATTATATGTGTTATATTTATTAAATTAATGTGAAGAATTTTTATTATTCAAAGTATGTAATTATGTGAGCTTATTGAATTAAAAGAAATATTTAATAAGCCTAATATTATTTTATTTAAATTTAATATTAATTAGAGAATTAATAATTTGACATAATTAATAAAGGAGAAAATTAATTATGTGACTATGTGAATTAATGAGAAATTATCATATTTTATTTAAATTAAAGTAAATAAGATATTTGATTTATTTTATAAAGGGGTGTGACACTATTAAACTATAGTATAAAAGATTTATTAAATTAAATGGTTATGATTCTTTTAAGGCTAGCCAAACGGAGCCTTGTTGGGAGTTGGGAGCAGTTAACCCATGATCAGGTTAACTGACCACAACTGCGTCAGTTCTTAATTACGTCTTCTTCCTTCTTTATTCTCTAAGTCTGGAAATAAGAAAAACAATTTACAGAGAGAAATTGAGAAATTGTTGAGGAAAATTGTGAGTGAGTGATTGAAGAAGCATCTAAGAAAGGTTTTCCTTACTGATCTACACTCTACGCTTTGGGCAATCTCTTCGACCCAGTTTTTATTTACGTCATTTAAAGTTTCATGAAAATGACTTTCAAGTTCTGTTAAAAATCTCTGTAATTGGAAAGGAAAGTGATTATGTGTTTATATATGTGATAAGATGTTATCATATCATGTTTTACTATATACTGTATAATTCCATAACATCAGTTTCATAAAAATATGTCGTATATACTTTCTTCAAAATACAGAGTATAAAATATGGCCATCTGGCCCTTACATGCAACTTTAATACATTAATCATATGTTGTATCATAAATTTTACACTTGTATATAATTATGCATGTTAAAACGAAGAAGACAAAATTTGAATGGACATATTTGGTGTTATAACGAACCCGTAGTGTTAATTTTATGTTTTGTGTTCAAAACTTTCAAGAACAGTAAAATTACATGTTTTGATTCTATAAATTATGTGTTTTAACTTGTTAAAATCATGCTAGAAGAGTTGGGTAGTAGTTATATGTGTATTACAGTGTTTGGGTATGTCTAAATTCGTGTAAGAATAAATTAATTGGAGGTTTTGGCCATGTTATGCAATTTTTAGCGAATTATAGAACTGGTACTGGTTCGCCTCGCCGTGGCGCCAACTCCTGCCTTATGTCCCGCGCCGCAGCCCCACCGCGTCGCAGCGCCACCATGCCGCAACGCCAAAGCCCAAGCCGCAACGCCACCGCTCCGTAGCGCCGAGAACAAGCCTAACAGTGGCGCCGCAGCGCCACTCTGCAGATTGTCCAGAAATGAATTTTTTTTTGTGTTCAAGTCTAGGAATGTGATAGTAACTTAATCTAATGAACATAAAAATATGTTAGTTGTATAACGAGACGTTAAAATAAATTCTTAACATGTCAATAACACATTTACGTGTGGATTGAATTATTGAACACATAGTTAGCTTATTGTTTGTGAAGTGTAAATTATGTGTCAATAAGTATGGTAATTTGACTAAGTATAGTCATAATCCGAGTTAGACAAAAAGAATGAACTTGTAATGACTAGTTACGTTATAATTGACTGGTTTTGTGAATATGAATTGTATATAGGATTAAATCGAGGAACGAGAATAATTAACGTGTAATCAACGCACGAGGCAAGTTTCCTAACCCTACTTGTTATCGTTGTGCGAGTTTATAAACTTATATCCTTACATTGAACAAAATCCAGCTTTATGATCTATATCGAGCAACTTCTTATTATTTATTAATCTGTTCAAAGTATGATTTTGTTATACAATATTTATTCTATTGTATACCTCTTAAGTTTGTTATTCGATTTAAATATTAATTATTGTTGAACCTTGTAAGACTAGCAAACCCTTATTGATTCGACTAGTCCATAGTTGATGAATGTTTTACATTTCAGAACCCTTATTGATTTATCCAAACTAAACTTTCTTTTGGTGCGGACTCTAATGTCAAACTGAGATGAACAACCCTGTATAGGGATTACTTATGCGTTAGCGTTAAGATATTGTGCACAGTACCAACTAAGGGCTGATCCCCTTAAGTACGAGTAGAAGAGTCCATAGTCTTATAACTGTTAAAAGTTTCAAGTATAACCCTTGATAACCTAGGGCATAGTTCAAGGTCTTATGACCCTCAGAAATCTTTTGATTCTTGTTATTCATTCTTGATTCAAAAGTTGTGTTTTTATTCCAGAAGTCTTTGATTCACTCGCATGTTACTATATTGTTATTTCATCATTATACTTGTGGGCAATCGTGCTCACTCTTTCGTAATAATAACATTGCATTTAAGAACGAAAGGCTCGACGAGCCTTCTACTAGCAAAGGAAAGAGCAAGATTAACAAGTGATGAAGACTTGTTGTTTTATGTGATGATGTATTTCTATTTTAGACTTATGTTAATGTTGTGTAAGACGATTAATTGTTTATGTTTCCGCAGTTAAGATTTAAGGTTAGTATGACCTGTGATTTATGTATTTATTTCAGATGATGTAACTCCTTAAGGAGATGATTTATTTCTATCTATTTATGCTTTCATTTATTATGGGTAGATAAACATATTGTGACGCCCCCAAATTCGGATACTTGAAACCCGAACTCGGTGTTTCACGATACCATTTCTACGTGCGGAATAATACAATAATAATAACAATAATATAGATAACAAACTTAATTTACATATGCATCAAAGTCTATTCCCAGGTACGAGACCTTTAAACATTCATTACATCATAAATAATAAGTATCATATAACTATTACACAGAATATTATAAATCTCATTCGAACAGCTTTCCTTTCCCCTTATTCTTGCATGAGCCTTCGGGTTGATTATACTTAACTGAAAATATTTAAATTTAAAGTAAGAATGAGCATTTGGGTGCCCAACAAGTAATAGCAACAATAAATATTATCTGAAAGAATTAAATATTTTCTTTGAATGACACTTCTACAACGAATCAACAGTTGTGAAGTAAGCTGAACCAATAATAACAACATATCAATTCTATATTTTCTTTGAATGACACTTCTACAACGAATCAACAGTTGTGAAGTAAGCTGAACCAATAATAACAACGAATCAACAGTTGTGAAGTAAGCTGAACCAATAATAACAACCGTCTTGCCTTTGTTCTTTGTAGAGGCTCATGGCCTCACTCCCCTCCTCTTCTATGATAGTCTTTTCCATGAGTGCTGCAAAAGTATTAATCTGCAACACTGCCACCTTGTTGTAGAGCTAGGGTTTTAAGCCCAGCTCAAACCTCCTTGCCTTTCTAGCCTCCGTATCAACTTGATGCGGAGCGAACCTAGCCAACTCATTAAACTTTGCGGCATACTCCGCAACAGTCATGTTCTCCTACTTTAATTCCAGAAATTTAACCTCCATCCTAGCCTGCATGCTAGCTGAGAGGTAGTTTTCGAAAAATAGAGTCTTAAACCTAGCCCAAGTAACTACTCCTTCTCCTGCTCTAGTTTGATTTGCTTCCCACCAAAAGTTAGCCTCCCCCTTCATCACATAAGTGGCAAAAGTGGTCTTTTGCCCCTCATCTACCCTAGCAATTACGAATACCTTTTCTATTTCGTTAATCCATGTCTGGGCTTCTATAGGGTCAGCTGATCCTCTAAACTCTGGTGGTCCTACTGCCTTGAAGTCTTTAAATTTTGCCAAGCGATTGTCTGGTTGGTTCCTTGCGACTGGTATTCCCTGCTGCATAGCCTGAGCTACCATGTTCGTAAAGTTTTGCATCGGGTCTTGCTGTTGTCCCTCATCGTTGTTGACAGATTCTTCTGCCCTTTGATTTCGTGTTCTACGTCTTGGTGGCATTATCTAATTACATAAAATCATAAATTTAACTTACATTCTTAACCTTATTGTATAAGTTTAACATGTAACACGAAGTTTTATACAAAACTTATTCCACTAATCAAATATAGATTCATATTCATTCAACAAGTCATAGAACTTTACATAACATAACTCATACTGCTATCCCTTTGTGACCACAAAAGTCGAGATTTACTGTGATAACTTACACAAAAGTTGGGGATATTACATTACACACGTACATTATCAAACATACATAATCAACTACTAATCCTACTTATTTTCTAAGTCACGATCTTTCATCTTTCTTTTTCCCTTCTTGTTCGGAGTTGTGCACGATCTGTTGCTTCTGGTTCCCATTTGATCAATTTATTTTTTAACTTATCTTGTTCCTCCATAGTTTCCATTAACGCTTTTCGCAACTGACTATTTAATAGCCTTTCTATTTCCCACAACTTTTCCAGAGAAGAAACCTGGTTCCTCAGATTCTGCATATCCGTTGATGCTTGATCAGCTCCAACTTCGGTGTCCGAATCACTATCTGTTAGTTCCACCATTTTCGGATCTGGTACTACGCTTTCTAATACCACCACCTCATCAAGGTTGCTCGCACTGTGAGCCTCTATTTCAGCTATTGGCTTTGATATTGGCTCCCTCTGAGGGTATCCTAATTCTTTTCCACCTGACATCAACACACAAATTATCCTGATTAGCATATAGTATATACACACAACAACCAATAATTTTATAAAAGTTTTCTTTTATTTTGTTTAACGATGAATTTATTCAATTCATCTCCTTTTAAACTCTATATGAGTTTTTTACATTTTCAACATTTCCCTCTGTTCTAAGGTTATAGCCTAAGGTCTATCCCACCTAAGGTTTCTAACCCTAAAGCTTTGATACCAACCTGTGACGACCCCAAATTCGGGTACTTGAAACCCAAACTTGGTGCTTCACGATACCATTTCTACGTGCGGAATAATACAATAATAATAACAATAATATAGATAACAAACTTAATTTACATATGCATCAAAGTTTATTCCCAGGTACGAGACCTTTAAACATTCATTACATCATAAATAAAAAGTATCATATAACTATTATTGTGAAACCCCAGATTTTATGAATAAAGATTTAATTTTTTTCGAAATATTTTTTAAATATTATGATGTGAATTTGAGATAATGTTGTGGGTAGTATTTATAAATTTTGCAAAGTATACAAGTTGTTGTATTATATTCGATTGGTCGGAGAATATTATTTTTGTCGGGGAATATTCGTACGACGACACAATTATTGGTGGACCCCACAACGAAATTATTATCGGATTGAGAAAACGACAAAAATATTATATTAAAAATAACGGCGGAAGTTTTACCGTTGATACTGTTAAACTACTCGGTAGTAAAAGTACAGTAATACGTGTGGTTGCATAGTAGCACACGGTATTGATTATTAATGCTTATGTGAGAAGTCACTCAGTTTGATTCAATTATTGTCAATTAATAATATGAATTATTTAGCGATAATGAAGTTTTGTTTTATTCGTATTAGTAACGTAATAAAACAGAAACATTTTTTTTATATAAAACAGAATACTTTATTAAAGTTATTCTATAAATAGAATATATTATATTTTATTTAAAAGATTTTTCTTTAAATATGGACCGTCAGATTAAAGTAAATCAATCTGGACCGTTCATAGATTAGTTACTATGCATTCTATTTTCCTATAAATAGAAGCTCATTCCTTCATTATTTCTTACGAATTTACTGAAACTCTAGAGAGAGAAACTATAGAGAGAGTTCTTCTTCTATAATCTTGAGCGTATTTATTTAGAATTTAAGAAAGCTTTGAGCGTAGTGCAAGTTTTCTTCGAGTATATCCTCGTCCTACCAGTCGGAATACTCTTCTTTCAAAGGTAAGGGATATTATTTGTTGTACTCGTAAGGGATATTATTTGTTGTACTTGTAAGGGGTATTATTTTTTTTTGTATTCATGAAGAGAACTTCTGTTATTCTATTCTTTATTATTCTGTTGGAATAACCTGTATACGCGGCCTACCCTATACTTGGTGAAATTCTTCTGTTATTCCATTCTTTATTATTCTGTTGGAACATCCTGTCTGTGCATTTACGCCGGACCTGGTTCCATTATCTATTATTCTGTCGGAATATCCTGTCTGTGCGTTTACGCCGGACCTGGTTCCATTATTTATTATTCTGTCGGAATATCCTGTCTGTGCTTTTACGCCGGACCTGGTTTCATTATTTATTATTCTGTCAGAATATCCTGTCTGTGCGTTTTATGCTGGACCTGGTTCTGTTATTTATTATTCTGTTTGAATAACCTGCCTGTGCGGTCTATCGCATGCATGGTGATTTCTTTTGTTATTCCATTCTTTATTATACTCAGTTGGTTAAAACTTTGACTTCTATACTCCATGAAATTAGTGGAATATCCTTGATATTCGCGCTTCATCCAGTATCTTTTCATGGAAATATTTTTCTCAACATTCTTGAATTTTACTCTACAAAGCAGTATCATGTTGACAATTTGGACGTTATCAGTTCCTAGATAAATTAATTCTTGAACTTATTTTATTGAATTCTTATATCATTGTCATCATCCTCATGCTTATATAATGTTGAAAGTCATCTGTGGCCTGTAGTGCATAGATGGACTTGGTATGATTATGACCAGGGATTATTCGGTATAATCATAACCGTAATGTTACAAATGATGTGGAAAAAGTCCTCATTGGCCCGTAATGCATTGATGGACAGTTTTTAGTATGATTATGACTATGGATTCTCTTTGGCCGTAGTGCAAAGATGAATTATTTTATGGCATGATCAGGACCGTTGATGAAAACATGATTATCTTTAGCCGTAGTGCATGGATAATTCGTGGTCATGATACTAAAAAATATCCTTGGCCGTAGTGCAGGGGTGATTCGATGATGTAGATTTTTTTTATTAAGCTGAGTCCCAGCGATAAAAGTCATGAAAAACCTTTTAAATCATAAAAGATAGTAGATTTTATTCTCTACTTGACTCTTTTAATGGATTGCTTGATCCGCTGCAGTTAAACTTGATGTCTATTGTATTTTATCAGTTTAACATTGTTGAAGACTAATGATAATTTATTTTGCATTATCTTAGTCATAATATTTCTTACTGGGCTAGTTGAGCTCACCCTTTCTTTCACTGTTCTCTTCAGGAAATGAGAATATAGTTGGACGAGTCAAAAAACGGAGTGATGGTCCTAGATGATAGCATTAGTAGTCCTCACTATTCTATGTAATAGTGTGATAATAATTGTAATGAGGACTCCTTTTGAGTATAGATACTCTCTAGAAGATAATATTTGTATTCAAACTCACAATTTATGTTATGTCGTATTGTACACGACAGTTGTATTATTAAGTTGTATTTGAATTCTGTACCATGTATCTGGCGACTCAAGATGGGTGATGTATACCTAATTTTGGGGGCGTCACAGTTGGTATCAGAGCTTAGGGATATGATCCCTGGCTGAGATGTGAGACAAGAACTAGGAGGGGAGAGACGGGGAATTCCTTCGCTAGTATGACCTACCTAAGTTTATTTGGTATTTAATTGGTCGGTCAGAGTATAGGAATAATATGTGATATGTTAATTAACCCTTGTTTTGTTAGAGTATTTAAAAATGGCATCTGAAAATGTTGAGATAAGCAATGGAGCACAGGAGACCGTTGAGTCTCCACAGATCAATAATCAGGACAATGTGCAACAGGAAGACAATAATCCTCATGTAAACAACAACACTGATCAATTGACGAACGACAGTACGTTTAGGAGTTTTTTAGAATTCATGCAACATCAGGCGAAGGCGGCTCCTGTTCATAATGCAGGAGGAAACAATGGCAACCCACGGTGGTCACCGCTAAGCAATTCAAGGAGCTGGGACCACCAGAGTTTTTGGGAAAGCCAGAACCACTTAAGGCAGAGACGTGGTTAAAGCAGATCACCAAGATATTTGATATCTTGGGATGCTTCGAGGAGCAAAAGGTTCCCTTTACCATCTTTATGTTGCGTGAAGAAGCAGATCACTGGTGGGAATCTGTAAAATGTACCCAGCCGGACGCACTCAAGATGTCTTGGGAGAAGTTCCAAGAGCTGTTCAATGACAAGTACTTTCCCGAAATCATTCGTCACATGAAGGAGGTGGAATTTATCAAGTTGGAGCAAAACAACATGACCGTGTCGCAGTACGAAGCCAAGTTGGCCGAGTTGTCCCGATTTGCGTCTCACTTGGTTGATAATGAAGAAAGAATGATGCGAATGTTTTTAAGAGGTTTGAAGCCGAAGATACATCAATATCTTATTTCTCATAAACTATGTTTGTATTCAGATGTTGTTAATAGGGCTCAGTTATTGGAGAGCGATAACGAGTCAACCCAACCAAAAGAGAGCAGCCGACAAAATGATAATACCGGTGATAACAGTCATCAAAGAGGTGACAATAAGCATGGAGGGAATCAACATGCCAGAAATGGTAACTACTTCGGTCGTAATCATGGCCAAAATACTAAGAATGGACATTTCAAGAAGAGAAGGTTCAATAATGACGTGAAGACGTCGGCACCAGCAACCGTTTCAAAGGAAGAAGAACGACCACCGGTCGTATGTTTTAAGTGCGGACAGGAGAGACACATCCGTCCATACTGTACGCAGTAATCTAAAGCGTGTTTTAATTGCGGAAGAGAAGGTCACCTAGCTCGATTTTGTCGTATGGTGAAGTCAAGTCCAGCTGGGATAATGATGCCAAAGGATGTCCCAGACAAGCCAAAACCAGTAGTTTAAGAGAGAGCGTTTTTTTTTCGTGATGAGGAACCTGAATAAAATTATCACGGGTATGTTAGTCATAAACTCTTTTGAAGTCTATACCGTGTTAGATACCGGTTCTACTCACTCTTTTATTTCACCTAGTTATGTTCAATGTTTGAACTTAACTCCGGAGAAGTTAAACTTTGATTTATCTGTTGAAATTCCGTTGGGAGAAACCTTCGTTACCTCCACTGTTTATAAATCTTGTTTGATTTAAATCGACACTTTCACGTTACCTGTCGATCGTATCTCTTTGAAAATACTTGCCTTTGATGTGATTTTAGGAATCGATTGGTTAACTACTCATCATGTTTTTTTGTAAGGTTGCAAGCTTTCATACTCCTAACCAACCTGTTATGCGAATTCAAAGTAACCAAACCACTAAAGTCAATCATTGTCATATCAAGCCATAAGTAAAGAGCCCGATCCTTTCGTTGTTGACTTCCTTATGTGGAATGCACCGAAGCCAGACTTTCTGTAGGCGACGTCGTGAATGACGATGACAAGTTGATAGGTATCAATGTGACGTGCTATCCAAGTCTTGGATGAGGGTCACAGTTTTGAACGATATATATTTCTATTATTAATAAAGTTCCTGACGTATTCTTGAAGACTTCTTAGCCTACCCAAGAGCGTGAAATCGAATTTTGTATTGACCCCAGTACAAAACCCATTTCTTAAACTTTTAAATATTTCTTCAACTAAAACGAACGTATTATGCGCCAAAGACGTTGGCTCGAGCTGTTGAAGATTACGATCATATCATTCAATACCATCGTAGAAAAGCAAACGTGGTAGCTGACACGTTGAGTAGAAGATCGTATGCGTATACGAGTGCGAATATACGAATCCACGTGAAGATAACGAATATACGAGTAGAATCGACTTTAATCGATAAAGTTAAAGCCGCTCAAGCTACGCATCCGAAGCTGATGAACATGAAGAAGAAGGTTCAAGAGGGCGTTATTTTAAATAGCAAGAGTTGCTGAAATCTCAACCATCGATTTAATTGACCCATTTGAAATGCTCGATCGAGTAGGAACTGTGGCTTATAGACTCGTTTTACTGCTAAGTATGTTGCATGGTCATAACGTCTTTAACGTATCGACGTTACATAAATATGTGGACGACCCGAACCACATTATTGATTTAGAACCAGACGAGATAGCGGATAATTTAACGTATGAAGATGTACCTGTTAAAATCCTGAAATGTATTCAAAACTCAAAGGTTATACCTCAAGAGTTAGAATGTGATGAAGTGTCCTCATCTGTTCGGCATACCAGGTACGTACGTAAATTTCGAGGGCAAAATTTCATAAGGAGATGAGATTGTGAAACCCCAGATTTTATGAATAAAGATTTAATTTTTTTTCGAAATATTTTTTAAATATTCTGGTGTGAATTTGAGATAATATTGTGGGTAGTATTTATAAATTTTGTAAAGTATACAGGTTATTGTATTATATTCGATTCGTCGGGGAATATTATTTTTGTCGGAAAATATTCGTACGACGGCACAATTATTGGTGGACCCCACAACGAAATTATTATCGGATTGAGAAAACGATAAAAATATTTTATTAAAAATAACGGCGGAAGTTTTACCGTTGATACTGTTGAACTACTCGGTAGTAAAAGTACAGTAATACGTGTGGTTGCATAGTAGCACACGATATTGATTATTAATGCTTATGTGAGAAGTCACTCAGTTTGATTCAATTATTGTCAATTAATAATATGAATTATTTAGCGATAATGAAGTTTTGTTTTATTCGTATTAGTAACGTAATAAAACAGAAACATCTTTTTATATAAAACAAAATACTTTATTAAAGTTATTCTATAAATAGAATATATTATATTTTATTTAAAAGATTTTTCTTTAAATATGGACCGTCAGATTAAAGTAAATCAATCTGGACCGTTCATAGATTAGTTACTATGCATTCCATTTTCCTATAAATAGAAGCTCATTCCTTCATTATTTCTTACGAATTTACTGAAACTCTAGAGAGAGAAACTATAGAGAGAGTTCTTCTTCTATAATCTTGAGCGTATTTATTTAGAATTTAAGAAAGCTTTGAGCGTAGTGCAAGTTTTCTTCGAGTATATCCTTGTCCTACCAGTCGGAATACTCTTCTTTCAAAGGTAAGGATATTATTTGTTGTACTCGTAAGGGATATTATTTCTTGTACCCGTAAGGGGTATTATTTCTTTTGTATTCATGAAGAGAACTTCTGTTATTCCATTCTTTATTATTCTGTTAGAATAACCTGTATACGCGGGCTACCCTCTACTTGGTGAAATTCTTCTGTTATTCCATTCTTTATTATTCTATTGGAACATCCTGTCTGTGCATTTACGTCGGACCTGGTTCCATTATCTATTATTCTGTCGGAATATCCTGTCTGTGCTTTTACGCCGGACCTGGTTCCATTATTTATTATTCTGTCGGAATATCTTGTCTGTGCGTTTACGCCAGACCTGGTTCCATTATTTATTATTCTGTCAGAATATCCTGTCTGTGCGTTTAAGCCGGACCTGGTTCCATTATTTATTATTCTGTCGGAATATCCTGTCTATGCGTTTTACGCCGACCTGGTTCCGTTATTTATTATTCTGTTGGAATAACCTGCCTGTGCGGTCTATCGCATGCATGATGATTTTTTTGTTATTCCATTCTTTATTATACTCAGTTGGTTAAAACTTTGACTTCTATACTCCATGAAATTAGTGGAATATCCTTGATATTTGCGCTTCATCCAGTATCTTTTCATGAAAATATTATTCTGAGCATTCTTGAATTTTACTCTACAAAGCAGTATCATGTTGACAATTTGGACGTTATCAGTTCCTAGATAAATTAATTCTTGAGCTTGTTTTATTGAATTCTTATATCATTGTCATCATCCTCATGCTTATATTATGTTGAAAGTCATCTGTGGCCTGTAGTGCATAGATGGACTTGGTATGATTATGACCAGGGATTATTCGGTATAATCATAACCGTAATGTTACAAATGATGTAAAAAAAAGTCCTCATTGGCCTTTAGTGTAAGACCCCAACTTATTAATAAATGAAATTAAATTTTCTCTATTTATTATTTTGAAATAGAAAGGGTTGATTTGATTAATGTGATTAGTTATGGGTAAAATGCGCAAATATTTTAAATAAGCAAGTGGTTATAAAATATTCATTTTTGGTCGGTGAATATTCGTGTGGTCGTGGAATATTCTTTTTGTCGGGGAATATTCGTACGACGGCGCAACTATTTGTGGGCCCCATAACGGAAAATGATTGGATGAAGATAACGACAAAAATTGAGTTTTTATAAATAACGGCGTAGTTATTACCGTTAACACTGTTGGAATACCCGGTGGTTAAAATACAGTAATACGCGTGGTTGCACAGTAGCACACGAATTTCACAGTATTTTTGAATTATTGATTCTTATGAAGGAATGCACTACTCAATAATTGTTACAGTAGTTATTGTTCAATATTTTATTTTATTGATTCAATAATTGATGCGTTGACATTTTTTATTATTGTTGTTTCAATAATTGTTGCTGTACAGTATTTTCCTTTATCAGATCAATAATTCATATTATTTGAATAATATTATTAGATAACATTATTGGCAATGTCTAGAAAGTTCTGTCTAAGGAGAGGTTTGATCATCTAATTGCGCGCCAGTAAGGAAAAATCTTTATTGGAAAGCCCCCACTTTCCTGGGAACGGCCTGGTTGTCATAAATGTGATTCTGTAATATTATTGATTCATATGATAAGGAAATATTTATTTTATGTGGATATAAATGAGAAATATATTTTTGTGGTTAAAAATAAAGGAGTTAATGTTGAGGTTTTTATCAGTATTTTTGTCAGAATTGAGGTATTAAAAATTAGGGTTTTTGAGATATTTTGCGGGGGTTATAATTTTTAATCCGACCGTTGGATCGTGATAATTTTTGGATATGTTATACATATATAAGTTGAGTATATGTCCACAAATTTTGAACCGTTAAAAATGAACGTATGATTTATTATGAATTTTACGAGATGACTGGTTCAGAAATTGTTGAATTTTCGGAGTTAATCATTTTGGTGGAAAATTCTAGAATTGGTGGGCCCCATTCTTGCTTGGTGAAGAAATGTGCTGAGATTTTTATTCAAATATGGTGGGTGAGAATAGTAGCAGGTAAAGCCATCAGGTTGCAGGTTAAGTCTGCTTCGGCGTGCTAACATTTTCTTATAAATAGAGGGCTAAGTTAGAATTGAAAATCACACCAGAAACAAGTTTTCTCTCTTTCTCTCTCTAGATTATTGAGTGTATTTTGTGAGTATTTAGATACTTTGAGAGTTTCTATTCATCAGAGCAAGTTTCTTTCAGCCTTATACCGGTATTCCGACCAGAAGTACTGATATTTTGAGGTAAGGGATATTATTTTCTTCTTAAATGATATTATTTTCTTCAATATCATTATGCTGAAATATTAACATGAGTTTTTATCAAATTTAGAACTTTTTGTGTCGGAGTTACTATTCACGTATACGACACTATTCACGTATACGACACTATTCACGAATACGGCACTATTCACCGAAAAATAAATTTTTTCCTTTTTGTTCAAGATGTCTATTATGGTTACTATCTTTGATTGTATCCATGTTTTGATCTTTATTTTTGAATTCTGCTTCACAATTGATTATTATGAAGTATTGTTGATCTTGGATAAATTGTTATACGAATCCCTACTATTTGTCCTTCTGTCTCACTGGATTCGTTCTCTTTAAGATATTTTTCATCATCCTCGGTCCTAAATGATGATACTACTGAATATCTTTGGCCTGTAGTGCAAAGATGTATGATTACTTGATGAATATCTTTGGCCTGTAGTGCAAAGATGAACATGTGTTGAGATGAACATGACTGACAGGTGATACAAATGAATATCTTTGGCCTGTAGTGCAAAGATGAATATTTGAATAAAGATGATTATTAATTGATGTTACAGGGATAAAATATTGATGATGGACTTTTAAATCTTAGAAGATAGTAGAATTCATTCTCTACTTGACTCTTCTAATGGTTTGCTGTTTCCGCTGCAGTTGTTGATCTAAAACTTGTTTTCGATTATATTCTATCAGATTTTTCCCTGTTGAATACTAATGATAATTTGTTGTATATTATCTTAGTCATAATATTCTTTACTGGGCTAGTTGAGCTCACCCTTTTCCTTTTTGTTCCATTTTTCTTCTCAGGAGGTGAGAATATAGCAGGATCTAGTCGGGGTGTGGAGTGATGGTTCTAGAAAGATATTTTAGCAGTCCTCACTATTTCTGTAAAATAGTGTTTGAATAAATGTATTGAGGACTTATTTGAGTGTGGATATTGTCTAGAAGACAATATTTGTATTTAAACTCACAGTATGAGTTGTCGTATTTTGCACGACAATTGTATTATTGAAGTTGTAGTTTGCTTTCTGTACCATGTATTTGGCGACTCAGAATGGGTGTTGTATACATATTTTGGGGGCGTCACACGTAGTGCATTGATGGATAGTTTTTGGTATGATTATTGCTATGGATTCTCTTTGGCCGTAGTGCAAAGATAAATTATTTTATGGCATGATCAGGACCGTTGATGAAAACATGATTATCTTTAGTCGTAGTGCATGGATAATTCGTGGTCGTGATACTAAAGAATATCCTTGGCCGTAGTGCAGGGGTGATTCGATGATGTTGATTTTTTTATTAAGCTGAGTCCCAGCGATAAAAGTCATGAAAAACCTTTTAAATCATAAAAGATAGTAGATTTTATTCTCTACTTGACTCTTTTAATGGATTGCTTGATCCGCTGCAGTTAAACTTGATGTCTATTATATTTTATCAGTTTAACATTGTTGAAGACTAATGATAATTTATTCTGCATTATCTTAGTCATAATATTTTTTACTGGGCTAGTTGAGCTCACTCTTTCTTTAACTGTTCTCTTCAGGAAATGAGAATATAGTTGGACGAGTCAAAAAACGGAGTGATGGTCCTAGATGATAGCATTAGTAGTCCTCACTATTCTATGTAATAGTGTGATAATAATTGTAATGAGGACTCCTTTTGAGTATAGATACTCTCTAGAAGACAATATTTGTATTCAAACTCACAATTTATGTTATGTCGTATTGTACACGACAGTTGTATTATTAAGTTATATTTGAATTCTGTACCATGTATCTGGCGACTCAAGATGGGTGATGTATACCTAATTTTGGGGGCGTAACAATTATACAGAATATTATAAATCTCATTCGAACAACTTTCCTTTCCCTTTGTTCTTGGCTGAGCCTTCGGGTTGATCATACTTAACTGAAAACATTTAAATTTAAAGCAAGAATGAGCATTTGGGTGCCCAGCAAGTAATAGCAACAATAAATATTAGCTGAAAGAATTAAATATTTTCTTTGAATGACACTTCTACAACGAATCAACAGTTGTGAAGTAAGCTGAACTAATAATAACAACATATCAATTCTATATCAATTTTTTTTGAAACTACGTACTGACTATAACCGGAGATTAGTCGACAGACTATGAACATTGTTTTCTATTTTTAAAAAGGTTTAAACAGAACTTCATCTATAAACCGTCATAACTTACAGGCATGGGGGTGATCCGCCCATTATGCCCTGTATTGATCAATACTACATTCAAGAACGATATTATCGTTCATCTAATCCACCTTTGGCGCACAAAAGTTTTCCCATGTTTGGGATGTTCATACTTAGTCGGGAATCCGAATCAAAACAATCCGGTTGGATACAATAAAGTTCTATCTTGTTCAACAACATTTCTAAGTTTGTGTCTAGCCAAAGCAAATAGCTTAGACGGCTTTGAAGTCAACGTATACATACTGGAAATTAATAAGTATGTGTCAACATGTGATTAAATACAATAATTATCCAAGTGGGGACACTTGTATAACCATAATTAGAAATTAATGAACAGAATAAATATCTGAAATATAATGTGATACTGCATTGATAAATAATGATCGGATAATTTAAGAACGTGTATGAATACAAATAACTGGATACATAATCGATAGCAATAGAGTTAATAATCTGGCATAATAATATGATTCTGAAACTTTCTTACTCATGTCCATTGCATGAAGAAAATGCAAAGTTAAGATACTTGCACAATAAAAGGATAGTTCAGATACTTGTTGTAACGACCCCAAAATCTATACAATTTAAATCACGACTTCGGTCGTTAACCATACATTCAACCTCTAAATAATACATCATTATTCGATGTTAAACGTAATAAAATTGCGGAATATTTAAAACTTTTATACATTTCCTTCTTTCATGCCCTGAATCGCAACCTTTACATTACATCTCTTTGATTCAATCTTATATCATGAATAGTTACAACAAAATGACTATACAAAGTCTTACATTATAACTAAATATTCATGTACATTGGATAACCCAACTTACATTTCAACAACATGTTACGTTCAAAATATGAAATACATTTCTCATAAAACATAAGGAATCTTCGTGAATATAGATCTCTATAACTCACATAGCATGTATCTTTACCTTAAAATCTTGACCTGCAAAAGTGGTTATTTGCAAGAGTGAGCTCGACAGCCCAGCAAAGTCTAACAGTTTTCATGCATCACATAGCACATAATAACATGCTCGACATACATCTCATTAAAGTAACATGGCATACATGCTTTTAATTCACATAACAAATATAAAGATTGAGTTCCTTACTCAATCATCATTACTTAGCCAAAACAATACAGTCATATATTGACTTTAACATTTCATGATTTCAACATGCATAACATATTATGCAATTTAAAACAGTTCATCAAGTCCACGTAGAAAATAGGAACCGAAAGACTTGCCTTGATCGTTGTTTACCAATAATAGCTTAACAACTTACAGTTATCTGCACTTCACGTGCCCTACACAATTATATAATCATACACATCAACTATTAGTCACATAACAACACATAGCAATTGTAATGTAAACTCTACTCCACATCTCATAATCTTTCCTATTAATAAATACACAATGGTCAATTAGATTGTGTTAACTTTTCGACTTATGACTCACTATATTTCTTCTTAGTCAAACTCGAAGTTCAAGTGCTTAAGTCTTGCTAGGACTACTTATTGGTTTTATATTAAACTCATTCCATATCTTATAATATCCATTTCAATGGAATTGAAACACTTTTTAAGTTCATTAACACTTGGCACGGTGTTTCGACGTTCAATCGTCACACGCCAGATTTGCCTTTCTTGTGTATGCTTACTATGCTTCTATAACTTATCTAATATATTATTTATTAATGTTAAGCATCATTATATTTACTAAGATTCATATTTTATAACTTAGAACATCATCTTTTATGGTCTGGAGCACTACACATGCATATGTGCATGTCCGACACCCTCCGATTGCCTCCGAAAACACAATAGTCCTAAAGATGACCATTTTGACCTATCCTAATGACCTCAAATTGAAGAACTTAAAGAACGAAAGTTGTAGGTCTACTCGTCCTCGTTTCGGATCATCTTGAATCACCTCAATCGGAGTTCGTATGAGGAAGTTATGGCCATTTTACTACAGGAGGTCAAAACTGTCCAAGTCAGACTTCTGTCCCCGCGCTGGGGCGCGAGGACTAAGCCAACAAGTGGCGCTGGGGCGCGAGATTGGCGCTGGGGCGCGAATTTCAGCGCTGGTGTGCCAACTTCTGGCGCTGGGGTGCGAATTTTGGCGCCGGGGCGCGATTTTTGACGCTGGGGCTCAAATTTTGGCGCTGGGGCGCCGAAACTTGCAGAACCCAACCACGGAGAACATAACAAAGCTACTGTCTTTATTTTTAACACCAATTAACCCCAATTAACATGTATAACTTATATAAATTACACATATACACACTACCCAACATGCATATACTAGTTTAAATTACTAAACAATAATCACAGAAAACTAAATTCCTTGAAAACCATATTTTAAAACAAAACTCCATGTTTGACATTTGTTAAACACAGTGAATACTGTAAAAACTCTTTTCTTTCTTTTTTTTTTTGATCGTAATTCACATAATCACGTACATGTATATCCTCTTCATACAATCACCCTATATGTATATATAGGATATTTATACTATTACAACTTCATAATTTCATACTCAACTATATATATGAATTACCGAACTTTATACTATAAAACACAGTGAATTTCAAAAACACAGAGACTAAGGAATTATACTATAAAAGATATATGTTAAGATTATAATACATACCTTTTGTTGTTAAGAAATTCGTGTTAACCCTTGCTAGTCGCAGACAATCTTGCAACTTCAGACACCTTTTCCTCTTAATTTTTCTCTGATACTTCTCTCTCAAACTCTCTGTAATTCTACTTCTCAGAAAACTTCTATTTTCTTCTTAGGCTTAAGCCAAATACATTATATGTAAACTAGAACTAACCCCCAAACGCACGTCTTAATTCAAACGCTTAAAACCGACACTACTAATGGCCTTATTAAATTAGCAGTTACCAAATTAATATATATATTATTTATATTATATTATTAATAATTCAAAATTTAAATTCCAAAAGCCATAAGGCTCCGTTTGGTAAAACTCTTTTTAAAGACTTAATATATTTAAGTCTTGTTTGGCAAAATAAATTAAAACTACTTTAATTTATTTTAATAACCATTTATAATATAGTTATTTGTCACACTTCTAATTAATTAAGTTTTCATACTTAATTTAATTAATTCTAATAACAATTCATTGCATAATATAATAATTTATTTAATCATTATAAACTCTCTAACTTAATTATTAAATTAAATTAGATTACTTTTTCAAAATAATTACTTTTCTTAACTCATTAATTATTTATTAAACAAATAAATAATCAAATCACATCAAATCAATTAAACAAATACTTATTCAACAACAAACACATCCATTAAATATTTATATAATTCAATAAATATTTAAATATTATAATAAAAATCTGGATTGTTACATCATTCCCTCTTTACAAGGATTCTGTCCTCAGAATCACAACTCAAGCCACTCATTTGCTACAATCTTTCCTACTTACAAAGATTCTGTCCCCAGAATCGAAGACACAAATTACACAAATAACTCAGAGAAATTTTTCATCATTTTATCTAAATATAGATTTTATATTTCCTACTACATTCATTACCTAACAAATTCTATGTTTCATTTCATAACTTTCATTTGAAATCAATTATATTTTGAGTAATATATATCTTTTAACCAATTCATTTCCTTTTCTAAGGATCGTTATCATAAACACTCGGGAATCGCTATCAAAAACACTCGAGATATTACATTCACCCTTTCTTCTAAGAATTTCGTCCTCGAAATTTTATTTATTAATTTTTATTCATTCACTCTATTGAAGTAGATTTTACATCACTACTTCATTCATTCATTGGTTTCTATAACCACTTTCTTTCCACAAAGATCATTCTACAATTATTAACTTTTCTATTAAAAGTTTCACATTATTATTTGATAACTCATCTACTTCTCACTTCAAAATCTCTTTTCTCACTTATTCAACATATTCATCATTCAGTGTCGCATTATACGACTTACTTCTTTGTAAGGAATATTTTCCTTTTTCACTTCCATCTTGCAGAATAACAAGAATCTTCCACAATTGTTCAATAATTGGGAAGTAGTTTGAATAACTCAGGAATTTAAAAGATTCCAAATCATGCTGAGGGTCATAAGACCACGAACTATGTCCACAGTTGCAAGTAATCTTTTAACTTCAACTTTAACAGTCATAAGACTATAAGGACCCCCGTACTTAGGGTGTTAAGCCCTTCGTACGATGTATTGTGCACAAACATTTAAACGCTATGCATATGTCCATAGTTATAAGTAATCTTTCAACTTAAACTTTAACAGTCATAAGACTATAGGGACTCCTCGTACTTAGGGTGATCAGCCCTTCGTACAATGTATTGTACACAAACATCTCAACGCCTCCGCGTAATCCCCTATAAAAGGGTTGTTCATCTCAGCTTTTCAACATCTGAATCCGCACCAAAACAATTTGGTTTGGCATAACTTCTCAAGAAACTCTTGAATTTCACGAACATCTTTCAATATTCGTCTAGCTGAATCAAATAGCATAGACTTCTACAACAATTTGAACGACAATCGAAATATACATATATATATATATATATATATATATATTCTCATATCTTAAAGAAATCTCAAAAATCTTTTTATGACGTCATGATACCGCACTGTATTTACAGTCCGTTGAGGATTCTGTCATTTGGTGACTTTATCATACTACATCATACCATTGTGGGCTGACGATCCTTAGATCACATCCAACACTAGGTAATACTGCATTGATGACTCCATCATTTTTATCATCTTTGCACCAGGTTACATGATGCATTAATGATATAAAATACATTTTGATATATTGCAAATCATTTTTGTCTAGCCGAAGTAATTAGCATAGACATACGAATAACAGTATTGTTGTTAAAACTCATTGGTTCCATCATTTGATCCAATGTTTTTCAAGAAAATAAAAGTGTAAACATCAGCACGAAGTCAATAAATTTCGAAAGTCTAGCATAGCTAGTAGATTTAGAATACCCATGCTTCCACCATCAACTCCACTTTCTAATAATGATCCATTGCTTAATAGGTCTATCTATTCCTATCATCCTCAATACTCCATTCACACTTAATTATACCCTAGTTCATCAAACTTACCACACGTTATAAGTTCAGGAACTTGCCACAATCATATGAGTTTAAGAACTTATCCTAGTCAGACCATAGGCGTCCATTCGCTGAGGGGTTCAAAAACATACCATATAATTATGAGTCACGAACCTACCATAAGTATGAGTTTTAAGAACTCGCACTTAACCTTATAATATTCTCTAACTATACTCTACCTATCTGTTATACACATGAGAAAAGAATCACCTTCTCAACAGGCATATAGCAAATAGCGCGACACAAACATTCCAATGATTATCAATGTGATAAACTGAGTGTAAGCACAAAACCCTCGCCCATACAAAGGTTTGTACAACTTAGCCATCACATGAGTACTCAATTGAAATCCCACCTAACTCTATCTTTCTTTTAACTTGCTCTTTGATCGATACGAATTCCTCATATCACATCATCTATAACTCCTCATGAGTTATCTCGTACTATTTCATAGTACACCATCTTCATAGCATTAAGCTATAATCATTCAAACATTACAGACCATCATTCTTTTATAACTTAAACAGATCACGTCGTGACCTTATTCTATAATCATCTCTCTTAAAATTCTTTTGTTAACTCGTGATCGTTTTGTTTTACGATTCTCATTCTTTCTCTTTTTCATCATTTACGACATTATTTGTTATCTTGGCTTTTGGAGTTAGGAAACTCCCATTTCTTATCTTTATATCTCTTTAAGATTCTTCTTTGAATCTTCTTGTTTATATAACAATTCTTTTTTTAAGAATTTCTAACTTTCTAACTTCATTTACATCGCTCAAAATTTCATTCGAGTTACACACTTGGTACACATCGAGTCTCTAACAATTTCAATATGGTACGCTGAGTGGTTTCCCACAAACAACCAACAAACTAGGTTCCGAGTTGCTAGTTCGTATATACCTCCGCTCCATGAAGGAATCGTTTAGCCCAGATACCATACATCAACTACTAAAGAGTACAATTGCACCATACTTAGACATAACTCTCTATCCATAACTTCTTTGCCATTCTCTTTTTATAGACATTGTCTATTTATTATCACCTTACATTCTTATTATTGGAGTTGGGTAACCCCACTTTTATATTCCTTATAACTCTGCGAGATTCTTCTTTGAATCCTTTCACGCAAGTTTTAATCCCTTATTATTCAAACTCTATTTGAGCTTATTCGTTCATTATCTTCACCTCTCTTCTCTAAGGTTATAGCCTACGGTACTCCTACCTAAGGTTTATAATCTACGGCTTTGATACCAACTGTAACGACCCCAAAATCTATACAATTTAAATCACGACTTCGGTCGTTAACCATACATTCAACCTCTAAATAATACATCATTATTCGATGTTAAACGTAATAAAATTACGGAATATTTAAAACTTTTATACATTTCCTTCTTTCATGCCCTGAATCGCAACCTTTACATTACATCTCTTTGATTCAATCTTATATCATGAATAGTTACAACAAAATGACTATACAAAGTCTTACATTATAACTAAATATTCATGTACATTGGATAACACAACTTACATTTCAACAACATGTTACGTTCAAAATATGAAATACATTTCTCATAAAACATAAGGAATCTTCGTGAATATAGATCTCTATAACTCACATAGCATGTATCTTTACCTTAAAATCTTGACCTGCAAAAGTGGTTATTTGCAAGAGTGAGCTCGACAGCCCATCAAAGTCTAACAGTTTTCATGCATCGCATAGCACATAATAACATGCTCGACATACGTCTCATTAAAGTAACATGGCATACATGCTTTTAATTCACATAACAAATATAAAGATTGAGTTCCTTACTCAATCATCATTACTTAGCCAAAACAATGCAGTCATATATTGACTTTAACATTTCATGATTTCAACATGCATAACATATTATGCAATTTAAAACAGTTCATCAAGTCCACGTAGAAAATAGGAACCGAAAGACTTGCCTTGATCGTTGTTTACCAATAATAGCTTAACAACTTACAGTTATCTGCACTTCACGTGTCCTACACAATTATATAATCATACACATCAACTATTAGTCACATAACAACACATAGCAATTGTAATGTAAACTCTACTCCACATCTCATAATCTTTCCTATTAATAAATACACAATGGTCAATTAGATTGTGTTAACTTTTCGACTTATGACTCACTATATTTCTTCTTAGTCAAACTCGAAGTTCAAGTGCTTAAGTCTTGCTAGGACTACTTATTGGTTTTATATTAAACTCATTCCATATCTTATAATATCCATTTCAATGGAATTGAAACACTTTTTAAGTTCATTAACACTTGGCACGGCGTTTCGACTTTCAATCGTCACACGCCCGATTTGCCTTTCTTGTGTATGCTTACTATGCTTCTATAACTTATCTAATACATTATTTATTAATGTTAAGCATCATTATATTTACTAAGATTCATATTTTATAACTTAGGACATCATCTTTTATGGTCTGGAGCACTACACATGCATATGTGCATGTCCGACACCCTCCGATTGCCTCCGAAAACACAATAGTCCTAAAGATGACCATTTTGACCTATCCTAATGACCTCAAATTGAAAAACGTAAAGAACGAAAGTTGTAGGTCTACTCGTCCTCGTTTCGGATCATCTTGAATCACCTCAATCGGAGTTTGTATGAGGAAGTTATGGCCATTTTACTGCAGGAGGTCAAAACTGTCCAAGTCAGACTTCTGTCCCACCGCTGGGGCGCGAGGACTAAGCCAACAAGTGGCGCTGGGGCGCGAGATTGGCGCTGGGGTGCGAATTTCAGCGCTGGGGCGCCAACTTCTGGCACTGGGGCGTGAATTTTGGCGCCGGGGCGCGATTTTTGACGCTGGGGCTCAAATTTTGGCGTTGGGGCGCCGAAACTTGCAGAACCCAACCACGGAGAACATAACAAAGCTACTGTCTTTATTTTTAACACCAATTAACCCCAATTAACATGTATAACTTATATAAATTACACATATACACACTACCCAACATGCATATACTAGTTTAAATTACTAAACAATAATCACAGAAAACTAAATTCCTTGAAAACCATATTTTAAAACAAAACTCCATGTTTGACATTTGTTAAACAAAGTGAATACTGTAATCTCTAATAACCACCAATTTGATTACTTTTAAACTACAATTCTCTGTAGTTCATATCCAATTAACATACCCGACTTTCAATTCTACAATTAGAATACAATCAATTATTAATTTTGTTATCCTACAAAACATGTTCATACTCATATGTTTTTACTGTAAAAACTCTTTTCTTTCTTTTTTTTTATCGTAATTCACATAATCACGTACATGTATATCCTCTTCATACAATCACCCTATATGTATATATAGGATATTTATACTATTACAACTTCATAATTTCATACTCAACTATATATATGAATTACCGAACTTTATACTATAAAACACAGTGAATTTCAAAAACACAGAGACTAAGGAATTATACTATAAAAGATATATGTTAAGATTATAATACATACCTTTTGTTGTTAAGAAATTCGTGTTAACCCTTGCTAGTCGCAGACAATCTTGCAACTTCAGACACCTTTTCCTCTCAATTTTTCTCTGATACTTCTCTCTCAAACTCTCTGTAATTCTACTTCTCAGAAAACTTCTATTTTCTTCTTAGGCTTAAGCCAAATACATTATACGTAAACTAGAACTAACCCCCAAACGCACGTCTTAATTCAAACGCTTAAAACCGACACTACTAATGGCCTTATTAAATTAGCAGTTACCAAATTAATATATATATTATTTATATTATATTATTAATAATTCAAAATTTAAATTCCAAAAGCCATAAGGCTCCGTTTGGCAAAACTCTTTTTAAAGACTTAATATATTTAAGTCTTGTTTGGCAAAATAAATTAAAACTACTTTAATTTATTTTAATAACCATTTATAATATAGTTATTTGTCACACTTCTAATTAATTAAGTTTTCATACTTAATTTAATTAATTCTAATAACAATTCATTGCATAATATAATAATTTATTTAATCATTATAAACTCTCTAACTTAATTATTAAATTAAATTAGATTACTATTTCAAAATAATTACTTTTCTTAACTCATTAATTATTTATTAAACAAATAAATAATCAAATCACATCAAATCAATTAAACAAATACTTATTCAACAATAAACACATCCATTAAATATTTATATAATTCAATAAATATTTAAATATTATAATAAAAATCTGGATTGTTACACTTGCTCAATAATAATTGGAGTAAGTTTAGGAAACTTGCCTGAGCTGCTGCTTATAATAACGCAACTTAGATTAATCTTTTATATCGAAACCTATCATTAATAAGATCATTCGTTCGATTAGAATAATGTATCATAACACATAGTACTGCTATTTGCAGTCAGCACATAACCTAATCACATTGTCACATATTTTAACAGTCATTGATTCACTAACAAACACGTATCTAGTCCAATTATCTAAGTTCGGATCAATTTGTCAAATATTTCGGTATACCGACGGCTTTATCGGGTAATTATCGAGTCTAAAACTCCATTTAGTAATTCAATAGCTGAAAATATCAGTTATATTATTTTTAATTGACTTATAATAATTTTTAATTAATTATTATAATTTATCATAATTTTTAAAACACCGGAATCATTATCAAATGATTTAAATATTAAATAATTCTATTATCATTAATATTTAATTAATATTAAACTATTAATGAAACCATTGCCAAAATATTAAAGTTATTTATAATAACTCAAAACATTATTAAAACATTTTTATTACCCTTAAATGATTTTTAAAATAATTAAAAGTCATTTTTACATAATTACCATTAATATTTAAATATTAATGTACTATTTATACAAATATTAAAAGTCATTAATTATAACTTAAAATATTTTTAATTCATTTATTTCCTTTTAAAATAATTTTTAAATGAATTAAACCATTTTTAAATTATTTATTTAATATAATTATTAAATAAAACTAGTATCATTAATATATAATTATTAATAAAATTTATCTTTAAACATCAAGAGTTATATTTTATAACTTAAAATATTTTTAAACTATTTATTTTTATTTAAAATAATTTTTATAATATTAAAATTATTTTTAATTAATTCATTTAATATAATTGTTACATAAATCTAATATCATTAATATTAAATAATTAATGAAATTTGTCTTAAAATATTAAAAGGTATATTTTATAACTTAAAATATTATTAAATACATTTTTATCATTTAAAAATGATTTTTAATATATTAAAATCATTTTTAATTAATTTATTTAATGTATTTATTAAATAAATAAAATATCAATAATATCCAAATAAATATTAATATTTATGAAAAATATGTCAAATTATTAAAAGTTAATTTTTATAACTTAAAATAATTTTTAAAATAGTTTTTGTAATTTTCAGAAATTAATTTTTATTATTAAATTATTTTTAGAAATTCATTTAATTAATTTTAATAAAACTGTCGCTAAAGACTGCCTATAGCGACAGAACCGTCGCTATAGGTGTTCTTCATGTTTTTCACCCAAACCCAGAAATACATGTCAGTCACAAAGGGTACCAGTTTGACCATCAATAATTCGTAACTCATGATGTTTCTGGAAAATCTAAACATCAGATCTTGTAATTCTAGTGCAATACTACATGATCTACTAAGAAATATGGCCAAACAACATAAAACAAGTGAGATCTGGGGCCTCAAAAACATTGTCAGGCCTGTTCTTTATTTTCTGGGTTACCCAGAAATGAAGAACAGCCAAGGTACCTAATTGTAGGCTTTGAATCTAGCATTCTGGGCTTGGTCTGTGTAATATGAAGATTCGATCATGTAGAATACATGTAAAAGAGCAATTACATAACATACTATAGATCTAATATCAACCCATTTAAGAAATCAAGGTCGGTCAAAGTGGTCCCTAGAAACTGTTCTTGAATATTTATGGAAAACCCAGAAATGTTCATAGGCAGACGGTCAACCTATAAGACCCCAACTTTTTAAAAATGAAATTGAATTTCCTCTATTTATTATTTTGAAATAGTAAGGGTTGATTTGATTAATGTGGTTAGTTATGGGTAAAATACGCAAATATCTTTTAAACAAGCAAGTGGTTATAAAATATTCATTGTTGTCGAGGAATATTCGTTTGGTCGTGGAATATTCTTGCTGTCAGAGAATATTCGTAAGACGACGCAGCCTTTTGTGGGCCCCATAACGGAAATCGATTGGATGAAAAAAATGACAAGTATAAGTTGTTTATAAATAACGGCGTAGTTGTTACTGTTAATACTGTTGGAATACCCTGTGGTTAAAACACAGTAATACGCGTTGTTACACAGTAGCACACGGTATTGCACCAATTATTGATTCTTACGTAAGAAGTCACTACTCAATAATTGTTACAGTAATTACTGTTCAGTATTGTATTTTATTGATTCAATAATTGTTGCGTTGATCATCAATATTTTATCCCTGTAACATCAATTAATAATTATCTTTATCCAAATATTCATCTTTGCACTACAAGCCAAAGATATTCATTTGTATCACCTGTCAGTCATGTTCATCTCAACACCTGTTCATCTTTACACTACAGGCCAAAGATATTCATCAAGTAATCATACATCTTTGCACTACAGGCCAAATATATTCAGTAGTATCATCATTTAGGACTGAGGATGATGAAAAATATCTTAAAGAGAACGAATCTAGTGAGACAGAAGGACAAATAATAGGGATTCGTATAACCGTTTATCCAAGATCAATAATACTTCATAATAATCAATTGTGAAGCAGAATTCAAAAATAAAGATCAAAACATGGATACAATCAAAGATAGTAACCATAATAGACATCTTGGACAAAAAGGGAAAATTTTATTTTTCGGTGAATAGTGCCGTATTCGTGAATAGTGCCGTATACGTGAATAGTAACGTATACGTAAATAGTAATCCCGACACAAAAAGTTTCAAATTTGATAAAAACTCATGTTAATATTTCAACATAATGATATTGAAGAAAATAATATCATTTAAGAAGAAAATAATATCCCTTACCTCAAAATATCAGTACTTTTGGTCGGAATACTGGTATAAGGCTGAAAGAAACTTGCTCTGATGAATAGAAACTCTCAAAGTATCTAAATACTCACAAAATACACTCAATAATCTAGAGAGAGAAAGAGAAAAAACTTATTTCTGGTGTGATTTTCAATTCTAACTTAGCTATCTATTTATAGGAAAATGTTAGCACGCCGAAGTAGACTTAACCTGCAACCTGATGGCTTTACCTGCTACTATTCCCACCCACCATATTTGAATAAAAATCTCAACACATTTCTTCACCAAGCAAGAGTGGGGCCCACCAATTCTAGAATTTTCCACCAAAATGATTAACTCCGAAAATTCAACAATTTCTGAACCAGTCATCTCGTAAAATTCATAATAAATCATACGTTCATTTTTAACGGTTCAAAATTTGTGGACATATACTCAACTTATATATGTATAACATATCCAAAAATTACCACGATCCAACGGTCAGATTAAAAATTATAACCCCGCAAATTATCTCAAAAACCCTAATTTTTAATACCTCAATTCCGATAAAAATACTGATAAAAACCTCAACATTAACTCCTTCATTTTGAACCACAAAAATATATCCCTCATTTATATCCACATAAAATAATTATTTCCTTATCATATGAATCAATAATTAATTATTCACAAATAATATTACAGAATCACATTTATGACAACCAGGCCGTTCCCAGGAAAGAGAGGGTTTTTCAATAAGGATTTCTCCTTACCAGCGCGCAATTAGATGACCAAACCTCTCCTTAGACAGAACTTTCTAGATATTGCCAATAATACTATCTAATAATATTATTTAAATAATATGAATTATTGATATGATAATAGAAAAATACTGTGCAGCAATAATTATTGAAATAACAATAATATAAAATATCAACGCAGCAATTATTGAATCAATAAAATAAAATATTGAATAATAACTACTGTAACAATTATTGAGTAGTGCCTTCTTATGTAAGAATCAATAATTGGTGCAATACCGTATGCTACTGTATTTTAACCACCGGGTATTCCAACAGTATTAACGGTAACAACTACGCCGTTATTTATAAACAACTTATACTTGTCGTTTTCTTCATCCAATCGCTTTCCGTTATGGGGCCCACACAATGCTGCGCCGTCGTACGAATATTCTCCGACAGCAAGAATATTCAACGACCAAACGAATATTCCCCGACAAAATAAATATTTTATAACCACTTGCTTATTTTGCAAAATTTACACATTTCACCCATAACCAAAGTATTATATCAAATTAACTCCTTATTATTCACAATAATATTTAGAGAAAATTTGATTTTATTCATTACTAAGCTGGGGTCTTACAACCTCCCCTCCTTATGAAATTTCGTCCTCGAAATTGACGTACGTACCTGATATTTCGAAAAGGTGAGGATACCTCGCTTTCATTTCTGATTCCAACTCCCAGGTCATTTCTTCAATAGCATGGTTTCTCCACAAAACCTTAACTTGTGGTATAACCTTTGTGCGTAGGACATGTTCTTTCCTATCCAATATCTTAACATGTACTTTCTCGTACGTTAAATCTTCGGCTATCTCGTATGGTTCTAACGCAATAATATGATTCGGGTCGTCCACATATTTACGTAACATCGATACGTGAAAAACATTATGAACACGCAACATACTTAGCATTAAGGTGAGTCTATAGGCCACAGTTCCTACTCGATCTAGGATTTCAAATAAATCGAAGGCTTGAGTTTTCTTCTCTTCACCGACTTTTACTTCTAGAATAACACATTCTTGCACCTTCTTCTTTATATTCATCAGCTCCAGGTCTGTAGCTTGAGCGGCTTTAACGTTATCGATTAAAGTCGATTTTACTCGTATATCATCACGTGGGTCCCTAGAGTCATTAACTCTATCTCTATCATTTATAAATTATACAAAATAGGTCTTTGTGTTCAATAATATCGCACTCGTACTCGCGTACAATCTTTTACTCAACGCGTCAGCTACCATGTTCGCTTTTCTAGGATGGTATGGTCAGAACAGGTTCCGAATGAGTCGCCTCTTGAGCTATTGGAAAATCTTCTCGCATTCCTCGCTCCATACGAATTTTGTATCTTTCTGAGTCAACTAAGTTAACGGAGTAGTAATTCAAGAAAATCCTTCCACGAATCTCCGATAGTAACCAGTTAAGCCCAGAAAGCTACGTACTTTGGTCACCGACTTCGGTTGCTCTCAATTGTGATTCATATCCCAATCTTGGATAGCACGTCACAATGGCACCTATTGTTTTACCACCACACAAATATAGAGTCCCTTACGGAGAGTCTGACTTTGGTGCATTCCATAAAGGAAGTCACCAGATAGAGGCTCGGGTACCAACTTCTATTGTTAGGTTTTTAACTCCTGAAGTTCAATAGGAGCTATTCAATATGAGATTTTAGAAATGGATTTTGTATCGGGTTGAAGATCAATACAAAAATTCAATATCACGCTCTGGGTTAGGCCAGAAAATTCTTCAGGAAATACGTCAGGAAATTCACTAACAATAGAAATTTCTATCATTCAAATCTGACGTATTTTTGTTCAAGTCCATGACATGGGCTAAGAAAGCTTGACATTCGTTTTTCAATAAACGAATGGCTTTATGGCTTGGTATGACAGCGATTGATTTTAGTGGTTTGGTTGCTTGAATTCGCATAACAGGTTGGTTAGGAATATGAAAACTAACAACCTTACGAAAATAATCAATTTTGGCATGATGAGTAGTTAACCAATCAATTCCTAAAATCACATCAAAAGTAAGTATCTTTAAAGAGATAAGGTCAACAGGTAATGTGATTGTGCCAACTTGGATTAAGCAAGATTTATAAACTGTAGATGTAATGAAAGTTTCTCCTAACGGAGTCTCCACAGATAGGTCAAAGTCTAATTTCTCCAGAGTCAAGTTTAAACGTTGAGCACAAGTAGGAGAGATAAAAGAATAGGTAGAACCGGTATCTAGTAAGGTATAAACTTCGCAAGAATTTATAATTAACTAACCCGTTATACCTTTGTTCGGGTTCCTCACGTTTTGGGCAGTCACGACAAACGCTCTTCCAGAAACCGCCGACTTTATTTTGTCCGTATCCGCCTTTGGTGTCACCTTCCCAGCTGGACTTGGTTTCGCTATAGTACAATCTCGAGCGATATGTCCTTCATTTCCACAATTATAACATACCTTGAACTGTTGTGGGCAGTTTGGACTTATATTTCCCTCCTCTCCGCATCTGTAACATCTAACTGGCGGTCGTTCTCCTCCCCTAGAATTTGTTCCTAGTGCTGGTGCTGCTGTCGACGTCTTCCTGTCATCGTTAAATATTCTCTTCTTGAAATTTCCACTTGACTCACCTCTCCTATTATCATGGCCACGATGACCACCCGAGTGGTTACCACTTTTGTCTGTATTTTTCCCTCCTCGCTGGTTCTCATCGCTCCGATGACTACTGTCACCAGTATGACCCTGGTTGTGGTCCCTCAGTTGAACATACTCATTATCTCGCTCTAATAATTGAGCCCTGTTTACAACATCTGAATATAAAGAAAATTTATGAGAGATAAGATATTGCCGAATGTCGGGTTTTAAACCTCTCAGAAACATCCTTGTCATTCGTTCCTCATTTTCGACCAAATGAGGTGCAAACCTGGATAACTCTGCAAACTTCGCCTCGTACTTGGACACCGTCATGTTGTTTTGTTCCAGTCTGATAAACTCCACCTCCTTCATATGACGAATACTTTCAGGAAAGTATTTGTCATTGAACAGTTTTTGAAATGTTTCCCAGGACATGTTGAGTGCGTCAGGCTGGGTACGCTTCACAGACTCCCGCCAGTAGTCTGCCTCACCGTGGAACATAAAGGTGGCGAATGGAACCTTCTGTTCCTCTGTGCATCCCAAGACATCGAATATCTTGGTAATTTGCTTGACCCACGTTTCCGCCATGATCGGATAAGGCTTTCCCTTAAATTCTGGTGGTCCCAATTCTTTGAATTGCTTGGCTGTGACAAACCGCGTGTTGTTATCATTTCCACCCGTATTCTGCACACGAGTCTCCCTCGTCTGATTTTGCATGAACTGCAAAAAGCTCCTAAACATTTCAAATATTGTACAGAAAGCAAACTACAACTTCAATAATACAATTGTCGTGCAAAATACGACAACACATACTGTGAGTTTAAATACAAATATTGTCTTCTAGACAATTCCACACTCAAATAAGTCCTCAATACAATTATTCAAACACTACTTTACAGAAATAGTGAGGACTGCTAAAATATCTTTCTAGAACCATCACTCCATACCCCGACTAGATCCTGCTATGTTCTCACCTCCTGAGAAGAAAAATGGAACAAAAAGGAAAAGGGTGAGCTCAACTAGCCCAGTAAAGAATATTATGACTAAGATAATATACCACAAATTATCATTAGTATTCAACAGGGAAAAATTTGATAGAATATAATCGACAACAAGTTTTAGATCAACAACTGCAGCGGAAACATCAAACCATTAGAAGAGTCAAGTAGAGAATGAATTATACTATCTTCTAAGATTTAAAAGTCCATCATCAATATTTTATCCCTGTAACATCAATTAATAATCATCTTTATCCAAATATTCATCTTTGCACTACAGGCCAAAGATATTCATTTGTATCACCTGTCAGTCATGTTCATCTCAACACCTGTTCATCTTTGCACTACAGGCCAAAGATATTCATCAAGTAATCATACATCTTTGCACTACAGGCCAAAGATATTCATTAGTGTCATCATTTAGGACTGAGTATGATGAAAAATATCTTAAAGAGAACGAATCCAGTGAGACAGAAGGACAAATAGTAGGAATTCGTATAAAAGTTAAATCCAAGATCAATAATAATTCATAATAATCAATTGTGAAGCAGAATTCAAAAATAAAGATCAAAACATGGATACAATCAAAGATAATAACCATAATAGACATCTTGGACAAAAAGGGAAAATTTTATTTTTCGGTGAATAGTACCGTATTTGTGAATAGTGCCGTATACGTGAATAGTAACATATACGTGAATAGTAATCCCGACACAAAAAGTTCTAAATTTGATAAAAACTCATGTTAATATTTCAGCATAATGATATTGAAGAAAATAATATCATTTAAGAAGAAAATAAAATCCCTTACCTCAAAATATCAGTACTTCTGGTCGGAATACCAGTATAAGGCTGAAAGAAACTTGCTCTGATGAATAGAAACTCTCAAAGTATCTAAATACTCACAAAATACACTCAATAATCTAGAGAGAGAAAGAGAGAAAACTTGTTTCTTGTGTAATTTTTAATTCTAACTTACCCCAACTTTTTATAAATGAAATTGAATTTCCTCTATTTATTATTTTGAAATAGTAAGTGTTGATTTGATTAATGTGGTTAGTTATGGGTAAAATGCGCAAATATCTTTTAAATAAGTAAATGGTTATAAAATATTCATTGTTGTCGGAGAATATTTTTTTGGTCGTGGAATATTCTTGCTGTCGGGGAATATTCGTACGACGGCGTAGCCTTTTGTGGGCCCCATAATGGAAAGCGATTGGATGAAGAAAACGACAAGTATAAGTTGTTTATAAATAACGGCGTAGTTGTTACTGTTAATACTGTTGGAAATCCCGGTGTAAGACCCCGAATTTTATGAAATAAAATTATTCAATTTTTCTTATAATTATTATTCGGTAAATGGTTAAATTGATAAAAGTTTAAAGTTATGGATGAAATATGCAAATTTTACAAAATACGCAAGTGGCTATAAAATATTCATTATTGTCGGGGAATATTCGTTTGGTCGTGGAATATTCTTTTTGTCGGGAATATCCGTACGGCGGCGCAGTCATTTGTGGGCCCCATAACAAAATAACTGTCGGATGAAGATAATGACAAAATTGAGTTTCTATAAATAACGGCGTAGTAAACACTGTTGGAATACCCGGTGGTTAAAATACAGTAATACGCGTGTTTGCACAGTAGCACACGATTTTACACAGTATTTTTGAATTATTGATCCTTACGTAAGAAGGCACTACTCAACAATTGTCACAGTAATTACTGTTCAATATTTTATTTTATTGATTCAATAATTGCTGTGTTGATATTTTATATTATTGTTATTTCAATAATTGTTGCTGCACAGTATTTTTCATTATCAGATCAATAATTCATATTATTTGAATAATATTATTAGATAACATTATTGGCAATGTCTAGAAAGTTCTGTCTAAGGAGAGGTTTAGTCATCTAATTGCGCGCCAGTAAGGAGAAATCCTTATTGGAAAGCCCCCTCTTTCCTGGAAACTGCATGGTTGTCATAATTGTGATTCTGTAATATTATTTATGAATAATTAATTATTGATTTATATGATAAGGAAATATTTATTTGATGTGAATATAAATGATGGATTTATTTATGTGATTATAAATGAAGGAATTAATGATGAGGTGTTTTATCAGTATTTTATCGAAATGGAGAACAAAATATGGGATTTTCAAAAAAATTAGTTTATTACTTTATTTTGTAAAATCCATAACTCTTTGTGTATAATGAGTTAGGAGATGAGCCATATATCAAAAGAAAGCCCTGGAAGTAAGCTAACCATAGAATTTGGGATCACGCAAAAATTCTTTGTGGATATTTCATGGTGAATTTTTGAATGAAACTGGTCCGAAGGATTTATAATCCGATAATCAGTGTTCTTGAGATATATTGCGTGAGTTATAATTTTTGATCCGACCGTTGGATCGTTGTGATTTTTGGATATGTTATGCATATATAAATTGAGTATATGTTCACAAATTTTGAACCGTTAAAAATGAACGAATGATTTGTTATGAATTTTAAGAGGTAACTGATTCAGAAATTAGGTTTATAAATGATTTTGGTGGAAAATTCTAGAAATGGGTGGGCCCCACTTTTGGTTATTGGGGAAGATGGCTGATTTTTGGTGGGTGGAATAGTTGCAGGTCAAGTATGCTTCGGCGTGCTAACATTTTCCTATAAATAGAGGGCTAAGTTAGAATTGAAAATCACACCAGAATTCATAAGTTTTTTCTCTTTTTCTCTCTAGATTATCGAGTGTGTTTTGTGAGTATTTAGATACTTGGTAAGTTGTTATTCATCAGTGCAAGTTTTCTTTAGCGTCATATCCGATATCCAGTTAGAAGTGCTGCTCTTTTGAGGTAAGGGATTGTAAGGGATAGTAAGGGATTGTAAGGGATAGTAAGGGATTGTAAGGGAGAGTAAGGGATATTAAGGGATGCTATATTCTTTATAATGATGTTATTCTTTCAATATCATTATACTAAAATATTAGTATGGATTTTATTGTGGAATTTCTACCTTTTTGAGTCGGGGTTACTATTCACGTATACGATACTATTCACGTATACAACACTATTCATGCATACTGCCCTATTTACGTATAGACATTATTTACGTATACGGTACTATGTACGAATATGGAGCACTATTCACGAGTTACTATTCATGAGTTACAATTCACGAGTTACTATTCATGAGTTACTATTCACGAGTTACTATTCATGAGTTACTATTCACGAGTTACTATTCACGAGTTACTATTCACGAGTACTATTCACAACAAAATTGGTTTCTGAATATTACTCTTGAAATTAAATCCATGTTTTGATCATATTATTTTTATTATCATATATAATATTTTTATAATCCTGATGTTGAAATTCTCTTTCACTTGAGTGTAAAGATGGGTAGATTATTGGTATGATCATGACTATGTGTTCTCTTTGGCCAGTAGTGCAAAGTTAAATTGTTGACTGGTATGATCATGACCATTGAATTTATAATTGAATATCTTTAGCTTAAGTGAAAAGGTGAATTGATCAACATGGTTATAATTATTGTTTATATAAATTCTGAAATGATTATATATTTATTTGAGATATTAATATATTTGGCCTATAGTGCAAATATGAATTGTTGATGAATATATTTGGCCTGTAGTGCAAATATGAACTGTTAAGGAATATCTTTGGCCTGTAGTGCAAAGATGAATTGTTGATAAATATCTTTGGCCTGTAGTGCAAAGATGAATTGTTAACTGGTATGATCATGACCATTGAATTTATAATTGAATATCTTTAGCTTAAGTGCAAAGGTGAATTGATCAACATGGTTATAATTATTGTTTATATAAATTCTGAAATGATTATATATTTCTTTGAGATATTAATATATTTGGCCTATAGTGCAAAGATGAACTGTTGATGAATATCTTTGGCCGTAGTGCAAAGATGAACAGTTATTGAATATCTTTGGCCTATAGTGCAAAGATGAATTGTTATTGAATATCTTTAGCTTAAGTGCAAAGGTGAATTGATTAACATGGTTATAATTATTGTTTATATAAATTCTGAAATGATTATATATTTCTTTGGGATATGAATATATTTGGCCTGTAGTGCAAATATGAACTGTTGAGGAATATCTTTGGCCTGTAGTGCAAAGATGAATTGTTAATGAATATCTTTGGCCCGTAGTGCAAAGATGACCTGTTGTTGAATATCTTTGGCCAGTAGTGCAAAGATGAACTGTTGACGAATATCTTTGGCCGTAGTGCAAAGATGAAGTTATTAGTATGATTGTGAACATGAACTGTGATTTGGTATAACCATGATCTTTGATGTTTCAGGTAAAGACATGTGATAAAAATTATCTTCGTCCTGAATGCGAAGAAGAATTTAGAATTACAATTATGATTATGAGTTATTCATATAATTATGGAAAGGAACTGTTGATTAATGTTACAGGGATAAAACATTGTTGGTGGATTTTTAACATGGAGAAGATAATAGACTTTATGGTCTATTTGGCTCTTCTAATGGATTGCTCGTTCCGCTGCAACTATGGTTGAAATTTTTATCATCTACCATATGTTCTAAATCTATGATTTATTACTGATGAAGACTATTGATAATTTAGTTATCTTTAGTCATGATATTCTTTACTGGGCTAGTTGTGCTCACCCTTTTGCTTCACAATTCCTTTTAGGTAATAAGAGTGTAGCTGGGTCGAGCGAGGGTAACGTGGAAATAGAACGGTGGTCTCTAGCTGTGGAGGTTCTCCCGAAGTAGTATAGAAAAGTTCATTTAGTAGTTTTATTTGGTGAATCCAATAGGGTATGGTGTACCCAACGTTAGAAGGGTGTTTTGTCACTATCATACAAGATGTCTAATGACATACAACCTCGTGTCATCATAAGACAGGATTGTGCTCATCCACTTGCTGAGTATATTTACGAGCACTACCTATATAATCTTGGTGTTTGTTTGAAGTATAATTCTCAATTAGAGACAGTGGAGATAATGATAAGTCAAGAGAAGACTCACCATTGGAAAGAATATGATAGTAATCTTCTCGTTTTTCTTTGGCGTATATTGGGTCAACCAAGGATAATTCTGTGGCCATATGATATCTATCACAACCTAGACGCATGGCCTCCCATGTACAAAGGTTTCCTTGAGCACTTCCCAAATATTCTAATTTCTAAAACAGTTTTTGACTATACCTTTATGTAAGGTGTCATTGTGAGGTGCTGTCCACGGTTGGGATATGAGTCACATTTGGTATATATTTGTATCCAAACTCACAACATATGTGTTGTTGTATTTTGCACGATAATTGTTGTAATATAGTTGTAGTTGTTTTCTGTACCATGTATTTGGCGACTCAGAATAGGTTGGATGGAATGGACCTATTTTGGGGTCGTTACACCCGGTGGTTAAAACACAGTAATACGCGCTGTTACACAGTAGCACACGGTATTGCACCAATTATTGATTCTTACGTAAGAAGTCACTACTCAATAATTGTTACAGTAATTATTATTTAGTATTGTATTTTATTGATTCAATAATTGCTGCGTTGATATTTTATATTACTGTTGTTTCAATAATTGTCACTACACAATATTTTTTATTATCGGAGCAATAATTCATATTATTTGTGAATAATTAATTATTGATTTATATGATAAGAAAAATATTCATTTTATGTGGATTAGATGGAGAAAATTTTAATGTGACAATTGTTGAAAATTAATATTTTATCTTTTTCTGATAAAATAATTCATTTAAATATATTATTATATTTTAATAATATAATAATGGTGATATTTTTGCAATGAATGCGGGATATATGAGTATATGAGGAGGAAGAGTATTTTTGTTACATTAAATGATTAACACATGTTTTGTGTGTCGGTGGACCCCATTTCTTGACTGAAATTTGATTATAGCTTGTAAAATCATCTGTTTGTGGATTTCGGTCTTCTGTTTAGAATGTGGAAAAACTTTCTTCTGCAAAGTTATAGATAATAGAATTGTCTATGAAAAAGACATAAGGTTCAAATTTTTCTGATAAAAGGGCTATTTATTATGAATTATTGAAGTTTTAAAATTCCAGAATAATTGATTTTTGAAGTTTTAAATATTTTTAATAAGAAGAACATTTTTTTTGATTTAGGTGAGGTGGGTCACTCTTGGTGGCTGATGTTTTGAATTAGATTATGTGTGCGTATGAATTTAATAAATATATATTAATATTTTATTAAATTTTCTGCTTTGGTGTTCTAAGCATTTTTCTATAAATAGGGTGCTTAGGTTAGAATTGAAAATCACACCAGAAACTAAAGTTTTTTTCTCTCTTTCTCTCTCAATATATTGAGCGTATTCTTGTGAGTATTTTGATACTTTGAGTGTTGTAATACGGTGCAAGTTCTTTTCAGCACTATATTCAGTATTCTAGTCAGAAGTACTGTCTTTTCGTGGTAAGGGATGTTATTTTTTTTATAAATGATATTATTCTTTCAATATCATTATGCTGAAATATTGGTCTGAACTTTTTATCAAATTTGAAACTTTTTGTGTCGGAGTTACTATTCACGTATACGACACTATTCACGTATGCGACACTACTCACGAATACGGCACTATTCACCGAAAAATAAAATTTTCTTCTTTTTGTCTAAGATATCTATTATAAATACTAGCTTTGATTGTATCCATGTTTTGGTCTTCATTCTTGAATTTTACTCCACTATGATTATTTATGAAGTATTTTTGAACTCGGATTGTTTAAAGTACGAATCCTCAATATTTGTTCTTTTGTTTCACTGGATTCGTTTTCTTTAAAATATTTTTCATCATCCTCAGTCCTAAATGATGATATAACTGAATATCTTTGGCTTGTAGTGCAAAGATTAATGATTTTCTGATGAATATCTTTGGCCCGTAGTGCAAAGATGAACAGGTGTTGAGATGAACATGACCAACTGATGAATTTATTTGGCCTGTAGTGCAAAGATGAATATTTGAATCAAGATGTATATTGATTGATGTTACAGGGATAAAATATTGATGATGAACTTTTAAATTCATAGATGATAGTAGATTTCATCCTCTACTTAACTCTTCTAATGAATTATTATTTCCGCTGCGAATATTGATTTAAAATTTGTTGTCTATTGTATTCTATTAAATTTTTCCCTGTTGAGGACTAACGATAATTTGTTCTATATTATCTTAGTCATAATGTTCTTTACTTGGCTAGTTGAGCTCACCCTTTTCCTTTTTGTTCTATTTTTCTTCTTAGGAGGCGAGAATGTAGCGAGTACTAGTCGGGGTGTGTAATGATGGTTCTAGAAGTTGTTCTAGTAGTTCTCACTTATTTGAGTGTGGATATTGTCTAGATGACAATATTTGTAATTAAACTCACAGTTTTTATGTTGTATTAATAAAGTTGTAGTTGTTACTGTACCATGTATTTGGCGACTCAGAATAGGTTGGGTGGAATGGACCTGTTTTGGGGGCATCACACAACCCACTTTTGACCTTGCATTACTTGGATCCCATTGATCATTTAGGTTGTCTAAAGGCTTTAATATGTAGTATATATATCATACTACAACATCCAATTAACAACATAACCAAAATATCCAATAACAGAAAGATCTGGGCGTTAGAAAACGTTGTCAGGCCGTTTCTGGGCAGTTTCTAGGTTACCCAGAAACGCCCAGTCATGGCCGGTCAACGGCTTTTGACCATCAATAATTTACAATCTAGACCAGATCTAAGCCTGATTCTTGATCCAGATCAAAGAGCACATATCTGACTACATATCCAAAACATAAAACAACAAAAAATATAAACCGAGAAAGATCTACAGCCTCTGACATTCATTGTCAGAACACAAAACAAAATTTTTCCATATTTTATAAAACTTCAAATTCGAGCCTCTAGATGTTATGGATCTAACATCTAGCAACCCATATCATCATTATACACTATATATAACATGTTTTAACATAAAAATCTAACATCTAACATGACCTTCATGATCAGATTATAAATTAGGGTTTTGTACCTCTCTTTAAAAAATCTTGATTCTTAGCTTTTGACCGGTTTGTGGTAATCGTGGGGCTTGCTTAGGGGATTGATATGCTATACAATTTCGTTGGTTTAAAGAGAGAGAACTGAAGTTAGGTGTTTGGAGAAAAATGATGCAAAATAATGACTTTTCTCTCTTTAATCTATATGTAAAACTTGTATGCATGTATTTGATGATCGCATGGCTGAGATCAGGAGTGCTATAGCTCATAGCTAGGTTAGGGTGATGATTTTGCCAAGATTTTGTTAGATTTCCTAGTAATAATTCACCAAATGGGACAAAAAGGGTATAATGGTAATTTGCATTTTAATTTTTAAGGTATTCTTGTCCAAGGTACTTAAATATGGGGTTTAATCACTAGATTTTAAATCTTAAAGTTTCCCAAATAATTTCTAGGGTTTGAAAAATTAAAATTCAAGTATAATAAAATTTTAATTAAAACACATTAATTAAAATTAGGGTTTAAATAATTAGGGTTCCTTAATTATCATTAGGGTTCCCAAATTAACAATTTAATTTACTAATGTAATAATTAGGATTTTTAATTTTAGCAATTAGGGTTCCTAATTAGCATATTAGGATTTCTAATTTTAATTAGGGTTTTTCAGATATTAATTAGGATTTTTCCTAATTAACAGAAATTCTATAATATGCAACTTAATTCATATAACACCATTTCTGACCGACCTTAAACTCCAGTTTTGAGTTTCCAATTATGATATATGACAGTAATACTAGGGTTTGTCGTGATACACCATAATGGACTAATCACTATTAGTCTACACATATACTGTATATATTTATAACACCAAAAAATAATATTATATTTAATATACTATTATTATTCTCATTCATAGCTCGAAATCTAGAATTAGGGTTTGGATTTCATATCTGATTTATCTTTCATATATAACATCATTAATTAAGTTAAAAACAATTAACTTAAATAATCTGAACAAAAATTCATATAATAAAATATTTATTATTATAATTCTAATAATCATTTCATATATTATTTGAATAATATAAAATCATGTTTTCATGGAAAATAATTAATAAAAATATTTCTGCTACAAAAATTAATTACTATAAGAATATAATTTATAATGATCAAAAATTCTAAAATTATTTATAATTTTTTTAGGTAATAAATATATTTGCATTTATTATACACATTACTTGACACATATTCCCATCATTAAAAAAAAACTTTATATGTAAAATTTCTTATTTATTTTTCGTAGAAAATATCGGGTTATTACACATATGATGTTTGTATAGTGAACACCAAATCATGTGGGAATTGAAGTACCCGGATTTGGGGGTGTCACACTCCCTATCTTCTGCTTCTTGGCCTTTTAGCTCCTGCCTAAGCTCAAAGATCTCTTGTTTTAGCTCGTGGACCTTGTCATTCACCAAAACTCTTTCATCGTGCTCTTCCACCCACATGGACTCCATGCTTGTCTTATCCTCCAAGATAACATGAAGCTCTTCTTTTAACTCAACCTCCTTACAATACTGGATATTCCTATCCAACACTAAAATAAATAGGGCTTTCATTGACTCCCCCGGAGTCATCTCTTCTTTAGGTGCTATGGTGTTAAATGACACCACCTCTGATAAGTAGGTTTTATACCTACTTATCCGGTATCTTTTGCTTGAATTAGTTGCTTATATTCATGTGTCTTAGTTACTTTTCATGCATTTTATGTTCATTTTGTAGGTTAAACGTTTGGAAGCGGTTTGAGCGATTATTGGTAAAGAAAAGCAAGGAAAACGCAAAGAAAAGCAATGTTTGGGCTTTCATGTTCATTTCAAGTTCTTGGTTTGGAACTTGAACTACATTGTAGAGCTTCTTCTTAGCTTTTTGGAACATCTCGAATCATTCCAATCGGAGTTCGGATGCAAGAGTTATGACATGTGTACCAACGGACGTCGAACGTCACTATTTTGGATGATCATTTGCACAGCAGTCACTTCCAGGCCAATTTCGACCTTCATCCGTTCGTTATTTCTCAATTCTCAAAGAATGAAAGTTGTAGATCTCGTCGATATCTTCGATTGGATATATGACAGGCCTCGTAATTCTTCCTGGATCAAAAGTTATGGCCGTTTTCCCAAGGGACGTCAGAGTAGAAAATTTTCAGTCATGAAACTGCCGCCGGGGTGGGCATGCAATGGACCAAAACAGTAGCCTAGCCCGCCGGGGCGGGCCCAAAACAATTATAGACCCCCGCCGGGCGGGGGTAGCCCAGAAAAAGTGCAGAATTCGCAAATTTTGTCCAATTTGAGTCCGAAAAGGATTATTTCGATCCAATTTGCACTAGGACTTCTAAGAGAACTTCTAAGAGGACTTTAAGACATATGAAGAGACTTATATAAGGATGAGAATCACAAGGATTAAAGAAAAAAAAGGAGAGACTAGAGAGAGGATTCAATTAGATTAGATTAGAGTAAATTAGATCAAATTCATAGTTCTAAATAGTTTTGGAGATTGAAGCGACTTGGAGACCATTGAAGATCAAGAGCAGGAGCTTGAGGAAGATGGAGATCTACTGACAACAGATTTATTCTTTACTCTACTCTTATTTTTATCTTTCAATGTGTATTCAATTGTGGATTCTTAGTTTTAATTCAATAATCATGAACTAATTCTTTGTTTGAGATTACAATGGATCTTATTGTGTAGTTTATTTTAATATGCTTCATTATCAATTATTATGTTCTATTGTGAGAATTGTCTATTGTGATTTGAACTTAATTGTTTAATTGATTGGCCATCAATTACCGTGATAATCTATATGAACTCGAGAGATGAAGTATTGATTTAGATCTTATCATAATAGCATGTGTCATGAATTTTGTCGATAACATATTTGTGATTATTGTTAAGGTAGAGATACGCTTGGCATCATATGTAATCGGATAGAGAACTTATTCTTCAACCTTCTTCAATTGTAATTCACATAGAGATATAGTGGGTTAGTTGATTAAGGTGTTTAACAGATTTCTATCTTAATTGTGGATTGACGTTAATATGGGTATTATGCATCGAGAGGTGGTTTTATCTGCTTTAGTGTTCTTGATTAACAATTCAGTATAGAAAATAATTGATACGAAGTGTGTTAACTTAAATGAAGCGATAAGTGAAGTTGTGATCTTAAATCTCCGTTATCTTAATTTAACTAGTGGTAATTAGAATTAGTTTACTTATAAATTGAAATTAATTCGTTTAAATAAGATTGAGTTGGTTACGGGTTAGTACTTGGTGATTTTCTATTAAATAATTCTCTGTGGGAACGATACTCTACTCATCACTTTATTACTTGTTGACCACGTACACTTGCGTGTTTTGTGCGTATTGATTTTACCCAACAACCTCCATCTCCTCTTCAGTCATTCCATCGAACATGGACATGAGGTTTGAGCTTTCAGAGTTTCCAGACTCCACTATCACCACTTCCGGCTCTTCTGTTATAGGGTTCGGTAAGATCTCTATTTGATTCACCGACTCTTCACTCACTACATGTATATCTCTATACATTTCGTTTTCTCCTGACATCTATAACAAAATAATTTAGTTGGATTAGTACACGTCAGTAGAATAATAAAAACACATATCATATATAATGCATTTTTAGGATTAATTTTCATCTTTTACTTCTTTGACACTTCTTAAGGTTGACTTAAGTTTCTAATTCCCCTTTTAAGTTTTATAACCTAATGATTTGATACCAGCCTGTGACGCCCCCAAATCCGGGTATCTTCCAACCCAACATATGGTGCTACACGGTGCTACAGTTCACACATACATTCAATTGAAAAGCCTCAAAAGAACGAATATGTCTTACATATTCCAAAATAATATTACCATTCCCAGGTTCTTTATAACCATTACATGAGTACTTATCATAATAATAAGCAATTACAACATCTATACTAATCTGTTACAAAGGCAACCTGTTGGTTGGCCTTGGCTTTCCCTTTATCTTTTCTGGATCCTTCAGTCCGTTTGGTCTTAGCTGCATTCATATGGTTCAAGCAAGAATGAGTATAACTAGCTCAACAAGTATGACAATTCCAATAAACAGCATGCTTGAAACATAGGAATCATATATCTTCAATAACTGAACAAGAGTTATGAAGTACTATCGATAATTTAAAATAACACTTCTTTTCTTTTAAACGTTTCACAACGAATAACATTCATTAAACATATAACTCGGTCCAAGACCTTGAGCATTTCCTTCTTTCTCTGAAAAGGATAACCCGACACCAAGTTCGTAACTCTGGTATATCTTACGTGCACGTCTAGGTGATCAGCCTATAGTATTCTATTTTGTATAACACTACTTTCTTAAAACGTATGTATGTTTAAGGTTTGACAACCTCACATGTCTGTCATTTGACGACAAAACATTTGTTTATGCATACTTAGTTTTCCTTTGAAAACCATACCAAAATAGTTCAGCAAAACTTAACAACTTTGATAACATTTCAATAAATTATAAGAAATTCATAAAACATCTTAAGTATAGCCGAAGGAATTGGTGTGATAACCCGAATTTTTAAAAATTATTAAAATAATAATTTAATAAATAAAATTCTTATTATGATATGAGAGAGTAATGTATGTTACATATAAAAGTAATATGTTAATATGTTACGATTGTGAGATCGTAAATAATTAAAATATTTATCAAGTAAAATAAGTATTTTAGTTGAAATATTTATGGATTAAAATAAATATTCAATGAAAATTATTATGGAATAATTTTTTTAAGTATGATGATATTAAATAAATTGATGATAAATAATTTTATAATTTGTGCATAATTATTACGTTAATGTGGTGGTGATTTTCTAAGTTAATTAAGTAATTAAATTAGAGGATGAATGATTTATTAAGTAAATTTATTATGTTGATAAGGAGTGATTTGATAAATTAAGTTAATAATAAACACAATGTAACTTAATATGAAATTATAAGATTGGTTTGGTTATGTGTGACAAATGTACCATATAATAGAGGAGTATTAAAATAAATAATAAAAAAAGGGATTTTGGGTTCTAGCCAAACATGGCCTAGAGACCCTTTATATTCTATAACTGCTGAGACTATTGGATTATGTAACTGAGGGCTAACTAAATATACGTAACTTATATTTTTAAGGTTAAGAACACAGAAGAGAGAAATAGAGAAAGGGAAAGAATTCTCTGTAATTTGGGAAGAAAATTCTGAGAATCAAAGAAGAGGAAGAAGATTAATCAAGCTTCTTTAATCATCTAGCTAATTAAAGGTAAGCAATCTAGATTAAAGTTTCTAGTTCTTAGTTTTGTTTTCTAAGTTATCTGTAATTGAAGTTCTATAGTTAATTTGTTGAGAAATTAGTTTTATGTGTATTGGGATTATAGAATATGTTATATGTTGTCTATAGATGATTTTTAAAGTATCGAATTCATGAAAGCATGTTTGAAAGTGAAGAAATTAAGTTTTATTGATATATATACATTTGGGCTTATTTTGGAATCAAAAATTTATGATGAAGTCGTGATTTAATCTGAAATTGATGATATATGTTGTTAGTATGTTGAATTACGAAAACAACGTAGTTGGAATGGTGTCAAACGGTTAAGAAACAAATTCGTGGTGTTCAATTTCGCTATGAATGTCAAAAGAAGAAGAAATAATAAAAATAGTGAAATTAAAGGTTATAATCTTTGATGTTTATGTTGTTTATGTGGGTACAAACGTGTTAGAAACATTAGTTTATGTTTCTGTAAATATATTACACCTTGGGTAGGTTGGTATGGTTGTTAGAAAGGAGTTTGTAGGCCTAATTTGGCTTTCTGTAGTGTTCTAGATCAAAAATCGCAGAAACGCAGAAGCGACCCCCACCCCGACGGGCCCCCTAGTACAAAAACCTCCGCCCCGGTGGCGGGGGGGGGGGGGTAGTCTGCCTAGCCAAAATTTGGAGAAAAAAACTAACCAGACATGGTTTACGAAAATGAGCATAACATTTTCATACGAACTCCGATTGAGGTGATTCAAGATGATCCGGAACGAGGACGAGTAGACCTACAACTTTTTTTCTTTAAGTTTTTCAATTTGATGTCAGAAACAGTGGTCAAAATGGTCATCTTTAGGACTATTGTGTTTTCAGAGGCAATCGGAGGGAGTCGGGCATGCACGTATGCATGTGCAGTGCTTCTGACGATAAAAGATGTTATTCTAAGTTATAAAACATGAATGTTAGTAAACATAATGATGCTTAACATTAATAAATAATGTATTAGATAAGTTATAGAAGCATAGTAAGCATACACAAGAGAGACAAATCGGGCATGTGACGAATAAACATCGAAACGCCGTGATAAGTGTTAATGAACGTAAAAAGTGTTTTAAGTCAAATGAAATGGAAATTATAAAATATGAAATGGGTTTAATATAAAACCAATAATGACTCCTAGAAAGATTTAAACACTTGAATGAATTTCGAATATTACATAAGTCGAAAAGTTAACACAATCTAATTGAACATTGTGTGCTAATTAACAAGAAGGATTATGAGATGTGGAGTAAAGTTTATATTACAATTACTATGTGTTGTTATGTTACTAATAGTTGATGTGTATGATTATATAATTGTGTAGGGCACGTGAAGTGCAGATAACTGTAAGCTGTTAAACTATTATTGGTAAACAACGATCAAGGCAAGTCTTTCAGTTCCTATTTGCTATGTGAATTTGATGATGAACTGTTTGAAATCTTTATTGCAAATAGCATGTTGTGTTATATTACTGTTGAAAGTATGAAATGTTAAAGTCAATTTATGACAACGTTGATTGAGTAATGAATGTTGATTGAGTAAGGAACTCAATTTTTATACTTGTTATATGAACTACAACATGTATGTTATGTTAGTCCAATATTTATGAGATGTATATCGAGCATGTTATTATGTGCTATGTGATGCATGAAAATTGTTAGATTTTGTTGGGCTGTCGAGCTCAACCTTGCAAATAACCACTTTTGCAGGTTAAAGATTTAAGGTAAAGTTATGTGCTACTTGAAAGATATGAATCGGATGTGATACTTGAAGATTTATATACTTTGGCTGAGTTATTAATATTTGAACCATGCTCAAGGTTCTGAATAATGTATTTAATATTTTGAATGTAACATGTTGTTGAATTGTAAGTTGAGCTATCCGGTGTATATGGATATCTATTTATGATGAAAGACTTTGTATAATCATTTTGTTGTAACGATTCATGATATAAATTTGAATCGAAGAGATGTAATGTATAGGTTGCGATTTAGGGCAATACAGAAGGATATGCATAAAAGTTTTAAATATTCCGCATTTTTAGTGATTTAAATATCGAATAATGATGTAAAGATAGATTAAAATTGTATTGTTAACGATCGAGAAGGATAATATTATTGTATGAATTTTGTAAAGGACAACCCGACACCAAGTCCGTAAGTTCGGCATATCTTACGAGCACGTCTAGGTGATCAGCCTATAGTACTCTATGTTGTACAACACTACTTTCTTTAAACGTATGTACGTTTTATGTTTGACAACCTCATGTGCCTGTCGTTTGACGACAAGATATTTATTTATGCATACTCAGTCTTCCTTTGAAAACCATACCAAAATAGTTAGGCAAAACTTAACAACTTTGATAACATTTCAATAGATAAATCCAAAAAACATCTTAAGTCTAGTCGAAGGAATTGGCTTCGACTTCATCATATATCAATTCATGCGTCAGGTACATGAATCACAAAGCTTGTTCAAAGGATTCAGACAAGGGTCAGAATACTTGCCTCTAGCATCTGCTACTGTTATTATACTTTTCCTTTGAATCTTTAAGGTCTCTACAATACATAACCACATAACATACCACATTAGGTCATGAACAGGCATGCATAGTTCCTAATGTATCTTACCCTTCTTCTCAATCTAATTGTTTATTAGATTGTTTAACATTGGTTCAAGTTTAACACATTACTTTGTTCTTACGTTCACATTCGAGTGACTTATCTTCAACCTTTAGTGTATTCCTTAAGGTTTACAACATCCTAATTGATGTTACATTAAGTTAGTTAAGGAAATTTAATTTAACCTAATTACTTTACTTCCTTTCTTTACTTATAAGCCTTCATTACTATCATCCTTCTAGTGCTGGCGCTGAGGCGCTAGCTTCCCTTCTCTATGCCGCGCTGCGGTGCCACTCTTCAGTGGCTGATGTCTGGACTCGGTGTTGCGGCGTGAGTCTTAGCTCAGTTGACCGCGCTGCGGCGCAAAAGTATAGTAGGTCATGGCACTGCTCGGCGCTGCTGCGCCACCTATTTGGCCTTGGACTGGCGCCACTGCGCCAGCTCTGTGCACCAGATAGTCTTTGCGGATTTTTTACCTAGTGAACTTCCCGGACTCACAAATTATTCATTTCAAGTTCGAATTGACTCTAAGTGTTAATGCAAGAATTTTACATTTTCAAATCTGTTAACTCGGAATTCACCTTTTAGTTCATTTTTAACGAAAACGTTAAACGTTCATGATCGTTTAACGCTCGTTTCTTCGTTCTAAGTCGGAATTCGGTCATTTTTCAGTCCGTAACTCTATAAAGCCAAATGAGACTTATCCCAATCGAAAACTAACATTTCCGAGTTAAATGTCAAAATTTGACTTCCATTCTAAGAATTTCACGATTTCGACGATTATCGTCTAAACTCGTGAATTCCGCCATAACTTCGTTACTTAAGATTTGTTCATCGTTTCAAATGAATTCATTCCATCATACTAACATCCTAACCCAACTTGTTTCATTACATCATATACATGATAAGTTCCTACTAGTTCTTCATAAGTTCATAACTTGTAAAAGTATAAATTACTTATTCATGACGTATTAAGATTTAAGTCCTTTGATTAACCATTCTTATTACTTCTTAGCATACATGATCTTCCAATCAACACTTCTCTTATCAACCTACAATTGAAGAGATGGAAGATTAATAGTCTAGGATCATTACCTTTGAAGTTCACTTGGTTCTTCCTTCTTTTCTACTTGGATTATCAAAGTCTAGCTTTTCTAACTTTTTCTCTTTAACAAATGAGCACTTAAATGTTTGTTGGTGGAATAACAAGTAACAACTGATCTAGCAAGTCTCATATTTATAGAATTTCTAAAGCTAGGGTAGTTTAGTCATTAAACCATCCCACCTCCTTAATCACCTCCTTACTATTCCTTACTTAGCCATCAAGTTTACTTGGTCATCACATAGCTTATCCTTTGCTTGGCCACCAAGATCACCCATGTGATCATGGGGCCCACATGGGTTGTCCCATGGGTCATCTTTACCCATTGGATTCTTAGTTTGGGCTTTTGGTTTAATTTATATAACTTATGATTTGGGCTTGCATTTAACAAACACTTGGGCTTTACCATTAATTAGCATTGGACTTTATCATAATTCCAATTGGACTTTACAGCTTCCTACACAATCCTACAAGTCCATTACATATGGCTTAAAGCCGTAGAATGTATTGTATACATATTAATCTCGTATTTTAACTCGTATACTTATTCACCATATACGACATACCATCATTCATACATACTCGTATAATACTTTGTATTATACTTGTATTCAAAAACCTCGTACAATTTCTCGAAAACGTTCTATCATTATGTATTTCTCGGAAGTTCAAAAATAATTTCTGAGCAGAAATGTGTGAATAGTGTTTTTTGGAAAATTTCTCGGAAAGCTTTTATTTTCATCTTGAAAATTCTAACACTTTAATTCTTTCACGTAGCCAAAATACTACGACGTTTCGACATATCTAGGTTATAGAATTACATTCATCTTGCTAACACATAATAATAACATATAATATAATTTTATTCATTATTTAATTTAAATAAAATTATTTTATAATAAATCCAAATTTCTCGGTAGTTACACTTAATAGTGAGTTTGTTTAATTCCCTATAGTAAATGCAAAGACGCATTGACCCATCCTTCTTCTTCACGAATAACACCGGCTCCCCACGGTGATACGCTTGGCTGAATGTACTTCTTATCTAACAGCTCTTGTAGTTGTACCATCAGTTCCTTCATCTCTACCGGAGCCATTCTGTACGGGGCCTTCGATATCAGAGTAGTTCCTAGTGCTAAGTTGATGACGAACTCAAACTCTCTGTCAGGCGAAAGTCCTGGCAAATCTTCCAGAAATACAACCACAAAATCCCTAACCACTGATATCTCCTCCAGTTTCACACCCTTCTTCTTCTAAGTATCGACTATGTAAGCTAAGTATCCTACACAGCCCTGACTCAATAACTTCTTGGCCTGCATAATCGTCAGACATCTTGCTTGTCTAGACGATTTGCTACCATAGAAAACTACCTTTGACAGAGTCATAAGGTTTACACTTTTCTTTTGGCAATCAATTATTGCTCCATAATTGAATAGCCAATCCATTCCCAATATAACTTCAACTCTCCAAGTTTTATCAGGATTAAATCTACTGTCACAACATTCCCCTTAATATCCACCCTACAATTCTTGTATACAAACTTAACAAGAATTACCTCCCTATTCATAATTTCTATGTGTAAAGGGAAATTCAACTCTTCACTAGGCAATTCTAACCTCTTAGCAAATTCATCAGATATAAATGAGAAAGTAGCACCTGAATCAAATAATACATATGCATTTATATCATTGATTAAGATAATACCTGACACAACATCTTTTGATTGCACCGCATCTTGCACTGTTACGTTGAAGGTTTTAGCTGTGGGCTTATTTGATGATGTTGGTCCAGCAATAGTCAATGTACCTTCACTGTACCTCCCTTGCTTCTTGTTGTCTCACTAGCTTTCTTGTGACGCCCCTAAATCCGGGTATCTTCTAACCCGACAATTGGTGCTACACGGTACTCATAACTGTACATTCATTCTACTGAAACGACATCAAAATGTGTGTTCCAACGACATTCTTATTACATTAATAATAATAAATCTCGTTTCTAGGTTCTTAAACCATTACATTATTTGTTCATCATAATATAATATATATACTTACTAGTCTATTACAAGATAAACTAATCCTTCCTCTTCGCCTTGCCTTTAACTCTACTGGAAACCTCGATTCGCTCGTCCTTAGCTGCATTCATATGGTTCAAGCAAGAGTGAGTATAACAAGCTCAGCAAGTACAATAATTTCATTTAAATAATCATGCTTGAAACATAGGAATCGTATATCTTCAATAACTAAATAATAGTTACGAAGTACTATCGATAATTCAAAATAGCACTTCTTTTCCTTCAAAACGTTTTACAATGATCATATTCAGTAAAACATTAATTCTGGTCCAAGACCATGAGCGTTTCAGAATTTCCTTTGAAAAAGGACAACCGACACTAAGTCCGTAAGTCTGGCATATCTTACGAGCACCTCTAGGTGATCAGCCTATAGTAATCTATGTTGATCAACACTACATCCATTAAACGCATGTACGTTTAAGTTTTGGCAACCTCGCGTGCCCATCAAATAATCGATGTAAAATATATTTGTTTATTCATACTCAGGCTTAGGATAGCGTTATCAATTCTATATTGAAAGACTTGTAAAGAAATCAATCAATCGTTTAAGAATAGTCTAGCCGAGTTAAAACTGGCATCGACTCTTTCTTTAAAACCATTCATGCATTTAATAACATGAATCATTTGAAAACCTGGCTAACACGAAGGTCAGACAAGCGTTTAAGAAAAACTTGCCTTCAGCGTCTGCTATAGTAAAATTACTTTTCCTTCGGGTCTTTACAGTCTCTACAACACATAACAACATAACATACCACATTAGGTCATGAATGAGCATACATGGTTCCTAATGAATCTTACCCTTCTTATCAATCTAATCATGTATTAGATTTGTTATTATTGGTTCTGGCTTTCCATTACGTCGTTCTTACGTTCTTATGAAATTGGCTTACTTCAACCCTAAGTGATCATACTTAAGGTTTAATCATGACTTAACAATGTTACTTCATGTTTATTAAGTTTGTACTACTTCATTGCCTTTCTTTATATCTTCATAACCAATCCTCTTTATGCAAACCCTAGGGCTGGCGCTACGGCGCCAGCTTTTCTTCTTTGTGCCGCGCTGTGACGCCATGCTTTAGGACCAAAAGACCGAACTCGGCGCTGCGATGCGAGTCTTAGTGTTATCTATCGCGCTGCGGCGCCAACTAACAGTGTGTTATGGTTCGACCTCGCACTGTGGTGTGACTTACTTTGCCTTGACTGGCACCGTGGCGCCAGTACTCAGCACCAGAAAAATTTGACAGTTAACTTTTTATGTGAGATTCCCGGGCTCATAACTTCTTCGTTATAACTCTGAATTGGCTCGTTCCACAAATTACATACTCTACATGTTCATATAAGAATTTTACATATTTGACTTTTTTAACTAAAAATTCACCTATTAGTCCATTTTTAATGAAAACTATTAACGTTCGTGAATGTTCAACACTCGTTTCTTCGTTCTAAGTCGGAATCCGGTCATTTTTGAGTCCGCAACTCTATAATGCCAAATAAGACTTGTCTCCATTGAAAACCAATGTTTCCAAGCTCAATATCAAAAATCGAATTTTATTCCGAGATTTTCACGAATTCGACGATTATCGTCTAATCGTGTGAATTCTGGCAAAACTTCATTTCTTATGATTTGTTCATCGTTTCAAATGGATTCATTCCATCATACTAACTTCTTAATATACATACTTTATTAACTTATAATCATGATAAGTTCTTACTTGTTCTTTATGAATTTATAACTTTTAAAAGTACAAACTACTTATGTTTTCATTTCTCATGACTTATGATTTCTTTTTACATGACTTATCAAGGTTCAAGATTTCTAACCATCATTACTGCTTCTTCTTATCATATCAATTTTATTAATATAAACATGTTACAAGTTCTTACCAATTCTCCTTAAGTTTATAGCTTATATGATTACGAATAGCTTATTCATGACTTATACGGCTTATTAAGACTTAAGCCCTTTGATTACTCATTCTTATCGTTCCTTAGCATACAAGTTCTATCACTACCCACTTCTCTATCAATGGAAGAGAAAGAGAATCATGGTTCAAGATTACATACTCTTGAATAACACTTGGTTAATCTTTAATCTCCTTCTTGATTCTTGGACTTCAAAGGCTAACTTTCTAGCTTTTCTCTCAAGCGAATAAGCTCTCAACTTATAAGTTATTAGATGAGAATCTAACAACTAACAAATGAATACAAAGCTTGCTATTTATAGGCATCTCAAAGTTAGGGCATAATGGTCATTAGGACCTTCCACCTCCTTACTATTCCTATCTTAGCCATCAAGTAAACTTGCTCCCCATATATACTTGGCCATCACCCTTACTTATCCATTAAGTATTCTTGATTACCACATTTACTTAGCTATTAAGTAAACTTGTTCCCTAATTTGGATCATCCATGGTTTGCCCCATGGGTTTAAACCATCCCATAACCCTATGTTACTTACTTTGGGCCTTACATTTAATTAATTTAACTTATACACTGGGCTTGTAATTAACAAACACTTGGGCTTGTTCATAAATCTACATTGGAGTTAACCATTCCTACATTTGGGCCTTATCAAATCTCATTGGACTTTAATATTTCCTACACAATCCTACAAATTCAATACATTTGGCTTAAAGCCTCATAACGTATTCTATACATATTATTATCGTATTCTAACTCGTATATTAATTCAACATATACAACCTACCATTATTCATACACACTCGTATAATACCTCATATCGTACTCGTATTCATTACTTCGTATAATACCTACGTATTATACGATCATTGATTAATTCATTAATTGCATTACATTTCCTTCTCGTAAATCACTTTCTCCTAACCGTTAGGTTTTAAGTTTGCAGGCGGAAAACTGCATTTTTCATAACTGAAATATTATTGGATATTCTATCTCATCTCGATATTCTATCGTTACGTATTTCTCGGAAGTTCAAAAATAATTCTCGAGCAGAAATGCGTGAATAGTATTTTTCAGAAAATTTCTCGGAAAGCTTTTATTTCGTCTTGAAAATTCAAACACTTTAATTCTATCACGTAGTCAAAATACTACGATATTCCGATATGTCTAGGTAATAGAATGACCTTCAATTAGCTTACTCCATAATTAATCAATTAAATTCATTTAATCCTTACAATTAAATAAAAATTTAATTCTCCTAAAAATTCGATTTTCTAGGGCGTTACATTCTTGCCCCCTTATAAGGATTCTGTCCCCAGAATCTCGCTATACTTATATAAACAAATGAGAAAAAGTTTTCTTCATTTTAATCTCGAGTTCCCACAATGCTTCTTTGACATTGTGGTTCTTTCATTTCACATTCGACGAAGGTATTATCTTAATTTACATGACTTGTCACTTCCTATCAATAATTTGAGTCGGAAGTTAAACACTTACTAACATATTACTCTATCTTCCCTTTATTAGTCATTCATTCAACTCCTAATTATTTGGAACTCAAATTTGTCCCTCAAAACAAGATTATACTTAGTCTTCTTGTTATTTTGCATCCTCTTCTTCATTCGCTTGCATTCCTAGTTACCTAGTAGTACTTACTTAACTCGTTCCATTATCGTGGATTGAGTCTATATTGTGAATAGCCTTTCTACCCCTTCATTCTGTAATTTAACTGCTAACTCCGTTCTTGCCATCTCTGTTATTAACTCATTCTGAGTCGTCTACTACTTTTACCTTCCCTGTATGATATAAAATATCACAGTCCTCTCTCTATCGCATATTCAACTTCTTTTGTGTGGAGATATATTTCAGACTCTTAGAGTCAGTGTATATCTCACACTTTTCCCTGTATAAATACTATCTTTAGATTTTTAATTTAAAAACTACAGCTGTAACGCCCCGAAATCCGGTCTACCTTCAGACCCGGACTCCGTGCGTCACGGTCCCATCTCCTTCCAAACACACATCATTATATAGCTAAATATAATGACATACATCCTCAAATCCCAGGTTCTCGAAACCTTAAAACCTCTTTTATTACAAATAATGATAATTATATTATTCTTTACATCTTGCACAAGTGACTTTCATCCGCCACCAAGGATACATAAACGTTCATTAAACTAGTCTATAGTTTAATTCTATCACTCTATATTACAAGTCTTCACTTGCTCTTCACGCACATTCACATACTGAATGGCACTTCGTCTAGATACCGATTAGCTTGATCTTTACGGGATTAAGTTCTTTCTAACATCGTTCACTGAAAATATTTTTCATTTAAAGCAAGTGTGAGCATTCAATTGCCCAGCAAGTCATAACAGTTGAACAAACAACTTCAAGAATTTAAACATTCTTTAGAACTTCGATAACCGAACAAAGGTTATGAAGCAGCTTGAATAATAGGAATAGTCTCGATTCCTATCATTTTACAACATTCATCACATACTCTTTACACTACTTTCATTCTTTTACCTTTTTCCATACATATCCTGTCTGGCTAGAATCATTAGCACAGACTTAACAATAACGGTTCATGTATAAACAGAACATACTTGTGTTGAACAGTTCAATCACAGAACAGTTCATCTCAAAGAAACACCGAAGTGTTCACATTGTGGCACCAGGCCTCATACGTTTTACCACTTTGTACTAATATCACACATTTGTACATATACAGAACTTCTCAAGTTCAACATCTGAGAAGTTTAAGAAACTAGCATTCATGTAAAATATGAATGAAGTTAGAAAAACTTGCCTTACGCACAGCTACAGCTTATAGTATACGCTGAACTGCTCATTTCAATTCTTATGTAGCACATAAGAAAATAGCACGTATACCAATTAGTCATATACTTGACTTACGCATTGGTTTACTTAACTTTACTTCTTAAGGTTCGCGTTCTTGTAATTTAAGCTTACGCGACTAACTTTCATTACCAGATTACGGCTTTATGACATACGGAGATGTCTTATTCATACATTTATCATCTTGGATGATTTACATTCTTATCTTCTTCTTATAACTCTCCTAGGACTCAGCACACATCGTGTCTCTGCTAGTAGTCCATATGGTACTCTGAGTGGTTTCCCACAAACAATCAACAAACAAATTCTCGTCTCATCTACACTGCCCATAAAGTTAGTTAGATCGGTTGCCAGTTTTGTATATACCTTCGCTCTCTGAAGGAATTGTTCAGCCCAGCTCCCCATATGTCAACCATCAAAGGTTACGATTGTCCACAACCTAACTTCTCTTAACTTATCCGAACCATTAAACTATAATGTTCGTTAAGTCAAATTCATATTCCTTACGGCTTTCTAGCAACTAAATGCCACACCTCAGGATTCATTCTTTATCATCTAAGTCATACAGTCCCTCGCATGCTCAAAGCGATCATTCAATGTCAATACTATGAGGTCATAGCGTGAAACATTTTACAATCCCTTATTCTTATCTTACCACGTCCGGTTCACTTGACTCGGAACGTTATCCAAGTTAAAACTACTAACTCAGCATCTTAACGTTATACATTATTATCTTTAACTCAGTTTCTTCACCGTTCACGGTTAAATCTTAGTCTTCATTACCTTACGGTCAAACCATACACAGAGTGTAGGTTCTGCCCGTTTAATATTCACGTACACTCAACCCTTACGTTGGTTAAAGTGTTTAACGCTTACCTTTCATTCTAACATTCCCTATTCGGCTCATATCGGATTTTCATTACTCTTATTACCATTCGCTACGGCTTTCTAACGATAATTCATATCTTACTTACTACTTTCGTCAACGTCCAAGTTATACAACCACTGTACACTTAGAACGTTCGTTTGACGCGATTACGATTCACGAGGATCGTTTGCGTACTCGACGTCCACGTTGTTCGTCTCTTAATCTCTCGTTCAACCTTCACTCAAGGTTTTAATTGCATTCAATTGTTATCCAACCCATGAACCCCATGTTCATTATTCTTTCTTAATGTCGAAGCCATACCATTCATTGTATGCTAAGACCGATCGTTCATCGCAACAACGTTGCGTTTACAGCGTCTATACGCTTTACACTTATCTCTCATTACCATGACATAACATCAGAATGTTATTCATGACCTTCATCACTTAACGTCTAAAGAATCACAATCACAGCAATCTCTCACGTTCGTTCATTACGACTACGGTCCTCAGATATCGGTTACGTAATCTAGCACTTACATTCTTTGTCTTTTTATCTCGTTTAATCTTTTCGTTCAACCTTTAATAAAGGTTTAACTCACTTGCTTAAGTGTTACGTTACGTGAACTATATGTTCATAATTCTTTCTTGCACATCCCCCAGTAATTGAGCACATAAAGTCTCATTTCTGGGCCTTGCCCTGCACCGGCGCTGCGGCGCCGTGCCCCTTCCTTTCTCTCGCGCTGCGGTGCTACCTACGTCTCTCTCTTCCCTTGGTCGGGCGCTGCAGCGCCGAACCCTTTGTTATCACTCACGCTGCGGTGCCAACTAACAGTACCTGAGGCTTCAAGCTTGCACTGCGGCGCCACTTCTGCAAGCTTAGCCGGCGCTGCGGCGCCTAGCCAAAACCCTAGAAAAATTTCTAAGTCTTACCTCCGATTCGAGACGCTTACTTCCCGATCTCATAACTTCTTCGTTATAACTCAAAACGAGATCGTTCCAAAGCCCTTCTCTTCCTTATCTTACGTACTTCAATACTCCTCAGACAGAACTTCATTCTGAATCCGTTAACTTGCCATTCGATTGGCTTAATCTACACCCTTCGATTATTTTTACGCTTTTAGCGTTCTTCGCTCATTCGTCCGTAATTCAGTCATCCGAACTTGAAACTCGTTCATTCTTGAGTCCACGACTCACGTTTTTTATGTTCTCTTATATTCTTATGAAAGCCTACACGTTCGGGTTCATTTACTAACTTTCTAGTTCTCGTTCGCCTTTTACGAAATTTTGCCATAACTTCGTTATAGCTACGTTCTTCGCCCGTTCTTCATGAACAATTCTACCATTCCTAACCAAGCAATATGCAACTAACTTATACGTGATGGTTTTAAACTTGTCCATCAACAACAATTATCCTATGATGGTTTTAAACTTGTCCATCAACAACAATTATCCTACGATGGTTTTAAATTTGTCCATCAACAACGTTCTTCGTGTTCTTCGTTCGTTCTTCATTTTAATTGATATTTTGGATTACGATTCTACTTTTTCTTGGAATTTGATATTATAGAACATCATTCCTTACTTATTTCACCTACTCGTTCATAATATTCATTCGGATCTCTCAAAATCCTTACGAATCTTATACTTCCTTAAGAAATTTATAAAATAAACTTCTAACTCTTATTTCTTCATTTTCTCATGATTTCAACCCTATGAAATCATTCCTAACTTCTTTTACTTCTTATTCTCCTTAAGCTATGTTTTAAACATAGAAAACTTAAAGAAAAATATTAGAAGAACTAGGGTTCGGATTACCGTTCTTCTTTAATCTTCTTCCGTTATACAAAGCCGGCGATTTGCGAGCTTTTCTATTTCACGATCACTTTTGATCCGAGCCTTCATGCTCAATCTCTTCCTTCTCCCTCTTCATCCGAGCTCTCTCTCTCTCTCTCTCAAGTTATAGGATTTTCAAAATCCCAAAATAATGAACATAAGCTTTCTATTTATAGAATTTCAAGGCTAGGGGTAGTTTGGTCATCATCCCCCACCTCCTTACTATTCCCACCTCCTCCAACACTTAGCCACCAAGTAAACTTGGCCTGCACCCTTACTTGGTGGCCAAGTGACCGGCCCACATGCCCATGGGTCATCCCATGGGTTGCTCCAATGGTTATTACCCATCCGTTTACCCATCGGTTTGATCCGCGTTTCATTTCTTTGTTTGGGCCTTCACCCTAATTCTTATTGGGCATATCTTGGGCTTGATATAATCCAAGTCCAATTGGATTTTACAAAGTCCATGAACTTAAAGTCCATTAAGACTAATCGTATTCTACGCATTCCATTCTCGTATTCTCGTATTCTCTTCGTATATCGTTCGTACGATATTCATATTATACGTCGTACTAATCTTCGTACTATACTCGTATAATAGCTAGTATTATACTCGTATCTCTCACGCATAATAACCCTAGTTAATAATACGTACTCATTAAAATTCTCGAAAATCACTTTTCCTAACCCTTAGGTTTTACGTCCGTAGGCGAAAACTTCGTTTTTGCCATAACTGAAATATTATTGAATATTCCATCACGTCTCAACATTTTACGTAATCGTTAACTTCTCGGAATTTCAAAATAAAATTCCGAGCAGAAACTGATGAATAGTGCCTATTTCGTCTTTTTCCCCGAAAATATTTTTGTTCCCGAAAAACTTTCATTTTTGTCTTGAAAATTCTTACTCGTTCAATCTAGCTCATAGCTAGAATACTTCCGACTTATAATCATCCTAGGTTATAGAACGATTAATAAACACATAACACAGAATAGTATTAATAAAAATTCATTTTATTAATAACTAATTCCTTAAACTTAAATTCTGGACAAACTGAATTTCCGAGTTGTCACAACAGCTGCCAATTATAGATCATAAGTAGCATAGACCTTCTCATAATCCTTTAACTGGCGTGATGCATATGCAATGACCTTGCCATGCTACAAGAGCACGCAATCTCGTCATCTATGCGAAACATCGAGATACACTACAAAATTCCTCGTATCATCTGATATAGACAATACAGGTGCCTCACTTAGCCTTCCTTTTAAATACTATGACGCTAATGGTACCTTCAACCATAGAACCTCACAAGAGTACCTATCAATTTGCCACCTTCTTTCTTACTTTCCACCGATGATACCCCATACACAAATCTATTTTAGAAAAAATCTTTGCCACCTTCAACTGATCAAATAGTTCATCGATCCTGGCCATGGGTATTTATTCTCAACCGCTAACCAAATAGTCATATATTTGACTTACGCATTGGTTTACTTAGCTTTATTGCTTAGAGTTCGCGTTCTTTCGACCTAAGTTTACGCGACCTACTTTCATTACCAGCTTACGGTTTCATGACATACGGAGATGTCTTACTTAATACATTTAGCATCTTTAATGATTTACATTCTTATCTTCTTCTTATTACTTCTCTAGGAATCAACACATATCGCTTCTCTGCTAGTAGTCCATATGGTACTCTGAGTGGTTTCCCACAAACAACCAACAAACAAGTTCCCGTCTCTTCTACACTGCCATCACAGTGAGTTAGATCGGTTGCCAGTTTCATATATACCTTCGCTCTCTGAAGGAATTGTTTAGCCCAGCTCCTATATGTCAACCATCAAAGGTTACGATTGTACCACAACCTAAACTTGTCTTAACATCCTTATAGATTGCGTCATAATTAGACAACAAGAATTTTCCAGTGTTTTATTACTGTAAAATACCACCTTGGGTTTATTAGAAAATCGAAGATTCATACTTTTCCTTAGACAATTTGTTAAAGTTCTATGGTTAATCTGTGACACCCCCAAATCCGGTACTTCCATTTCCACAGGATTTGGTGTTCATGATACAACATCATATATCTATCTACCCATAAATAAATGCAAACCATGCAGTAGATAGAAATAATAATAAATCTCTCCCCTTATGGGATTACATCAACTTCATAATAAATAAATCCCAGGCTACTCTAACCTTAATCATCTGTGCGGAAACATAAACAAATAAGTCTTAAGTAACATCAATTCTAATTATCATTACATAACCACATAAATAATCAATCTTCATTACTTGCTAAGTTTGCCCTTGCCTTTACTAGTGGAAGGTTCGTCTGCTCTTTCGTTCTTAACTGCAATGTTATTATTACGCAAGAGTGAGCACGATTGTCCACAAGTATAACAATATAACAAATGAATAATAACACGCGAGTGAATAATAATAACTTCGAATATAAAAGCTCAACTTTTGAATCAAGAATGAATAACAAGAATCAAAAGAAATTTCTGAGGGTCATAAGACCTTGAACTATGTCCTAGGTTGTCAAGGGTTATACTTGAAACCTTTAACAGTTATAAGACTATGGACCTTTCTTCTCGTACTTAGGGGGATCAGCCCTTAGTACCATACTGTGCACAATATCTTAACGCTAAAGCGTAAATAATCCCCTATACAGGGTTGTTCATCTCAGTTTAACATCGGAGTCCACACCAAAGGAAGTTTGGTTTGGATAATTCATCAAGGGTTCTAAAATTTAGAACGCTCATCAACTATGGACTAGTCGAATCAATAAGGGTTCGCTAGTCTAACAAGGTTTAACAATAATTGATAACTTAATTGAATAGAATCTCAAAAGGTATACAATAGAATAAGTATTGTATAACAACATCATGCTTGAAAGATTTATAAACTTTAATATACAAAACAGACTTAATCAATAATAATGAGAACTTGCTCAATGTAGAAAGGTGAACTAATCAACTTATATAACAATAACAATTAGGGTTAGGAAACTTGCGTGCGTAGATTACACGTTAATTAAACACGTTCCTTGAATATAATCCTACATATCAATTATGTTCACAATACCAGTCAATAATAACGTACTAAACATCATAAGTTATTCTTTGTCTAATCTCAAATTCATGACTATATTTAGTCAAATTACTACTCTTATTGTAAAAATTAAGATTTCACAAACAAAAAGCTAGCTATGCATTCGATCATTCAATTCACACGTAATTGTGTTATGGCCGTGTTAAGAATTTATTTTAACACCTCATTATATGTCTAACAAGTTTTTATGATCATTAGACTAAGTTACTATCACATTTCTATACTTAAACACTTAAAAAAAACATTTTCTGGACATTCTGCTAAGTGGCGTTGCGGCGCCACTTTTGTACTGGGTCTTGGCGCTGCGGTCGGACTCTTTGCGCTGCGGCATGGTGGCGCTGCGGCGTGAGAAATAGGCAGGTAGCCGGCGCTGCGGCGCGGCGTACCAGACACACAAATGGCAATTCGCGAAAAATAGCAGAACATGCCAATTTCTACCAATTTCTTAATTTCTACTCGAATTTAGACATACCCACATGATATAATTCACACATAATCATTACTCAACATTTATATAATGACTTTAACTAATTTAAACACTTAATTACAGAATTAAAGCATGCAACTTCCACTGTTCTTGATTTTCTTGAAGGTTTGAAAACAAAACATAAAAATTGACACTACGGATTCGTTATAACACCGAATCCGTTCATTTAAACTTTGGTCTCTTCGTATCAACATGCATAATAATATACGAGTGTAAATTTTACGAAAACATTTATGTTTGACACACTAAAATTACGTATAAGGCCCATAAGGCCAACAACCAAACTCTGTAAATTTTTGAAATAACAAGTCATCGTATTATGAAAGTTATGATATGGAATCATGCAATATATATATAAAACATGTTATGCTACTCGTATTATTATATATATCCATATAACAACACAATTTCCCAATTACAGAGACTTTACAGTAAACTTTGAAAACCATGTTTATGAAAACTCAAACAACGTAAAAACAGAATTTGGTTTGGAGAATTTACCCAGAGTATAAAGTGTAAAGTGAGTAAAGATAACAATTCCTTTTTCAGATACTACTTTAATCACAGAGTTTTCCTCCCACAATTTCTTTGAATTCTCTCTGACTCTCAAACACTCTCATTCTCTATTTTTCCCAGACTTAGAAAATAAGAAAAGAAAAGAATACGTATAATAAAGGAAAAGAAAACTGACGCGCATAAAGGTCAGTTAACCCAATCATGGGTAACTGCTAGTAACTCTCACTAAGGCCATGTTTGGCTAGGCTTAATAGATTTTAAAACTATTTAATTTAATAAAGCTTTATCATATAGTTTAATTAATGTCACACTCCTTCATAAAATAAATCAATATTTTATTTAATTTACTTTAAATAAAATATAATAAATTCTCATAAATTCACATAGTCACATAATTAAATTTCTCATTAATAAATAATGTCACATTATTAACTCTCTAATTAATAATTAAATTAATTAAAATACATTAGGCTTATTTAGTATTTCTTTTAATACAACAAGCTCACATAATCGCAAACTTCGATAATAAAAATTCTTCACATTAATTTAATAAATGTAATAAATATAATTAAATTAATCTACCACAATTGCATCAATTAATTCTTTAATCTAATAATTAAATCATCGAAAATATTTATTTACTTCAATAAATATTAAAATTAATTACAAAAATATCGGTTGTCACATAATCAACCCATTCATATCGAGAATTACTTCAAATTCTCTTAACTTTATCGGTACCTATCTACCGATACTTGCTTACCTTTATTATTCATGAAACAATTTCCACGAATATAATTTACGAAAGTTATTTCCTCATTGTCTACCTTAACGCTTAAATGTATTTATAATCCCCTTCGGGAATGAGGTTAATCACTTAGCAGAATACATGCTATAAAAGAAAAGTAGCACTCCAATCAAACAGCACATAAGCATTCATTGTATTGACTGGAATGATACCCGCTACTAAATCCGCTGATGCAACCGCATCTTGCACCGTCATATTAAAAGTACGGCCATAGGTCTACCTGACAATGGTGGTCCAGTAATGGCTAACTTACCACTACTAACACCTTTACTTTCTTCCGATCCCTTCTTTGGGCAATTTCTTGCCATGTGGTCTAACGACCCACATACAAAACAGCCATAGTTTTTCTTAGGATTAGGACAATTGGGTAATATATGACCCTCCTGTCCACAATTATAACAAATCAATTTCCCTTTCATACAGACTCCTAGACGAGTCTTTCCACATGTCTTACATGCTTCGATCTTACGCTTAGGATCCCCTTGTCTCACTCCAGTATTCCCGGAGTTAAAATTCTTTCTTTTTGGCATACTACCACTGTCATTCTTTGCCTTGGTTCCTCCCTCTTGCTCTTATTCTTCCTCTCTTTGTGGCATTGAGTCAACGCCTCACTACCACCCTCTGCTATAATTGCCTTCTCTAGAATGGTCCCATAGGAAACACTCTGGAACACCGAAATCCTACTATAGGGCCATGGTTTCAGGCCCTGCTCAAACCTACGAGCCTTCCTCTCCTCAGTTTCCACTTGATGTAGAGCAAACCTTGCCAATTCATTGAATTTGGACGCGTATTGGGGAACTGTCATGTCCCCTTACTTAAGTTCTAAGAACTTAATCTCCATCCTCCCTTGCATGCTTGTAGGGAAATAATTCTCGAAGAAAACCTTCTTGAACTGTTCCCACATTACCGCATCTATTCTAGCCCCACCCTGGTGAGCCTCCCATCAAAAGTTGGCTTCCCTTTTCCTTGTGTAAGTCGCAAAAGAAATCTTTTGCGCCACACCTACGCTTGTAATAACAAACGCCTTCTCTATTTCCTTTTATCCATGTATGACCTGTATTGGGTCCGTTATTCCTTTGAACTCCGGCAGACCTACGCTTTTAAACTCTTTAAAGGTAGTCATTCTGGCTACTCTAGGTTCCGTGGGTACTCTGCCCCCGGTTTGGTTAAATGCAGCCGTTAATAAATTAACAAACTCTTGCATAGGGTTGTTTTGACCCCCTTGATTATCATTATGTGATTCCGCTTCCTGATTATATTGTCTTTTTCGTGGCGGCATTTTCTAATTTAAATAAATAAAATTTCATCATTATCTATTTACTTACTTTGTTATTATTTGCCACATACCAACTCGTACCATTACAAAGCATATTAAATGAAAACTTTATTATATTCATATGCTTCTTCATAGTTTGAAACTATTTACAATTTGCATTCATAGCCAAAAGCTATTACAATTTCTATCCCGCAATTGAATTTCACAAAAGTTGGAATTTACAAAAAGACTACCCTTTTTATACAAAAGAGGGTTTTACGTCACTACACATATATTTATAACTCTAGACTTCTAATAATGCATAACATCATCTTCGTGTTTCTCATCCGCTATCTTCGCTATAGTATCCCGACTAATTGCATGTCGAGTTTGTCTTGACTCCATGGGATGACAAGCAACTTTCAGCTTGAAATCCTTATGAGCACTCTTATGGATGTAAGACATCCGTGCTATCTTCCGATCCTTCTCCCCTAGTTCTTTACGAAGCTCATCGACCTCCTTCTTAAAATCCCTAGCCTTATTTATCATGAGCACCTTCTCATCATGCTCTGACTCAAAATCTGTTCTTGCAGATTCCTTCGCAACATAAAGAGCACTAATCTATTCATTCTGATTCTACACAACTGTTCTCAGTTGCGCATTCTTGTCAAGCTCTGCCAGATACAATGATCTCATTACATCTGGAGGTGATGACTCTGGTGTAGGTACCACTGTACCAACCGAGGTTACCTCCATTCCCTCCTCCACATCGTTCATCATATGAAGATATGATGCTATATCCAACTCTCCCTTGGAGTAGTTCTCCTTAGAAAAGTACTCCTCTGGTTCTGACTCCTCTAGAATCACTAATGGTACCTCCGCCACTGGCATGTGTACAGGCTCTACTCTGTTTACCAACTCGTCGTTCACCACGTGTATATCTCTATACATCAAGCTATCGTTCGACATCCTACAATAACACATATGTTGATTAGTACATAACACACCATAGTATAAGCACAAATCACATTTAATTTATTTAGGGTTACTTTCCATCTTTTAAATCTTCCGGTACTGAGTTTCCTCAATACCTTATTGACTCATTCAACTCAAGTAAAGCTCGAGTTTACTTCCTTCGGACTTCTCTTCCTTAACGAGGTTATTAGCCTAAGGTTTTCCCCCCTTAAGTTTTATAACCTAATGCCTTGATACCAACCTGTGACGCCCCTAAATTCGGGTATCTTCTAACCCGACAATTGGTGCTACACGGTACCCATAACTGTACATTCATTCTACTGAAACGACATCAAAATGTGTGTTCCAATGACATTCTTATTACATTAATAATAATAAATCTCGTTCCCAGGTTCTTAAACCATTACATTCTTTGTTCATCATAATATAATATATATACTTACTAGTCTATTACAAGATAAACTAATCATTTCTCTTCGCCTTGCCTTTAACTCTACTGGAAACCTCAGTTCGCTCGTCCTTAGCTGCATTCATATGGTTCAAGCAAGAGTGAGCATAACAAGCTCATCAAGTACAACAATTTCATTTAAACAATCATGCTTGAAACATAGGAATCGTATATCTTCAATAACTGGATAATAGTTACGAAGTACTATCGATAATTCAAAATAGCACTTCTTTTCCTTCAAAACATTTTACAATGACCATATTCAGTAAAACATTAATTATGGTTCAAGACCATGAGCTTTTCATAATTTTTTTGAAAAAGGACAACCCGGCACTAAGTCCGTAAGTCCGGCATATCTTACGAGCACTTCTAGGTGATCAGCCTATAGTACTCTATGTTGATCAACATTACATCCATCAAACGTATGTACGTTTAAGTTTTGGCAACCTTGCGTGCCCATCGAATAATCGATGTAAAATACATTTGTTTATTCATACTCAGGCTTACCTTGAATCCATACCAAATAATTGGCGTAGGATAGCGTTATCAATTCTATATTGAAAGACTTGTAAAGAAATCAATCAATCTTTTAAGAATAGTCTAGCCGAGTTAAAACTGGCATCGACTCTTTCTTTAAAACCATTCATGCATTTCATAACATGAATCATTTGAAAACCTGGCTAACACAAAGGTTAGACAAGCGTTTAAGAAAAACTTGCCTTCAGCGTCTGCTATAGTAAAATTACTTTTCCTTCGGGTCTTTACAGTCTCTACAACACATAACCACATAACATACCACATTAGGTCATGAATGAGCATACATGGTTCCTAATGAATCTTACCCTTCTTCTCAATCTAATCATGTATTAGATTTGTTATTATTGGTTTCGGCTTTCCATTACGTCGTTCTTACGTTCATATGCAATTGACTTACTTCAACCCTAAGTGATCATACTTAAGGTTTAATCATGACTTAACAATGTTACTTCATGTTTATTAAGTTTGTACTACTTCATTGCCTTTCTTTTTATCTTCATAACCAATCCTTTCTATGCAAAACATAGGGCTGGTGCTGCGGCGCGAGTCTTAGTGTTATCTGTCGTGCTGCGGTGCCATCTAATAGTGTGTTATGGTTCGACCTCGCGCTGCGGCGTGACTTACTTTTTGCCTTGACTGGCGCCACGACGCCAGTACACAGCACCATAAAAATTTGACAGTTAACTTTTTATGTGAGATTCCCGGGCTAATAACTTCTTCGTTATAAGTCCGAATTGGCTCGTTCAAGAGCCTACGGTTCACAAATTACATACTCTACATGTTCATGCAAGAATTTTATCTATTTGACTTCGTTAACTAAAAATTCACCTATTAGTCCATTTTTAACGAAAACGATAAACGTTCGTGAACGTTCAACCCTCGTTTCTTCGTTCTAAGTCGGAATCCGCTCATTTTCGAGTTCGCAACTCTATAATGCCAAATAAGACTTGTCTCCATTGAAAACCAATGTTTCCAAGCTCAATATCAAAAATCGACTTTCTTTCCGAGAATTTCACGAATTCGACGATTATCGTCTAATCGTGTGCATTCCGGCAAAACTTCGTTTCTTATGATTTGTTCATCGTTTCAAATGGATTCATTCCATCATACTGACTTCTTAATATACATACTTTATTAACTTATAATCATGATAAGTTATTACTTATTCTTTATGAATTTATAACTTTTAAAATTGCAAACTACTTATGTTTTCATTTCTCATGACTTATGATTTCTTTTTACATGACTTATCAAGGTTCAAGATTTCTAACCATCATCATTGCTTCTTCTTATCATATCAACTTCATTAATGTAAACATGTTACAAGTTCTTACCAATTCTCCTTAAGTTCATAGCTTATATGATTACGAATAGCTTATTCATGACTTATACGGCTTATTAAGACTTAAGCCCTTTGATTACTCAATCTTATCATTCCTTAGCATACAAGTTCTATCACTACCCATTTCTCTATCAATGGAAGAGAGAGAATCATGGTTCAAGATTACTTACTCTTGAATAACAGTTGGTTAATCTTTAATCTCCTTCTTGATTCTTGGACTTCAAAGGCTAACTTTCTAGCTTTTTCTCTCAAGCAAATAAGCTCTCAACTTATAAGTTATTAGATAAAAATCTAACAACTAACAAATGAATACAAAGCTTGCTATTTATAGGCATCTCAAAGTTAGGCACAATGGTCATTAGGACCTTCCACCTCCTTACTATTCCTATCTTAGCCATCAAGTAAACTTGCTCCCCACATATACTTGGCCAACACCCTTACTTGGCCATTAAGTATTCTTGATTACCACACTTACTTAGCTATTAAGTAAACTTGTTCCCTAATTTGGATCATCCAAGGTTTGCCCCATGGGTTTAAACCATCCCATAACCCATTGGTTACTTACTTTGGGCCTTACATTTATTAATTTAACTTATACATTGGGCTTGTAATTAACAAACACTTGGGCTTGTTCATAAATCTACATTGGACTTATCCATTCCTACATTTGGGCCTTATCAAATCCCATTGGACTTTAATATTTCCTACACAATCCTACAAATTCAATGCATTTGGCTTAAAGCCTCATAATGTATTCTATACGTATTATTATCGTATTCTAACTCGTATATTAATTCAACATATACAACCTACCATTATTCATACACACTCGTATTCATTACTTCGTATAATACCTACGTATTATACGATCATTGATTAATTCATTAATCGCATTACATTTCCTTCTCGTAAATCACTTTCTCCTAACCGTTAGGTTTTAAGTTCGCGGGCGGAAAACTGTATTTTTCATAACTGAAATATTATTGGATATTCTATCTCATCTCGATATTCTATCGTTACGTATTTCTTGGAAGTTCAAAAATAATTCCCGAGCAGAAATGCGTGAATAGTATTTTTCAGAAAATTTCTCGGAAAACTATTATTTTCGTCTTTGAAATTCAAACACTTTAATTTTATCACATAGCCAAAATACTACGACATTCCGATATGTCTAGGTCATAGAACGACCTTCAATTAGCTTACTCCATAATTAATCAATTAAATTCATTTAATCCTTATAATTAAATAAAATTTAATTCTCCTAAAAATCCGATTTTCTCGGGCGTTACATTTCTTCTTAGGGCACTCACGAGCAAAATGATTCTTTGATTTGCATGTGTAGCAAGCATTCTTCTTTGGTTTATTGTAGTTTGGGGCAATGTGACCCTCCTGGCCACAGTTAAAGCATACTCGTTTCCCCCTTAAACACATGCCAGTGTGACTCTTCCCGTATGTAGCACATGCTTCAAATTTCTTTTTCTACTGGCCACTCTGTTGGCTTCCAGCACCCATACTTGCATTCCACTTTCTCTTCAAATTATTATTACCACCATATCCACCACTACTACCACCATTCTTAACCTCACTCTCACTTTTCTTCTTTCTTTGTTCTTGATTGTATTTTGTCACAGCCTCGCCTCCACCCTCAGCGATAATCGCCTTTTCAAGCATCGCTGCAAATGTCTTCAACTAAAACATGGAGACTCTAATGTACAACCACGACTTTAGTCCCTGTTCAAACCTCCTAGCCTTGCGCTCATCTGTATTGACTTGATATAGCGCAAACTTTGCCAACTCATTGAACTTTGTCGCATACTCCGACACCATCATTGTACCCTGCTTAAGCTCTAAAAATTGCACTTTCATCTGATTCTTTGAACTCTCCGGGAAATATGTCTAGAAAAATATTTCCTTGAACCTTTCCCAAGTCATCACTCCCTGACCTCCTCTAGTTTTATTGGCTTGCCACCAATAACTGACCTCTACTTTCAACATGCATGTTGCAAAAGTAGACTTCTAATTCTCACCGACTCTAGCAACATTGAATACCTTTTCTATTTCCAATATCTAAGTATGTGCCTCAACCGGATTCATGGTTCTATGGAATTCTGGTGGTCCCACGACCTTGAAATCCTTAAAAGTCACAGCTTGGTTCTGCGGCTGATTCTGTAGCGCTCCCGTAAGTAGTGTCCCCAACTACTGAACTGGGTTAGTAGCAACGTTGTTGTTATTGGTAGATCCCTCAGGGGTTCTTTGTCGTGGTTGACGTCTTGGAGGCATTTTCTATTAAAATACACTCATTAGATTATTACCCAATCTTTATTAAGTATTTTCTACTTAACTTGCACATCATAAAAATCATCACGTAACACACAATATCTTGAATAAATAATAACTTTTATTCATTCACAATCTTTTGAAAATCATAATAATGATAGCATTCCTGTTTTCAAAATCACTTTCCTGAACTACAAAAGTTTCAGGATAACATCAGCATCATATCCCATTGGTTATATAATACTTGGGATTTACATCTTATTTATAATTAATCACATAGTAGTTACATTTCTTACGAAAACCTACTAAAATGATGCATAGCCTTACGACGCTCCTCTTCCATAATACGGAACATTGTTCAACGATCTAACATATACCATGACAGCGTCTCGAACTGAATCAGATAATACATGACTCGGTCTTGATCTCGGTTTATCACGGTGCTAAAAATACTATTTATCTCTTCCATCTTGATCTTCTTTGCTTGTACTTCTCTCTCTACTACTCCTGCACGCTGAGAAGCTTCCTCGTACACATCTTCAGCTCTTGATCTCCTGGTGGATTCTTCTTTCAATTTGTTCTTCAGCTCCGCAATCTCTTCTGTCAACTGCTCGTTCTCCCCAGTATGAATCAACTTCCATACGACATTACTCAGACGCTCATCTAGATCTCGGATCTCATCGTCCTTCTGTGCCATCGAAGTCTGACGTTCAGCTACTATCTCTTCCAATTCCTCGACTCTATCCTGAAGCTCAATATTGCGATCATATACTTCGTCGTACATATGAGCTGCTATAGAGTTTGGTAGAAACTCTTCCTCCTCCTCATCCTCATCCGTCGGTGGCAACTCAATGTGGTCTTCCTCCTCCGTCTCTAGAACGTCCTCCTCGTCAAATATGTCCTCCTGCTCAACCATTGTGACCAACAGAGACGATTCCCTTGGCAGTAGTTGCTCCCAGACCACCTGAATATCACGAGGCTCCTCCTCTCTAGGCATCTGGAGTCCTTCCTCCCTAGCCTGACTATATTCTCCTACATTAGCCATCCTGACAACAAAATTTTAAGTTTTAATTACTAATCATCACTACTCGACATTCACGAACTGTAACGACCGAGAAATTCGGATCTTTTGTAAAATACTTTTAATTAATTAAATAATAAATAAAATTATATTATTTTTTATTATTATGTGTTAGCAAGATGAATGTCGTTCTATAACCTAGAGACGTCGAAAAGTCGTAGTATTTTAACTACGTGAAAGAATTAAAGTATTTGAATTTTCAAGACGAAAATAAAAGTTTTTCGAATTTTTTTTTAAAAACACTATTCATCGATTTTCGCATGGGAATTATTTTTGATCTTCTGAGAAATACGTAACGATAGAATATAGAGGTGAGATGTATTATGTATTTGTAAGACCCCAACTTATTAATGAATAAAATCAAATTTTCTCTAATTATTATTGTGAATAATAAGGTGTTAATTTGATATAATATTTTGGTTATGGGTGAAATGTGCAAATTTTGCAAAATAAATAAGTGGTTATAAAATATTCATTTTGTCGGAAAATATTTGTTTGGTCATGGAATATTTTTTTTGTCGGAAAATATTCGTACGACGGCGCAGCTATTTGTGGGCCCCATAACGAAAAACGGTTGGATGAAGATAACGACAAAAATTGGGTTTTTATAAATAACGGCATAGTTGTTACCGTTAACACTGTTGGAATACCCGGTGGTTAAAATACAGTAATACGCGTGATTGCACAGTATTTTTGAATTATTGATTCTTACGAAGGAAGACACTACTCAATAATTGTTATAGTAGTTATTGTTCAATATTTTATTTTATTGATTCAATAATTGCTGCATTGATATTTTATATTATTGTTGTTTCAATAATTGTCACTGCACAGTATTTCCCATTATCAGATCAATAATTCATATTATTTGAATAATATTATTAGATAGCAATATTGGCAATGTCTAGAAAGTTCTGTCTAAGAAGATGTTTGGTCACCTAATTGCGCGCCAGTAAGGAGAAATTCTTATTGGAAAGCCCCCTCTTTCCTGGGAACGGCCTGGTTGTCATAAATATGATTCTGTAATATTAATTGTGAATAATTAATTATTGATTCATATGATAAGAAAATATTTATTTTATGTGAATATATGTAATACCTGAAAACAACAACAACAACAACAACAACAACAACAACAACAACAACAACAACAATAATAATAATAATAATAATAATAATAATAATAATAATAATAATAATAATAAAAATTATCTTGTGTTAAAACATATTTTTGGATGTCATTTATTTTGGGTCAAATAATTATTTAATTTATGTGGGCTTTAATAAGTAGAGGGTTACATTAGTTTGGGCCATATATTAATTGGGTTAAATTTAAATTTTTGTATTTTAAATTAATTAATAAACAACTAAAACCTAATTTCCATACATCTAATACAAAGTCCTTGAAAGAAAAGAGAGAGAGCAGCCGCGCGCAAAAAGAGAAGGAGAAAGAAAGTGATTGTCAGATCATAGCAATAACCAACGGAAGAAACAAAAGAAGTAGGTACAAATTTCTTAATTGTAATTGATTTAGAACATGAGCTGTATACATATATTATATATATATAAATATACCGAAGCTGCTGCTAAAAAATAAATAAAAAAATAAAAAAATTCGTATCATGCTGTGAATAGTTGCTGTCTAATAATAAGAATTATAAATATATTATGTTATAAGTATTGTGCATGTTGAATTGCCTGCAGCATTGCTGCAGGTGGAGATTTCATTATATATATATATATATATATATATATATATATATATATATATATATATATATATATATATATATATTAATTTGAATTAATTAATTTTGCCGTCATAGTTATAAAAGTTTTAATAAATAATTTAATAGTATTATGTTATTAATGATTGGATTGTAATAAAAGCTTATTAAATTATTTAGATTGAACGGAGAGAGTATAAACGAGTTTTTGGAATATACTTTGGGTATTACATTGCTTAATCCAGGTACGGATTCCGTACTCTTTCAGCGAGACTCTTTTGTTTTTGATTTGTTCGTTTCGTTATGCAGTTTGAAATTTAGTATTACCTCTCATGATTATTTCTTGTCAAATTTATTGTGATAGTTTCGTTTGGCATTCATAGTTGGAACTCATATTTGTACTCTTTAGACTAGTACAACATGTCTAAATTTATTTTGATATTTGTAGTAATGTGCATGTTAGTATTTTTGGAGACTTTGAGTTGATGTATTATTTCAGTTTAACATGTACATATTAGAACCCCTTTGTGTTGATATTGTGTCGCATGTGTTGTGACATGATATTCTTGTTAGAATATACCGTAGGGTATACCTGAGCTATAACCACCTGTGGGGGTACCACAAGCATGTCCTCTTGGCACCGAGGCATGACACTTTCCGTGGCGGTGTGATCAGTCCACGACATCTCCGTTTTTTACTCCGTTCGGAGTTGGCCATTTGGTGTTTTGTTGTGGGAGGCGTATGGGTCGACCCTAGTTTCTGTTCTGTTCTGCGGATTGGTGATGTGTGTGCCAAACACACCTTTCGATTTTACATGCATTGGATTCGCGGTCCAATGTGTGTGACTTGCCTGTGTGGCATTATTTGACTTGCCTGTGTGGCAAGGTATATTTCTGTTTTGTATTGAGCTCGGTATGAAATAACACCCAGCCATTTGATTCAACCTATTATTTCGTTGTGTTAGTTTTGTTCGTTTCGTTTCTTCTCATTTAATTGAGTTAGTTATTTCGGTTCATTATTTGTATTCTACATTCGTACTGGGCATTTGGCTCATGCTGTGTTTTTCTTCCGGCAGGTAATCAGGAGAATCAAGGGCAAGTGTGATGAGAGCTCCATTCATTCCAATGATTTAGAAATATTCTGTTTAGACTTGATGTGTCAGTTTACCTGGAATTGTAATAATTATTTTAGATTGTGGTCTGAGATAGTTTATGGTTGACTCGTGGTATTTATCAGTTATTAAGACTATTCTTTTGTGGCTTTGAGCCTTACTATTAAAATTCATCAGTTTTGTTATGTTTTGAGTAACCTCTCTTTCTATTTCGGAAAGGGGGCGTTACAGAGTTTGTATCAGAGCCAGGTTCTTTCTTGTAAAAAACCTATTTAGGTTTGACCTGTGAGTTATGGGTAGACTTCTGGGTTAGGTTTCTGTTTCGTTTGATTTTTTGTTCAGCTATTATATTAGTCATATTTGAATTTATCCCTAATCTGCTTTGTTTATATTCATGATCTCTTTCTTAGATGGCTCGAAGATCAGCTAGAGTTGCTGGAAGGCGAGGTAATAATAGGGGAAGAGGTGAAGGTCGGTCCAATGAGCAACCTAATGATCAGATGAATGCTCAGTTGGCTACCTTGGTGAATCAGGCAGTGAATCAGGCCTTACCTCAGTTAGTGGCACAGGTTGTACAGGCAATGCAGCAGCAGCCGCCACCAGAAATTCCTGAACAAGAAAATTCGGGAAATAATGGTCAACAAGCAAACGTTGAAGAAGGGAATACAAATGGTCTTGATCAGCAGGTGGTTCCGATGTATGTATGGTTGGAGAGGTTTCAAAAGCAGAAACCACATGCATTCAGTTCAGCTCCGACTCCAATTGATGCAGAGAATTGGATTGCTCACCTAGAGAAGATCTTTGATGTGCTGGGGTGCTCGGATAATCAGAAAGTGTTGCTAGTTGCTTACAAGCTGGAAGGGGATGCGCAGAGGTGGTGGAAAGCGTTGAAAACAACAAAGGGTGATGGTTATGTTGATGCACTTAGCTGGGCAGAGTTTTGTGAGGTCTTTTATCAGCAGTACTTCCTAGCTGCTGATACAGAGGCCTATGCTAGGGAGTATCTGTCGATTCGGCAGAAAGATGATGAGTCCATCACAGATTTTATGACGAGGTTCACCAGGTTAGCAGGCTTTGCGGGAACCTCTGCAGGGACTGCAACGGAACAGGCGGAGAAGTTTAAGTGGAGGATCCATTACAGGTATCGGCAGCATCTTATTAACACCAAGTTTGCTGATGTGTCAGCAGTGGCCAATGCTGCCAAGAATATTGAGATGGAGAGACAAGACTTTTGATCTTCTAAACCGGAAGGGAGTAGGGTCAAACTTCGGGTCAGCACGGGAGGAATCAGGGTGGTCAGTGGAACAAGAACCGTGGTGGCCAGCAGGGGCAATGACGTGGACAGAATCAGAATAGGGGTTATCAGCAGGTGCCTCAGCAGGGGCAAAATCGTCAGCTTCAGCTACCTTGGTATGGACAGAATCCTCAGCAGGGGTAGAATCAGGGTCGTTATCCAGGACCAGCTGGTGGGGGTAACCCGAATCTCATTCCGATAGCTCCTTATGCTACTTATGGGGCTAATCATCTGGGGAGACAGTGCCACAGACTCACAGGTGCATGCTTCTTGTGTGGACAGATGGGTCATATTGCTAGGGATTGTACCGGTCCACGTGGAAATGGTGGAAATGGTGGAGGTGGTGATAATGGTGGCAATGGAGGTCAGTGTTAGGGTGGTCGAGTGTTTGCCTTGACATATAACCAGGCGGCAGGAGCACCAGGTATTGTTTCGGGCACTCTTTTAGTTGGTAATCGTGAGGCTTCTATTTTGTTTGATACGAGTTCTACTCATTCCGTTGTTGCTCAGTTTTTTGTTCGGCACCTGGGGGTGCCATCTCAGTTATTAGATTCTGTTATGTCTATTGCTACCCCGATGGGGACTTATGTCGTTATTTCTGATTTGTATCGAGGGTGTCCGATCAGTTTTGGGGATATGATTCGTAGGGCTAATCTTCTCCCGATGAGTATGCACGATTTTGATGTCATTCTTGGGATGGACTGGTTGGATAAGCACTAGGCCACTATCGATTATCAGGTGAAGAAGGTTATATTTGGAGATGTGAAGTCTCCAGAATTCGTGTTTCAGGGTTCACAACCGAGTAGGGTGGTGAAGTTGATTTCGGCTTTGAAAGCTGGGAAGTTAGTGGCAAAGGGTTGTGAGGGGTATTTGGTATTTGTGAAAGATACCTCTAAGGGTGAGTCTTGTATTGAGGATGTTCCGATTGTTCGTGACTTTTTCGACGTGTTTCCTGAGGAGTTGTCAGGGTTGCCACCACAGCGGGAAGTAGAATTTTCTATTGAGCTTGTTCCTGGTGCGGAGCCTATCTCTAAGGCGTCGTATCGGATGGCACCATTGGAGTTACAAGAGTTGAAGGAGCAGTTGCAGGAACTGTTAGATCGTCATGGGGTGCTCCGGTCTTGTTTATAAAGAAAAAAGATGGGTCTATGAGGTTGTGCATAGACTACAGAGAGTTGAACAAGATCACCATCAGGAATCGATATCCATTGCCGAGGATTAATGACTTGTTTGACCAACTTCAAGGGGCAAAATATTTTTCGAAGATAGACTTGAGGTCGGGCTATCATCAGTTGAGGGTGAGGGATGAAGATATCCCTAAGACGGCTTTTCGCACTCGCTATGGGCATTTCGAGTTTTTGGTGATGCCATTCGGGTTGACTAACGCTCCGGCGGTGTTTATGGATTTGATGAACCGGGTGTTCAGGGAGTACTTAGACCAATTTGTCATTGTCTTTATTGATGACATTTTGGTTTACTCCAAGTCTAAGGAAGAGCATGAAGAGCATCTTCGCACAGTGTTGGGGATTTTGCAGAAAGAGAAATTGTATTCTAAATTCTCTAAATGCGAGTTTTGGTTGGAGCAAGTAGCATTTTTGGGCCACGTTGTTTCTGCTGAGGGCATTAAGGTGGATCCTGCGAAGGTTGAGGCTATCACTAAATGGCCGAGACCTACTACGGTGATAGAGATTAGGAGTTTCTTAGGTTTGGCAGGGTACTATAGGCGATTTGTGGAAGGATTCTCTTTGCTTGCCTTACCATTGACTCAGTTGATGAGAAAGGGCGTGAAGTTTGTGTGGAATGAAGAGCGTGAGAAGAGTTTTGAGGAGTTGAAGAAACGACTTGTGACAGCTCCTATACTGGCATTGCCGTCGAGGACAGGAGGTTATCAAATTTATAGCGATGCTTCTAAGAAAGGTTTGGGGTGTGTCTTAATGCAACACGGTAAGGTGATTGCTTATGCTTCTAGGCAGCTTAAACCTTATGAGGTGAACTACCCCACACATGATTTGGAGTTGGCAGCGGTGATCTTTGCCTTAAAGATTCGGAGGCACTATTTGTATGGAGAGACTTGTGATATCTTCACCGATCATAAAAGTCTTAAATACATTTTCACTCAGAAGGAGCTCAATATGAGGCAGAGGCGTTGGTTGGAGCTTTTAAAGGATTATGATGCTAGAATTCAGTATCACCCGGGGAAGGCAAATGTGGTTGCAGATGCTCATAGCCGAAAGAGTTCAGGGAGTGTAGCAACCCTTATTACACAACCTCAACTTATTTCGGATATGGAGCGGGTCGAGTTGGAGTTGTATGTACGAGGTTCAGATGGGCAATTTGCAGGTATGAGAGTGGAGCCCTCTCTTATCTCGCGGGTCAAAGAAGCTTAAAAAGAAGATGGGGAGTTGTGGAGTATGACGCAGAATCTAGAGGAGGGCAAGCAGTCCGAGTTTCGTATTGATGACCATGGTGTGATTTGGTTGGGTGAGCGATTGTGTGTACCGTTCGATCCAATCATTCGGGAGGCGGTGTTGGCTGAGTCTCATAGTTCACCATTTTCTATTCATCCAGGTTCTACAAAGATGTATAGGGATTTGAAGAAGAATTTTTGGTGGAATTGGATGAAACGAGATGTGGCTGAATATGTTGGGAAGTGCCTCACTTGTCAACAAGTGAAGATAGAACATCAACGAGCTAGTGGTTTGCTGCAACAGTTAGACATTCCAGTGTGGAAGTGGGAGGATATCACGATGGATTTTGTGACTGGTTTGCCGAAGACTTTCAGGAAGAATGATGCCATATGGGTAGTGGTGGACCGGTTGACCAAATCGGCACACTTTTTGGCTATCCATGAGGGTTACTCGGTGGATAGGTTGGCACATATCTTTCAGCAGGAGATTGTTAGACTTCATGGTACTCCGGTGTCTATTATTTCATATCGGGACCCACGGTTCACTTCACGGTTTTGGAAAGGGTTTCAACGAGCTTGGGGTACTCGGCTCAACTTCAGTACTTCTTTCCATCCGCAAACTGATGGGCAATCCGAACGGACTATTCAAACATTAGAGGACATGTTGAGGTCTTGTGCACTTGAGTGGTCGGGTAATTAGGATGATTACTTGAGCTTAGTTGAGTTTGCTTATAACAACAGCTGGCATACAAGTATTGGAATGGCTCCGTTTGAGGCATTGTATGGTAGAAAGTGTCGGGCACCAACTTGTTGGGATGAGGTTGGCGAAAGGGCCATAGAAGGGCCTGAGTTAGTTCAAATCACTACAGAGAAGGTAGCGGTGGCTAAGGAGAAATTGAAGTCGGCTCGATCACGACAGAAGTGTTATGCTGATAAGCATATGAGCACTTTAGAGTTTGAACCTGGTGAATATGTGTTTCTAAAAGTTTCTCCTTGAAAAGGCATTCGGCGATTCGGGTTGAAAGGAAAACTTAGTCCGCGTTATATTGGACCATTTGAGATTTTGGAAAGGGTTGATGAGGTTGCATATCATTTAGATTTGCCTCCACAGCTAGCTCATGTGCACAACGTGTTCCATGTGTCGGTGTTGAGGAGTTATCATTATCATCCGTTGCATGTGGTGCAATATCCATTCGATAAGATTCGGGAGGATCCTACTTGTGAGGAGAAAGCTGAGGCGATTTTGGATCGTCAAGAAAGGATTATGAGGAGGAAGACTATTCCGTTTGTTAAGGTTCTGTGGAGGAACCATTCGGAGCGAGAAGCCACTTGGGAGCTTGAGGAGTCTATTCGAGCGGAATATCCGCATCTTTTTGATAATTAGGTATGTTCTATTCTTTTGATTTCGGGGACGGAATTCTTTTAAGGGGTATGTGATGTAATACCCGAAATAATAATAATAATAATAATAATAATAATAATAATAATAATAATAATAAATAAATAAATAAATAAATAAATAATAATAAAAATTACCTTGTGTTAAAACATATTTTTGGATGTCATTTATTTTGTGTCAAATAATTATTTAATTTATGTGGGCATTAATAAGTAGAGGGTTACATTAGTTTGGGCCATATATTAATTGGGTTAAATTTAAATTTTTGTATTTTAAATTAATTAATAAACAACTAAAACCTAATTTCCATACATCTGATACAAAGTCCTTGAAAGAAAAGAGAGAGAGAGCAGCCGCGTGCAAAAAGAGAAGGAGAAAGAAAGTGATTGTCAGATCATAGCAATAACCAACGGAAGAAACAAAAGAAGTAGGTACAAATTTCTTAATTGTAATTGATTTAGAACATGAGCTATATATATATATATATATATATATACCGAAGCTGCTGCTAAAAAAATAAATAAAAAAAATAAAAAAATAAAAAAATTCGTATCATGCTGTGAATAGTTGCTGTCTAATAATAAGAATTATAAATATATTATGTTATAAGTATTGTGCATGTTGAATTGCCTGCAGCATTGCTGCAGGTGGAAATTTCATTATATATATATATATATATATATATATATATATATATATATATATATATATATATATATATTTTATATTTTAATAATCTTTTGGCCATGAAGTTGTTATGGAATTAGTAAATCAATTGAAGTTGTGTTTATTAATTTGAATTATTTAATTTTGCCGTCATAGTTATAAAAGTTTTAATAAATAATTTAATAGTATTAAACAATTAATGATTGGATTGTAATAAAAGCTTATTAAATTATTTAGATTGAACGGAGAGAGTATAAACGAGTTTTTGGAATATACTTTGGGTATTACATTGCTTAATCCAGGTACGAATTCCGTACTCTTTCAGCGAGACTCTTTTGTTTTTGATTTGTTCGTTTCGTTATGCGGTTTGAAATTTAGTATTACCTCTCATGATTATTTCTTGTCAAATTCATTGTGATAGTTTCGTTTGGCATTCATAGTTGGAATTCATATTTGTACTCTTTAGACTAGTACAACATGTCTAAATTTATTTTGATATTTGTAGTAATGTGCATGTTAGTAATTTTGGGGACTTTGAGTTGATGTATTATTTCAGTTTAACATGTACATATTAGAACCCCTTTGTGTTGATATTGTGTCGTATGTGTTGTGACATGATATTCTTGTTAGAATATACCGTAAGGTATACCTGAGCTATAACCACCTGTGGAGGTATCACAAGTATGTCCTCTTGGCACCGAGGCATGACACTTTCCGTGGCGGTGTGATCAGTCCACGGCGTCTCCGTTTTGTGCTCCGTTCGGAGTTGGCCATTTAGTGTTTTGTTGTGGGAGGCGTATGGGTCGACCCTAGTTTCTGTTCTGTTCTGCGGATTGGTGATGTGTGTGCCAAACACACTTCCAATTTTACATGCATTGGATTCGCGGTCCAATGTGTGTGACTTGCCTGTGTGGCATTATTTGACTTGCCTGTGTGGCAAGGTATATTTCTGTTTTGTTCTGAGCTCGGTATGAAATAACACCCAACCATTTGATTCAACCTATTATTTCGTTGTGTTAGTTTTGTTCGTTTCGTTTCTTCTCATTTAATTGAGTTAGTTATTTCGGTTCATTATTTGTATTCTACATTCGTACTGGGCATTTAGCTCATGCTGTGTTTTTCTTCCCGCAGGTAATCAGGGGAATCAAGGGCAAGTGTGATGAGAGCTCCATTCATTCCAATAATTTAGAAATATTTTGTTTAGTCTTGATGTGTCAGTTTACCTAGAATTGTAATAATTATTTTAGATTGTGGTTTGAGACAGTTTGAGATTTATTATGGTTGACTCGTGGTATTTATCAGTTATTAAGACTATTCTTTTGTGGCTTTGAGCCTTGCTATTAAATTCATCAGTTTTGTTATGTTTTGAGTAACCTCTCTTTCTATTTCGGAAAGGGGGTGTTACAATATAAATGTTGGATATATTTTGTGGTTAAAAATGAATGAGTTAATGTTGAGGTGCTTTATCAATATTTTTGTCGGAATGGAGGTATTAAAAATCAATTAGGGTTTTTGAGATATATTGCGGGGGTTATAATTTTTAATCCGACCATTGGATCGTTGTGATTTTTGAATATGTTATACATATATAAGTTGAGTATATATTCACAAATTTTGAACCGTTAAAAATGAACGTATGATTTGTTATGAATTTTTAAGAGATGACTGGTTCAGAAATTATTGAAGTTTCGAAATTTATCATTTTGGTGGAAAATTCTAGAATTGGTGGGCCCCACTTTTGGTTGGTAAAAATGTGCTGAGATTTTTATTCAAATGTGGTGGGTGTGAATAGTAGCAGGTAAAGCCATCAGGTTGCAGGTTAAGTCTGCTTTGGCGTGCTAACATTTTCCTATAAATAGAGGGCTAAGTTAGAATTGAAAATCACACCAGAAACAAGTTTTCTCTCTTTCTCTCTCTAGATTATTGAGTGTATTTTGTGAGTATTTAGATATACTTTGTGAGTTTCTATTCATCAGTGCAAGTTTCCTTCAGCCTTATACTGATATTCCGATCAGAAGTACTGATATTTTGAGGTAAGGGGTGTTATATTCTTCTTAAAATGATATTTTCTTCAATATCATTATACCGAAATGTGGGTATGAACTTTTTATCAAATTTAAAACTTTTTGTGTCGGGGTTACTATTCACGTATACGGCACTATTCACGAATACGACACTATTCACCGAAAAACAAAATTTTCTTCTTTTTGTTCAAGTTGTCTATTATGGTTACTATCTTTGATTGCATCCGTGTTTTGATCTTTATTTTTGAATTCTGCTTCAAAATTGGTTATTATAGAGTATTATTGAACTTGGATAAACTGTAATACGAATTCCTAATATTTGTTCTTTTATCTCACTGGATTCGTTTTCTTTAAAATATTTTTCATCATCCTCAGTCCTAAATGATGATACTACTGAATATCTTTGGCCTGTAGTGCAAAGATGTATGATTACCTGATGAATATCTTTGGCCTGTAGTGCAAAGATGAACAGGTGTTGAGATGAACATAACCAACTGGTGATACAAATGAATATCTTTGGCTTGTAGTACAAAGATGAATATTTGATTCAAGATGTATATTAATTGATGTTACATGGATAAAATATTGATGATGGACTTTTAAATCTTAGAAGATAGTAGAATTCTTTCTCTACTTGACTCTTCTAATGGATTGCTGTTTCTGCTGCAGTTGTTGATCTAAAACTTGTTGTCGATTATATTCTATCAGATTTTTCCCTGTTGAATACTAATGATAATTTGTTGTATATTATCTTAGTCATAATATTCTTTACTGGGCTAGTTGAGCTCACCCTTTTTGTTCCATTTTTCTCAAGAGGCGAGAATATAGCGGGAACTAGTCGGGGTACGGAGTGATATTTTCAGTCAGTGGTGTTAGCAGTCCTCACTATTTTATAAAATAGTGTATCAATAATTGTAATGAGGACTCCTTTTGAGTTTTTATACTCTCTATTTGTATTCAAACTCACAGTATATGTGTTGTCGTATTTTGCACGACAATTGTATTACTGAGGGTTGTATTTGTTTTTGTACCATGTATTTGGCGACTCAGAATGGGTGATGTATACCTGTTTTGGGGGCGTCACAGTTGGTATCAAAGCTTAGGGATATGATCCCTGGCTGAGATGTGAGACAAGAACTAGGAGGGGAGAGACGGGGAATTCCTTCGCTAGTATGACCTGACTAAGTTTATTTGGTATTTATTTGGTCGGTCAGAGTATAGGGATAATATATGACATGACTATTAACCCTTGTTTTATGGAAGTATTTTAGAATGGCAGCTGAGAACGTTAATAATGGAGTGAATCAGACCGTGGAGACACCTTTGATCACCACCCACGGGAACGTGCAACATGAAGGCAAATTCCTCCTGTAAACAACACTACCGAACAAATGATGAATGATGGGATGTTTAGAAGTTTCTTGCAGTTCATGCAAAACCAGACGAGGGAGACTCGTGCACAAAATACGGGTGGAAATGCTAGCAATGCGTGGCTTGTCACAGCCAAGTAGTTCAAAGAGTTGGGACCACCAGAATTTAAGGGAAAGCCAGATCCGATCATGGCGAAAACGTGGATCAAGCAAATTACCAAGATATTCGATGTCTTGGGATGCACGGAGGAACATAAGATTCCATTCGCCACCTTTATGTTCCGCGGTGAGGCAGACTACTGGTGGGAGTCTGTGAAGCGTACCCAGCCTGACGCACTTAACATGTCTTGGGAAACGTTTCAGAAACTGTTTAATGACAAGTACTTTCCTGAAAGTATTCGTCATGTGAAGGAGGTAGAGTTTATTAGACTGGAACAAAACAACATGACGGTGTCCCAGTACGAGGCAAAGTTTACAGAGTTATCCAGGTTTGCACCTCATTTGGTAGAGAATGAGGAACAAATGACGAGGATGTTTCTGAGAGGTCTAAAGCCCGAGATTCGGCAATATCTTATCTCTCATAAATTTTCTTTATATTCAGATGTTGTAAACAAGGCTCAATTATTAAAGCGAGATAATGAGTATGTTCAACCGAGGGACCACAACCAGGGTCATACCGGTGGCAGCGGTCATCGGAGCAATGAAAACCAGCAGGGAGGAAAATATTCGGACAAAAGCGGTAATCACTCTGGTGATAATCGTGGCCGTGATAATAGAAGGAGCGAGTCGGGAGGAGATTTCAAAAGGAGAAGGTATAACAACGCTAACGTGAAGACGTCAGCACCAACATCAACTGTTTCTAGGGAAGGAGAACGAGCACCGGTCGTATGTTACAAATGCGGGAAAGAGGGACAAATCAGCCCAAACTGCCCACAACAGTTCAAGTTATGTTATAACTGTGGAAAGGAAGGTCATATAGCTAAAGATTGTCTTGTTGCGAAACCAAGTTCAACAGGGATAGTGACTCCGAAGGCTGTTCCGGACAAGTCAAAGTCAGTGGTTCCTGGAAGGGCGTTTGTCGTGACTGCCCAAAACGCGAGGAACCCGAACGAGGTGATCACGAGTAAGCTAATCATAAACTCTTACGAAGTTTATACCTTATTAGATACCGGTTCTACCCATTCTTTTATCTCTTCTGCTTGTGCTCAACGTTTGAACTTGACTCCAGAGAAATTAGACCTTGACTTATCTGTTGAAACTCCGTTAGGAGAAACTTTCGTTACATCTACTGTTTATAAATCTTGCTTGATTCAAGTTGGTACCATCACATTACCTGTCGATCTTATTTCGTTGAAAATTCTTGCATTTGATGTGATTTTAGGGATTGATTGGTTAACCACGCATCATGCTAAAATTGATTGTTTTCATAAGGTTGTTAGTTTTCATATTCCTAACCAACTTGTTATGTGAATTCAAACAACTAAACCATTAAGGTCAATCACTGTCATTTCAAGCCATAAAGCTATTCGTTTATTGAAAAACGGATGTCAAGCTTTCTTAACCCATGTCACGAACTTGAACAAAAACACGTCAGATTTGAATAAAATTTCTGTTGTTAATGAATTTCCTAACGTATTTCCTGAAGAACTTCCCGGTCTACCCCCAGAACATGAAGTTGATTTCTTTATTGACCTTGAACCTGGCACAAAGCCCATTTCTAAAACCTCATATCGAATGGCTCCTATTGAACTTCAGGAGTTAAAGGTCCAACTACAGGAGTTGTTGGACATCGGTTTTATTCGTCTTAGTACATCTCCTTGGGGTGCTCCGGTGTTATTCGTAAAGAAGAAAGATGGTAGTATGCGACTTTGTATCGACTATCGGGAATTGAACTATGTCACCATCAAGAATAGGTATCCACTACCTCGCACTGATGACCTGTTCTACCAATTGCAAGGAGCACAATTCTTTTCAAAGATCGATCTTCGTTCTGGATATCATCAGCTGAAAATTAAAACTGAGAATATTCCAAAGACTGCCTTCAGAACTCGGTACGGGCATTACGAATTCTTAGTCATGTCTTTTGGATTGACTAATGCTCCTGCTGCTTTAATGGATATGATGAACCGTGTATTCAAGGAATATTTGGATCAGTTCGTTGTTGTCTTTATTGATGATATCCTCATCTATTCCAAAAGCCGTGAAGATCATGAGCACCATTTAAAACTGGTACTACAAAGGCTTCGCGGTAATAAGCTATATGCCAAGCTGAAGAAATACGAGTTCTGGCTTGAGGAAGTAGTATTCATTGGGCATGTGGTGTCAAAACATGGAGTATCTGTAGACCCGACGAAGATTGAAGCCATACAAAGTTGGGAGCAACCAAAGTCGGTGACCGAAGTACGTAGCTTTCTGGGCTTAGCTGGTTACTATCGGAGATTCGTGGAAGGATTTTCTCGAATTGCTACTCCGTTAACTCAGCTGACTCGTAAAGATACAAAATTCGGTTGGAGCGAGAATTGTGAGAAGAGTTTTCAAGAACTCAAGAGGAGGCTCATTTCGACACCTGTTCTGACAATACCATCTGGTTCGGATGGATTTGTTATCTACAGCGATGCTTCAGGCAAAGGGTTAGGATGTGTTCTCATGCAACATGGGAAAGTCATAGCCTATGCCTCGCAACAACTCAAAGAATATGAGAGGAATTATCCTACTCATGATTTGGAGTTGGCAGCAGTCGTTTTCGCGTTAAAGATCTGGAGACACTACCTGTATGGGGAGAAAGTAGAGATCTATAAAGATCATAAAAGCCTCAAATATTTCTTCACCCAAAAGGAACTCAACATGCGGCAACGACGTTGGCTCGAGCTGCTGAAAGATTATGATCATACCATCCAATATCATCCTGGAAAAGCAAACGCAGTAGCTGACGCATTGAGTAGAAGATCATATGCGGGTACGAGTGCAATGTTGTTAACACAAAGGCCCATTTTGTATGACTTGCAAATGATGGAGATAGAGATGAAAGCTCCATGTACCCACATGATGATATCAAACATACGAGTAGAACCGACTTTAATCGATAAAGGTAAAGCTGCTAAAGCTAGGGACATGGAGCTGATGCGTATGAAGAAGAAAGTGCAAGAAAGTGCTATTCCAGAAGCAAGAATCGATGAAGAAGGAATACTTCGAGTCAACTCCAGACTTTGTGTTCCTAACGATTTTGACTTGAAGCATAGAATCATGATGGAGGCACACAACACACCATTTGCAATCCATCCTGGGAGTACCAAAATGTATCACGATCTTCGACATAAATTTTGGTGGAGCAATATGAAAAGAGAGATCGCGGAGTTTATCTCGAGGTGTTTAACTTGTCAACGTGTAAAGGCGGAGCATCAAGTACCAAAGGGTCCGTTGCAACCACTTGAGATTCTGAAATAGAAGTGAGAACACATTACTATGGATTTTGTTACGGGTCTTCCCAAGGTTTCTCAAGGCATAGATGCGATTTGGGTCATTGTTGATAGATTAACCAAGTCTGCTCATTTCTTACCTATACGTGAGACTTATTCCCTTGAACGTGTCTTGCTAGTATGTACGTGAATGAGATTGTGAGATTGTATGGCATGCCAGTATCCATAGTTTTGGATCTTGACCCAAGATTCACTTCACGATTTTGGGTTAGCTTGCAGAAAGCTATGGGCATGGATTTACGATTCAGTTCGGCATACCATCCTCAAACGGACGGACAATCAGAGAGGACTATTCAAACTCATGAAGATCTATTAAGACTCTATGTCCTAGATTTCAAAGGGAGTTGAGATAAGTACCTACCATTGGTGGAATTCTCCTACAACAACAGTTATCAGGAAAGTATAGGTGTGGCTCCATTCGAGGCATTGTATGGAAGAAAATGTCGTTCTCCAGTATGCTGGGACGAGGTGGGTGAAGCAACATTATTGGGACCAGAGTTGGTACGAATGACTACAGAGAAGATCCAAACGATTCGACAATGTATACAAACGACACAGGATCGACAAAAGAGTTATGCGGATCTTCATCAGAAGGACGTGGAATTTAATATTGTGGATCATGTATTGTTACGTGTTGCACCATGGAAGGGAGTTACAAGATTTGGGAAGAGAGGAAAGCTCAATCCACGATTTGTTGGTCCAGTTAAAATTCTTGACCGAATAAGAAATGTGGCCTATAAGCTCGCATTACCTCCAAGTATGTCTCGTGTTCATAATATTTTTCACATATCTATGCTTCGTAAATATGTTAAAGACCCGAACCACATTATTGAGTTAGAACCAGACGAGATAGCCGAAGATTTAACGTACGAGGAGATACCTGTTAAGATCTTGGATAGGAAAGAGCATGTCTTACGCACGAAGGTTATACCACAAGTTAAGGTTTAGTGGAGAAACCATGCTATTGAAGAAATGACCTGGGAGTTTGAATCAGAAATGAAAGCGAGGTATCCCCACCTTTTCGAAACACCAGGTACGTATGGCAATTTCGAGGACGAAATTTCATAAGGAGGGGAGGTTGCAAAACCCCAACTTATTAATGAATAAAATCAAATTTTCTCTAATTATTATTGTGAATAATAGGGTGTTAATTTGATATAATATTTTGGTTATGGGTGAAATGTGCAAATTTTGCAAAATAAACAAGTGGTTATAAAATATTCATTTTTTTGGGGAATATTTGTTTGGTCGTGGAATATTCTTTTTGTCGGAGAATATTCGTACGACGGCGCAGCTATTTGTGGGCCCCATAACGAAAAACGGTTGGATGAAGATAACGACAAAAATTGAGTTTTTATAAATAACGGCGTAGTTGTTACCGTTAACACTGTTGGAATACCCGGTGGTTAAAATACAGTAATACGCGTGGTTGCACAGTAGCACACAGATTGCACAATATTTTTGAATTATTGATTCTTACGAAGGAAGGCACTACTCAATAATTGTTACAGTAGTTACTGTTCAATATTTTATTTTATTGATTCAATAATTGCTGCATTGATATTTTATATTATTGTTGTTTCAATAATTGTCACTGCACAGTATTTCCCATTATCAGATCAATAATTCATATTATTTGAATAATATTATTAGATAGCATTATTGGGAATGTCTAGAAAGTTCTGTCTAAGGAGAGGTTTGGTCACCTAATTGCGCGCCAGTAAGGAGAAATTCTTATTAGAAAGCCCCCACTTTCCTGGGAACGGCCTAGTTATCATAAATGTGATTCTGTAATATTAATTGTGAATAATTAATTATTGATTCATATGATAAGAAAATATTTATTTTATGTGAATATAAATGTTGGATATATTTTGTGGTTAAAAATGAAGGAGTTAATGTTGAGGTGTTTTATCAATATTTTTGTCGGAATAGAGGTATTAAAAATCAATCAGGATTTTTGAGATATATTACGGGGGTTATAATTTTTAATCCGACCGTTGGATCGTTGTGAATTTTTGATATGTTATACATATATAAGTTGAGTATATATCCACAAATTTTGAACCGTTAAAAATGAACGTATGATATGTTATGAATTTTAAGAGATGACTGGTTCAGAAATTGTTGAAGTTTCGAAATTTATCATTTTGGTGGAAAATTGTAGAATTGGTGGGTCTCACTTTTGGTTGGTAAAAATATGCTGAGATTTTTATTCAAATGTGGTGGGTGGGAATAGTAGCAGGTAAAGCTATCAGGTTACAGGTTAAGTCTGCTTCGGCGTGCTAACATTTTCTTATAAATAGAGGGCTAAGTTAGAATTGAAAACACACCAGAAATAAGTTTTCTCTCTTTCTCACTCTCTAGATTATTGAGTGTATTTTGTGAGTATTTAGATACTTTGTGAGTTTCTATTCATCAGTGCAAGTTTCCTTCAGCCTTATACCGATATTCTGATCAGAAGTACTGATATTTTGAGGTAAGGGGTGTTATATTCATCTTAAAATGATATTTTCTTCAATATCATTATACCGAAATATGGGTATGAACTTTTTATCAAATTTAAAATTTTTTGTGTCGGAATTACTTTTCACGTATACGGCACTATTCACGAATATGACACTATTCACCGAAAAATAAAATTTTTTTCTTTTTGTCCAAGTTGTCTATTATGGTTACTATCTTTGATTGTATCCATGTTTTGATCTTTATTTTTGAATTCTGCTTCAAAATTGGTTATTATGGAGTATTATTGAACTTGGATAAACTGTAATACGAATCCCTAATATTTGTTCTTTTATCTCACTGGATTCGTTTTTTTTAAAATATTTTTCATTATCAGTCCTACATGATGATACTACTGAATATCTTTGGCCTGTAGTGCAAAAATGTATGATTACCTGATTAATATCTTTGGCCTGTAGTGCAAAGATGAACAGGTGTTGAGATGAACATAACCAACTGGGGATACAAATAAATATCTCTGGCTTGTAGTGCAAAGATGAATATTTGATTCAAGATGTATATTGATTGATGTTACATGGATAAAATATTGATGATGAACTTTTAAATCTTAGAAGATAGTAGAATTCTTTCTCTACTTGACTCTTCTAGTGGATTGCTGTTTTCGCTGCAGTTGTTGATCTAAAACTTGTTGTCGATTATATTCTATCAGATTTTTCCCTGTTGAATACTAATGATAATTTGTTGTATATTATTTTAGTCATAATATTCTTTATTGGGTTAGTTGAGCTCACCCTTTTTGTTCCATTTTTCTCAAGAGGCGAGAATATAGCGGAAACTAGTCGGGGTACGGAGTGATGTTTTCAGTCAGTGGTGTTAGCAGTCCTCACTATTTTATAAAATAGTGTATCAATAATTGTAATGAGGACTCCTTTTGAGTTTTTATACTCTCTATTTGTATTCAAACTCACAGTATATGTATTGTCATATTTTGCACGACAATTGTATTACTGAAGTTGTTTTTGTTTTTGTACCATGTATTTGGCGACTCAGAATGGGTGATGTATACCTGTTTTGGGGGCGTCACAGTAATAATAATTCAAGTATGGAAAACGTAATATTTCGCATGCGAACTTAATTTGAGAACGTTAAGAAAATCAAGCGTTAAGAAGTTAATGTAATGATCGTATGATACGTAGTTATTGTACGAGGAAAAATGAATACGAGTGTGGTACGAAGTATTATATGAGTATGTATGAATAATGGAATACCGTATATTATGAACTAGTATACGAATTAGAATACGAGAATTATACGTATAATATATGTTATAAGGCTTAAAGCCAAAAGAAATGAACTTGTGGGATCATGTAGGAAATGTAAGCCCAATAGAAGAAATGTACAAGCCCATGTGTTAGTAATGTTAGAGCCAAGTGGTTATTAATGTAAACCCAAAGCAAATTATTGCAAGCCTAAATGAATAAGCTAAACTAATTAAACCTAAGCCCAATGTAATGATCCATTGGACTAGGGTGATCCACGGGGCAACCCATGGGTAAACTTGGTGACCAAGAACTTTATGTGATGGGCAAGAAAGTTGTGTAATGAGCAAGTATACTTAGGGTGGAAGTAATGAATAGTAATGAGGTTACAAAGGAGGTGGGATGACTTAATGACCCATTTTCCCTAACCTTAGAAATCCTATAAATAGAGGGCTAGCTTGTTCATTATTTGGTTGTTAACTTTCATCCAACTTGCAACTTAAGTGTTAGATAGAATAAACACATATAAGCTAAACTTCCATTGTTAGAAAAGAAGAAGAAGAGCTAGTTCATCAAAGGTCAATAATCCTATGCCATTAGTCTTCCATCTCTACCATTGTAGGTTGATAAGAGAAGTGTGGATTGATGGTCATGTATGCTAAGAAATCATAAGAAGGGTTAATCAAAGGACTTAAGTCTTAATAAGCCGGGAATAAGCACTTTGTCCATGAATAAGCTATGAACTAAGGAAGAACTTGTAAGACTTATATCATGTTTACATGAATGATGTTAGTATGATAATAAGATGTAAAAATGATGGTTAGAAGACTTTAACTATCATAAACCATGTGAAACAAAGTTAAGTGTAGTCTATACTTTGACAAGTAATACGCTCATGAAGAATAAGCCATAACCTAACTTAAAAATAAATTATTGTAATGTGTAGGTTGAGATATCAATTTGATGGATTGAATCCATTTGGAGTGATGAACAAATCATAAGAAACGAGGTTGTGCCGGAATTCACACAATTGGACGATAATCGTCGAATTCGTAAAATTCTCAGAATGGAAGTCAAATTTTGTTATTGAGCTCAGAAACATTTGTTTTCGATGGAGACAAGCTTATTTGGCATTATAGAGTTGCGGACTCGAAAATGACCGAATTTCGAACTAGAACGAAGAAACGAGCGTTGAACGTTCACGAACGTTTATCGTTTTTGTTAAAAATGAACCAATAGGTGAATTTTGAGTTAACGAAGTCGAAAATATAAAATTCTTGCATGAACATGTAGAGTATGTGATTTGTGAACTATAGGCTTTTGAACGAGCCAATTTGGACTTATAACGAAGAAGTTACGAGCCCGGGAATTTCGCAAAGTAGAAAAACTGTCAAAATTATCTGGTGCACAGAGTTGGCGCCGCGGCGCCAGCCCAAGGCCAAATAGGTGGCATCGTAACACTGAGCATGGTCGAGAGAAGCTGTGACCTACTGAAGTTTGGCGCCGCAGCACGACCCATTGTACTGAAGTTGGTGCCGCAGCGCCGGAATCGGGGAAAACCTACTGAGGAGTCGCGCCGCGGCGTGGGTCAAGGAAGGAAAGATGGCGCCGCAGCGCCAGCCTTAGGGTTTACATAGAGATGAATGATTATGAAGATAAAAAGAAAGACAATGAAGTAGTACAAACTTAATAAACATGAAGTAACGTTGTTAAGACATTGTTAAACCTTAAGTATGATCGCTTAGGGTTGAAGTAAGTCAATTGCATATGAATGTTAGAACGACGTAACAGAACGCCAGAACCAATAATAACAAATCTAAGTCATAATTAGATTGAGAAAAAGGGTAAGATTCGTTAGGAACCATGTTTGTTTATTCATGACCTAATGTGTTATGTGATGTTATCATCTACTGTAGAGACCTTAAAGACTTAAAGTGCACGTGTAATAATAGTAGCAGATGCTAAAGGCAAGTGTTCTAACCCTTGTTTCAGTTCAATCTGGACAAGCTTTGTGATTCATGTATTCTTACGAACGAACTAATGTTTGATGAAGTCAACGCCAATTCTTTCGGTTAGACTTATGATACGTTGGATTTCTTATAATATATCAAAGTATTGTCGATGTTTTACCAAACTATATTGGTGTGGTTTTCAAATAAAGATTGAATATGCTAAAATATTTTGTCGTTAAACGACAGGCACGTGGGGTTACCACCACTTAAACGTACATACGTTTAAAGAATGTAGTGTTAATCATCATAGAGTACTATAGGCTAATCACCTAGACGTGCTCGTAAGCTATGTCGGACTTACGGACTTAGTGCCGGGATGTTCTTTTCAAAGAAATTATGAAATGCTCATGGTCTTGGACCGGAATTGATATTTTACTGAATATTGTTATTTTAAAACGTTTTGAAGAAAAAGAAGTGCTATTTTGAATTATCAATAGTACTTCGTAACTATTGTTTAGTTATTGAAGATATACAATGTGTCCTATGTTTCAAGCATGTTATTTTTATTAGAATTATTGTACTTGCTGAGCTAGTTAGGCTCACTCTTGCTTGAACCATATGAATGCAGCTAAGATCGAATGGACCGAAGGATCCGACAAGGATAAAGGGAAGGCTAAGGCGAACCCGTTATAAAGAACCTGGGGAAGGGTAATATTAATTCAGAATATATATATATATATATATATATATATATATATATATATATATATATATATATATATATATATATATATATAAGACATATTCGTTCTTTTGAGGTATTTCAATTGAATATTTGTGTGAACTGTAGCACCGTGTAGCACCATCTGTTGGGTTGAAAAATACCTGAATTTGGGGGCGTCACACGAACACATAGGTTGCAATCACATAAGCACATATAGTGTTTTATTATTTTTTTCTTAAAACTCAATAAGAGTTCATCACCATTATCTTTTCAATCTCCTATAAGGTTACTTCCTAAGGCTTTTCCCCCACCTAATGTTCATAACCTACAGCTTTGATACCAACCTGTGACACCCCCCAAATCTGGGTACTTTATTCCCACAAGACTTGGTGTTCACTTTCCATTCATTCATATCTAACTACCCAAAGATAATAGAATTTAGACAATAAATCCTCCCATTAAAAGGGTTACATAATTAAATCAATAAGTCCCCCAGGTTATCTATTCTTTAACATACATCAAGTGCGGAAAATTAAAATAGTTACATCACATCATTTAAAATAAAGTATGTCATCACAAAAGTCAATAAATCACAAGTCTTCAACACTTGTTCATTTTTCCTTTCCCTTTGCTAGTGGTAGGTTCATCGACCTTCTCAACCTTAGCTGTGACAACTCGAAAAATCGGATTGTCCAGAAATTAAGTTTAAAGAATTAGTTATTAATAAAATAAATTTTTATTAATAATATTCTATGCTATGTGTTTATTAATCATTCTATAACCTAGGATGATTATAATACGGGAGGATTCTGGCTACGAGCTAGACTGAACGAATAAGAATTTTTAAGACGAAAATAAAAATATTTCGGGAACAAAAATAATTCCGGGGAAAAAGACGAAATACTCACTATTCACCTAACGAAACTTAAGGGTTAGGGTTTGAATAACCTAAGCCTTTCCGAGAGTTCAGTATGTCGAAATGACATTCCATCAAAAGATTTGACGATAATATATCGTGAAAAGTTAAGTAAGCCGATAAAAGTTTTCTAAAAAAACGTGCAAAAATCGGACGAAATAAAAATGATGAAAAGTAATGTTACATACTTTTCATTCGTTTAACTACGTTAGGTGAAAACGTGAAGGAAAATACTTATCATCAAAAAGTGTTTTTCAATTTTTCGGAGTTCCGAAGAATGCGTAAAGGTTAATCTGCAGAGGAAAGACGAAATATCCAAAAATATTTAGATTCCGAGAATCGCAGTTTTTCGAACTGTCGACGAATTCTGTAAGACGAAAGCACGAAGCTTCTAAGAAAAGCTTCGTGAATAGTAAGGAGGTTTAGTAAGGAGGTGTGAACAGTAACCTTGGGGGTAAAATGACTATTTTGCCCCTAGCTTTGAAAATCTATAAAATAGAAAAGTTAGTTGATTTCTTTGAAATCAACCAACACTTTGAGAGAGAGAGAAAGCTTGAGAGCTTGGAGAAGAAGAAGAAGGAAGAGAAAGAGCATGGATGCTCAGATCGGAGAAGATCGAGAAATAGAAAATCTTATGAATTTTCGGCTTTGTCTAGAGGAAGAAAAATAAAGAAGAGAGGTATTAAAAACCTAACTTATAAGTTAATTCTTTTTAAGTTTTATATGTTAAAAACATAGCTTAATGAGAATAGAAGTAAAAGATGTTAAGAATGATTTTCATATGGTTGAAAGCATGAGAAATGAAGAAATAAGAATTAGAAGTTTAGTTTATAAATTTCTTAAGGAAGTATAAGTTTCTTAATGAATTTAAACGATCCGAATGAATCATATGAACGATTGGGTGAAATAAGTAAGGAATGGTGTTTTTTTAACACCAAATTCCAAGAAAAAGAGAAATCATAATCAAAGTATGGATTAAAAATGAAGAATGAACGAAGAACGCGAAGAACACGTGAAGAACACGAAGAATGTTGTTGATGGACAAATTTAAAACCATCGTAGTTATAACTTGTTATTAATGGACAAGTTTAAAAACATCATGTATAAGTTAGTTGCTTATTGCTTGGTTAGGAATGGTAGAAACATTCATGAAGAACGGATTAAACTTAGCTATAACGAAGTTATGGAGAAAATTTCGTAAAAGACAAACGAAAAGTAGAAAGTATGTAAATGAACCCGAATGTATAGGGTTTCATAAGAATGTAAGAGAATGTAGAAAACGTGAGTTTTGCACTCAAGAACAAACGAGTTCTGAGTTCGGATGACTGAATTACGGACGAACGGACGAAGAACGTTAATAACGTAAAACGAACGAAGGATATAATTTATGCCAACAAAATGTCAAGTTAACGGATACAGAATGAATTTCTGTCCAAGGGAAATTGAAGTACGTAAGATAAGGAAGAGAATGGCTTTGGAATGACCTCGTTCCAAGTTATAACGAATAAGTTATGAGATTGTGAAGTAAGCATCTCATGCATGTAAAAGACTTAGAAAATTTTTCAAGGTTTTAGGCCTGGGGCCATAGCGCCAATTAAGCCTTAGGAGGCGGCGCTGCAGCACCAACCCGAGAAACCAAGTACTACATAGTCGCGCTACAGCGCGAGGGATAGAGAATGAACCGGCACCACAACGTCGGTGCAGGACAAAACCTAGTGATGAGCTTTTAATTGCTCAACTCCTAGGGAAAGTGTAAGGAAAGATTATGAACATGTAGTTCACGTAATGTAACACTTAAACAAGTGATTTAAACCTTTAGTAAAGGTTGAACGAAAGATTGAATGGGATTAAAAGATAAAGAAGGTAATAAATATAAACGCTAGATTACGTAACCGATATCCGGGGACCGTAGTCGCGATAAAACGAACGCGTGGGATTGATATGATTGAGATTCCTTAGACGTTAAGTGATGAAAATGATGTATAACATTTCGATGTTATGATGTCGTAATGAGAGTTAAGTGTAAAGCGTATAGATGATGTGAACGCAACACAGTTGCAATGAACGATCAGTCTTAACATACAACGAACCGTATGGCTTCGACATTAAGAAAGAATAATGAGCGTGGGGTTCATATGATGAATAATGAATGTAAGCGTTAAACACTTTAGCCGACGTGAGGGTTGAGTGTATGCAAATATTAAACGGTGAAGATATTGAATTAAAGACAATAACGTATAACATAAAGAAGCCAAGTTAGTAATGATAACTTGGAGGACGTTCCGAGTCGATTGAACCGGACGCTGTAAGATATGAATAAGGTGACGTAAAATGCTTAACGCTATGAATGCATAGAATTAATATTGAATGATCATTCTAAATGTACAAAAGACTATATGACTTAGACGATAAAGAATGAATCCTTATGTATGGCATTTAGTTGCTAGAAAGTCATAAGGAATGAAAAATTGACTTAACGAACATTATAGTTTAATGGTTCGGATAAGTTTAGGTTGTGGTACAAACGTATCTTTGATGGTTGATATATGAGAGCTGGAATAAACAATTCCTTCAGAGAGCGGAGGTATATATGAAACTGACAACCGATCTAACTCACTATGAAAGACAGTGTAGATGAGACGGGAACTTGTTTGTTGGTTATTTGTGAGAAACCACTCAGAGTACCATATGGACTACTAGCAGAGACGCGTTGTGTACTGAGTCTTAGAAAGGTTATAAGAAAAAGATAAGAATGTAAATCATCAAAGATGATGATTGTATGAGTAAGACATCTTCGTATGTCATGAAGTCGTAAACCGGTAAAGAAAGTTGGTCGCGTAAACTTAGATTGTAAGAACGCGAACCCTAAGAAGTAAAGTTAAGCTTAAACCGATGCGTAAGTCAAGTATATGAGTAATTGGCGTATTTGTTATTTCCTTATGTGCTATATAGGAATTGGAATGGGCAGTTCAACATAAACTTTAAGTTGTAGTTGTGTGTAAGACAAGTTTCTTAACTTCATTCATATTTTAAATGAGTATTAGTTTCTTAAACTTTCTCAGATGTTGAACTTGAGAAGTTTTGTTTATGTGCAAATGTGTGATATTTGTACAAGGTGGTAGAATGTATGAGGCATTGTCCCACAATTTAAACACTTCGGTGTTTCTATGAGATGAACTGTTCTGTGATTGAACTGTTCAATATGAGTATGTTCTGTTTATACATTATTGTTAAGTCTGTGCTAATGATTCTAGTCAGATAGGATTGGTATGGAAAAGGTAGAAGAATGAAAGTATTTCAAAGTGAATGTGACTAATGTTTTAAAATGATAGGAATTGAGATTATTCCTATTATTCAAGCTGCTTCATAACCTTTGTTCAGTTATTGAAGTCTTAAAAGAATGTTTAAATTCTTGAAGTTGTTTATTCAACTGCTATGACTTGCTGGGAAATTGAATGCTCACACTTGCTTTAAATGAAAAATATTTTCAGCGTACGAATAGAAGAACTTAAGGATCCCGTAAAGATAAAGATGATCAGTATCCAGACGAAGTGACATTCAGTATGTGAATGAGCGTGAAGATCAAGCGAAGACTTGTAATGTAGAATAATTTAATTAAATTATATACTAGTTTAATGAACTGTTTTGTATCCTTGGTGGCGGATAAAAGTCACTCTTGTAAGATATAAAGAATAATGTAATTATCATTATTTGTAATGAACGAGGTTATAAGGTAATAAAACCAGGGATTTGAGAATGTATGTTATTATATTTAACTATATAATGATGTATGTTTAGAAGGAGATGTACTCGTGATGCACGGAATTCGTGTAACGATCGAGAAATTTTGTAATTTAATTTAAATATTTATTGAATTAAATAAATATTTTAAATAATTTATTTATTGAGGAAAATAAATAATTGATGGAATTGTGATGTAAGAATTTAGTAACTAAATTGATTAATGTTAAATAAATTGAATAATGGTAATTTTTATTTGAAAGATTTAATTTAATGAAATAATTAAATTAAATTAATTGTTTAATATTTAAGAAAATAAATAAATTAAATAAAGTAATGTTTAAGTCTAATTTATTAATTAAATTAGATATATAATTATTTATTAATCATAAGTATAATTATAATAAAAATTATAATTATAAGTGTAAGCTAATTAAATGGGTTACATGTGTGACAAATAAAAACTATATGGTATAATATTATTAAAATAAACTAGTGGGGGGAATTTGTGTGTAACCAAACGCAGCCTTATGGCTTTTGGTTTATTTTAACTGACGCCGATTGGTTTTTCTAACTGATGTATACGTGAGAGAGAGGGGAGTCAGTTTATATTTTTTACACGTTCTATTTTGCTTAAGGCTAACTAGTTAACAGAGAAATAGAGAAAGAGCTTGGTGTGGAAGAGAGGAAATACATAGGTTTTGAGAGAGAGTTTTTCGAGATTATCAAGAAGAAGGAGAAGGATTGCTAAAGTTTGTGATCATCTTGCAAACAAATTAAGCATTGAAGGTATAAAAACCTAAGTTTATGTTTTAAATTTCTATTATAGGATTGTGTGAATTTGATATTGTGATTGTTAAATTAGTTTATGTAATCAATTGGTTGATATTTATACATGATTGCAGTAAGAGAATTCATGAAAATTATGTTGGTATTCTCGAGTTTTTTTTGGGAAAAAAAGGGAAAGAATTGGGTGGATGATTTTCTAGAATAATTGATAATTATGTTGTAGAGGTTCATAATCTATTATATGTTGTCTTCAAATGGTTTTAAAGTATCAAATTCATGGAAAAATTGGTTTGTGGGAGGAAAAACAAATAACAGTGGTTATGTATGAAAAATGGCTTAAGAAAGTACAAAATTTCATGTTCAATATGTGTTCTAACCTGTGAATTGATGTTGGATTGTGTTAGTATGTTAAGAAACGAAAACGGCAGAGTTTGAATCGTGTTAATTGGTTAAGAAACGAAGTGGTGGCGATCAAATTCGCTAAAAGTGTGAAATATGAAGAAATTGGTAAAAACAAGATTTTAATCCTCTAAATTTGGTTATGTAAATTGTTGTAAGTATTAGAGTGATTGATTGTATGTGTTATAAGGCCTTGGTTAAGTTTGTAATGTAATGGTTTGTCTATGTTGCTATAGAAATTAAGAAATTAGAGTTTTTGTATAAGAGAAGAGTCTGTGATCGTGTCTCTGGAAAATTGGTTCTGGTGCCGAGCGCGGGCGCGCTGGATTCAAAGGGAGACATGGCGCGGCAGCGCTAGTGGTCAGTCAGACCTAGTAAAGAGCTGTTAACAACATAGCTTGGAAATTGTTAACTTAACATATTTTAATGATTTGTAAAGGACCTAAAACATGTTACAAGACGTAGTAATGTATTGTAATCACAACGCCGAAACTATAGATTATGATTTAGTAAGTTGTGAAAGTTCGTAATGTGATGTCATTTGAATTGGTGTTGTTCTACAACCACCATGTTGTGTATTGTGATCCTAATGATATGTGTAGGATATTTGGCGAACATTTATTATATTTGTGTAGCTTACACACGAGGCAAGTTCTGTAACTTCATTCTCTTTATAATAAATGCAAGTTTCATAATTCCGATATTTGTTATTGTCAAGCAAGCTTTCTAGTTCTAAATTATCATTTTTGCAAATCCTATATTAAAGTTGAGCAAGCCTATTGATTCTATCTTATGTATGGTTGAACATGCTCTTGTAAACTAATTCGTTACATCGAGCGAATTTCACATTCCTATTTCTTGTTATTGCTATTCAAAGCATATACTATTTTAAAACATTAATTCAAATGAGATTGTTCTAACTCTTTTGAATATAGTACTTTGTATATATATACCATGTCTATTCCAATGTATATTGTCGTCACTTAAACTTTGACTTAAATAATCGTGTTCAATTCTATATTATCGTGTTGAACCTTCAAATAGTAAGCGAACTCTTATTGATTGAACTAATCTATAATGGAATAGTGTTCTAAAATTCTAAAACCATTGATAAGCTAGTTCCGAGCTAAACTTTCTTTAGTGCAGAAATCCTAAATTCAAACTGAGATGAACAACCCTAATATAGGGGATTTTATACGTGTAACATTTAGATATTTGTGCACAATACATGGTACAAAGGGCTGATCCCCCTAAGTACGTAAAGAAGGGTCTGTATATTCTAAATGACTGTTAAGGTTAGGGTAATAATACCTAAACACCGAGGACATAGTTCGTGGTCTTAAGACCCTCAGACATTAAAGTTCGAACTTGTTTTCCATTTTTGATTCGTAGAACAAGTTCACCATTGTTCAGCATTCGTTGTTCACTCTCATGTTATTATTGTTGCTACTCTTTATATCAGTGAGCAATTGTTTGATCACTCTTGCATTTAACACTACATCTAAGGTTGAGAAAGTCGATGAGCCATCTACTAGCAAAAGAAAGGGCAAGATGTCCAAGTGTTTAAGATTTATGAGAATTTATTTAAATGAATTATGTTATAAGACTTGTTTTATTTTATGATGTATTCCACAAACTTATGTAATAATTTAAGGTTAGATTACCTGGGATTGTTTTTGAGATGATGTAACCTTTTAATGGGAAAGATTATTGTTTAAGTTATTTTATGTCTTTATCCTTTATTATGGGTAAAGATATAATTATTTTTGATAGTGAGCACCAAATCATGTGGGAATGAAGTACCCAGATTTGGGGGTATCACAGGTTGGTATCAAAGCTTTAGGTTATGAACCTTAGGTGGGGAAACCTTAGGAAGCAACCTTTAAGGAGACAGAAACATAGTGGTGTCCAACTCATATCGAGTTTTAAGGAATGGATTAAGGCATCCATTGAAGTTAAACAATAAAAGACATTATGTGCTATATGTTAATAACTTATGTGCTCGAGAGAATCGAAGAATGTTATATAATAAATAAACTTAAAAATATTTTATTGTTAGGATGTCTAACGATGGAAAATCCAGTCCAGTTAGGGAAGTGACACCTCAGATACCTAGAGATGAGGAACCTCGAGATGTTCACATTGTGCAGGAACAGTTGATTCAGGAGGAAAAACCTGTGTCTGATCCCGAGGAGGATAGTTCTGAGGAGATAGAGGAGGATGATGAGGAAGAGGATCCTGTGGAGTTTCCACCAAACTCCATATCAGCTGAGATGTATGACGCACTTACGACCGTAACATAGAATTATAGGATAAGGTTGAGGAGCTGAAGGACTTGGTTGAGATGCATCACGCTACTATAGAGCAGAAGGATGCAGAGATTTAGGAATTCGACTCACGACTTGAAAACACGGAGTGGGATCTAGTCCATACAAAGGATCAGCATGAGGATCTGTTAGCTGTGAACGAGAAGATGAAGACTAATGTAGAGAAGTTAAAAGATGACTTGAAGGAGGAGTCAGCTAAACGTGCAAGGGTAGAGGACGCTTAGATAAAGGAGACTCATCGTTCAGACCGTGCTGAAGCTAAGGTCCAAACGAAGAAAGCTAAGATGAACGAAATGGATCATGCCTTTAATTCTGCGATTGATAGGGCCCAGGATCAAGTCTTTTATTACCCACCTCAGTTTGAAATCTTGACGTGGTTCGTGATGGATCGTAGGACGGCGTATCGTATTATGGAGGAAAAGCGTAGGGAAGCATCTCGACATCTTAATATGCCCAGATAGGAAGAATAGGAATAATAGTGATATGTGGTTAACTATGTGAATAAATAAATTTTAAATCCCTTATTTTGAGATGAATAAAGGGATAGTATGAGTATGTAATCCTGAAACTTGTCTAGTTCAGGAAAATGAATGTTGGAAGCAGAGATGCTATCCTTATTATGTTATGAAAAGTTTTAAATGAATAAAATATCAAAGTTTATTTGAAATGTTATGTGTTATAGATTTAGTTTTAGAATGTCTAAGTTAAACTTCAAATACTCAAGGAGTTGAGTAATGAACTAATAAGCGTATATCTCAACAGAAAATGCCTCCTAGAAGAAGACAACCACGTTAACAACCACCTCCTGAGGGGTCTACTAATAATAATAATGAGGCTAACGCTAACCCGGTTCAGCATTTGGTGTGAAATCCCAGATTTTGTGAATAAAGATTTAATTTTTTTCGAAATATTTTTCTAAATATTATGGTGTGAATTTGAGATAATGTTATAGTTGTGGGTAGTATTTATAAATTTTGCAAAGTATGCAAGTTGTTGTATAATACGATTGGTCGGGGAATATTCGTACGACGGCACAATTATTGGTAGACCCCACAACGGAATTATTGTCGGATTGAGAAAACGACAAAAATATTTTATGAAAATAACGGCGGAAGTTTTACCGTTAATACTGTTGAACTACTCGGTAGTAAAAGTACAGTAATACGTGTGGTTGAATAGTAGCACACGGTATTGATTATTGAGGCTTAAGTGATAAGTCACTCAGTTTTGTTTTATTGGTATTATTAATGTAATAAAACAGAAAAGCTTTTTATATAAAACAAAATACTTTTATAAAGTTATCTGTTTTATTAGACAATAATTAGAATATATTATATTTTATTATGCATAGTATTTGCATAGTGCCTGCATAGTATTTGCATATTAAAATCTTTTATAAAGTTATTCGTTTTATTAGATTATAAATAGAATATATTATATTTTATTTAAAAGATTTTACTTTAAATATGGACCGTCAGATTAAAGTAAATCAATCTAGACCGTTCATGAGTTAGTTACTATGCAGTCCATTTTTCTATAAATAGAAGCTCATTCCTTCATTATTTTCTTACAAATTCACTAAAACTCTAGAGAGAAAGAAGAAAAGTATTCTATTACTTCACTACTCCGATATCAAGTTTCTTTTACGGTAAGGGATATTATTTATTGTACCCGTAAGGGATATTATTTCTTTTGTATTCATGAAGAGAACTTATGTTATTCCATTCTTTATTATTCTGTTGGAATAACCTGTATACGCGGACTACCCTATACTTGGTGAAATTCTTCTGTTATTCCATTCTTTATTATTATGTTGGAATAAACTATTTATGCGAAGTACCGCATACATAGTAAAATTCTTCTATTATTCTGTTCTTTATTATTCTGTCAGAATATCCTGTCTATGCGTTTACGCCGGACCTGGTTCCATTATTTATTATTCTGTCGAAATATCCTGTCTGTGCGTTTTACGTCAGACTTGGTTCCATTCTTTATTATTCGTTGGAATATCCTGTCTGTGCGTTTTACGCCGGACCTGGTTCCGTTATTTATTATTCTGTTGGAATAACCTTCCTGTGCGGTCTATCGCATGCATGGTAATTTCTTTTGTTATTCCATTCTTTATTATACTCAGTTGGTTAAAACTTTGACTTCTCTACTCCATGAAATTAGTGGAATATCCTTGATATTTGCGCTTCATCCAGTATCTTTTCATAGAAATATTCTTCCGAGCATTCTTGAATTTTACTCTACAATTCATGTTGACAATTTGGACGTTATTGGTTCATGGATAAATGAATTCTTGAACTTGTTTTATTGAATTCTTATATTATTGTCTCCTCATGTTTATATTTTGTTAAAACTCATCTGTGGCCTGTAGTGCATAGATGGACTTAGTATGATTATGACCAGGGATTATTCAGTGTAATCATGACCGCAATGTTACAAATGATGTGGTAAAAATTTTCATTGGCCCGTAGTGCATTGATGGACAGTTGTTGGCATGATCATGACCATTGATGAATACACGAATATCCTTGGCCTGTAGTGCATGGATAATTTGTGGTTGTGATACTAATGAATATCATTGGTCGTAGTGCAGGGATGATGTGGATTATTTATTAAGTTGAGTCCCAGCGATAAAAGTGATGAAAAACCTTTTAAATCATAGAAGATAGTAGATTTTATTCCCTACTTGACTCTTTTAATGGATTGCTTGTTCCGCTACAGTTAAACTTGATGTTTGTTATATTTTATCAGTTTAACAATGTTGAAGGCTAATGATAATTTATTCTGCATTATCTTAGTCATAATATTTCTTACTGGGTTAGTTGAGCTCACCCCTTTCTTTCATTGTTCTCTTCAGGGAATGAGAATATAGCTGGGACGAGTCGGGGAACGGAGTGATGGACCAAATGATAGTATTAGTAGTCCTCACTATTCTGTTAAATAGTGTGACAATAAATGTAACGAGGACTTATTCTGAGAGTGGATATTGTCTAGAAGACAGTATTTGTATTAAAACTCACAGCTCTCTTGTCGTATATTAACGATTGTATTTATATTCTATACCATGTATTTGGCGACTCAGAATAGGTGATATATACCTATTTTAGGGGCGTCACAGTTGGTATCAGAGCTTAGGGATATGATCCCTAGCTGAGACGTGAGATAAGAACTAGGAGGGGAGAGACGGAGAATTCCTTCGCTAGTATGACCTACCTAAGTTTATTTGGTATTTAATTGGTCGGTCAGAGTATAGAGATAATATGTGATATGTTAATTAACCTTTGTTTTGTGGCAGTATTTGAAAATGGTATCTGAAAATGTTGAGATAAGCAACGGAGCATAAGAGACCGTTGAGTCTCCACAGATCAATAATCAGGACAATGTGCAACAGGATGGCGATAATGTAAGATCCCAACTTATTAATGAATAAAATTAAATTTTCTCTAATTATTATTGTGAATAATAAGGTGTTAATTTGATATAATATTTTGGTTATAGGTGAAATGTACAAATTTTGCAAAATAAACAAGTGGTTATAAAATATTTATTTTATCGGGGAATATTTGTTTGGTCGTGGAATATTCTTTCTGTCGGGAAATATTCGTATGATGACGCAGCTATTTGTGGGCCCCATAACGAAAAACGGTTGGATGAAGATAACGATAAAAATTGAGTTTTTATATATAACGGCGTAGTTGTTACTGTTAACACTGTTGGAATACCCGGTGGTTAAAATACAGTAATACGCGTGGTTGCACAGTAGCACACGGATTGCACAGTATTTTTGAATTATTGATTCTTACGAAGGAAGGCACTACTCAATAATTGTTACAGTAGTTACTGTTCAATATTTTATTTTATTGATTCAATAATTGCTGCATTGATATTTTATATTATTGTTGTTTAAATAATTGCCACTGCACAGTATTTCTCATTATCAGATCAATAATTCATATTATTTGAATAATATAATTAGATAGCATTATTGGCAATGTCTAGAAAGTTCTGTCTAAGGAGAGATTTGGTCACCTAATTGCGCGCCAGTAAGGAGAAATTCTTATTGGAAAACCCCCACTTTCCTGGGAACGGCCTGGTTATCATAAATGTGATTCTGTAATATTAATTGTGAATAATTAATTATTGATTCATATGATAAAGAAATATTTATTTTATGTGAATATAAATGTTGGATATATTTTGTGGTTAAAAATGAAGGAGTTAATGTTGAGGTGTTTTATCAATATTTTTGTCGGAATGGAGGTATTAAAAATCAATCAGGGTTTTTGAGATATATTGCGGGGGTTATAATTTTTAATCCGACCGTTGGATCGTTGTGATTTTTAGATATGTTATACATATATAAGTTATATATCCACAAATTTTGAACCGTTAAAAATGAACGTATGATTTGTTATGAATTTTAAGAGATGACTGGTTCAGAAATTATTGATGTTTCAGAATTTATCATTTTGGTAGAAAATTCTACAATTGGTGGGCCCCACTTTGGGCTGGTGAAAATGTGCTGAGATTTTTATTCAAATGTGGTGGGTGGAAATAGTAGCAGGTAAAGCCATCAGAAATAGAGGGCTAAGTTAGAATTAAAAATCACACCAGAAATAAGTTTTTTCTCTTTCTCTCTAGATTATTGAGTGTATTTTGTGAGTATTTAGATACTTTGTGAGTTTCTATTCATCAGTGCAAGTTTCCTTCAGCCTTATACTGATATTCCGATAAGAAGTACTGATATTTTGAGGTAAGGGGTGTTATATTCTTCTTAAAATGATATTTTCTTCAATCTCATTATACCGAAATGTGGGTATGAACTTTTTATCAAATTTAGAACTTTTTGTGTCGAGATTACTATTCACGTATACGTTACTATTCACGAATACGACACTATTCACCGAAAAATAAAATTTTCTTCTTTTTGTCCAAGTTGTCTATTATGGTTACTATCTTTGATTGTATCATGTTTTGATCTTTATTTTTGAATTCTGCTTCAAAATTGGTTGTTATGGAGTATTATTGAACTTGGATAAACTGTAATACAAATCCCTAATATTTGTTCTTTTATCTCACTGAATTCGTTTTCTTTAAAATATTTTTCATCATCCTCAGTCCTAAATGATGATACTACTGAATATCTTTGGTCTGTAGTGCAAAGATGTATGATTACCTGATGAATATCTTTGGCCTGTAGTGCAAAGATGAACAGGTGTTGAGATGAACATAACCAACTGGCGATACAAATGAATATCTTTGGCTTGTAGTGCAAAGATGAATATTTGATTCAAGATGTATATTAATTGATGTTACAGGGATAAAATATTGATGATGGACTTTTAAATCTTAGAAGATAGTAGAATTCTTTCTCTACTTGACTCTTCTAATGGATTGCTGTTTCCGCTACAGTTGTTGATCTAAAACTTGTTGTCGATTATATTCTATCAGGTTTTTCCCTGTTGAATACTAATGATAATTTGTTATATATTATCTTAGTTATAATATTCTTAACTGGGCTAGTTGAGCTCACCCTTTTTGTTCTATTTTCTCAGGAGGCGAGAATATAGCGGGAACTAGTCGGGGTACGGAGTGATGTTTTCAGTCAGTGGTGTTAGCAGTCCTCACTATTTTATAAAATAGTGTATCAATAATTATAATGAGGACTCCTTTTGAATTTTTATACTCTCTATTTGTATTCAAACTCACAGTATATGTGTTGTTGTATTTTGCACGACAATTGTATTACTGAGGTTGTATTTGTTTTTGTACCATGTATTTGGCGACTTAGAATGGGTGATGTATTCTTGTTTTGGGGGCGTCACTGATAATCCTCCTGTAAATAACAACATTGATCAATTGACGAACGACGATACGTTTAGGAGTTTTTTAGAATTCATGCAACATCAGGCGAAGGCGGCTCCTGTTCATAATGCAGGAGGAAACAATTGCAACCCACGGTTGGTCACCGCTAAGCAATTGAAGGAGTTGGGACCACTGGAGTTTTTGGGAAAGCCAGAACCACTTAAGGCGGAGACATGGTTAAAGCAGATCACCAAGATATTTGATGTCTTGGGATGCTCCGAGGACTAAAAGGTTCCCTTTGCCACCTTATGTTGCGTGAAGAGGCAGATCACTGGTGGAAATCTGTAAAACGTACCCAGCCTGACGCACTCAAGATGTCTTGAGAGAAGTTCCAAGAGCTGTTGTGACGACCCCAAAATAGGTCCATTCCATCCAACCCATTCTGAGTCGCCAAATACATGGTACAGAAAATAACTACAACTTTATTACCACAATTATCGTGCAAAATACAACAACACATATGCTGTGAGTTTGGATACAAATATATACCAACTGTGACTCGTGTGCCAACCGTAATGTGACAAATGTCCCATCAGTGGACAGCACCTCACAGTGATACCTACATAAAGGTATAGTCAAAAATTATTTTAGAAATTAGAATATTTGGGAAGTGCTCAAGGAAACCTTCGTACATGGGAGGTCATGCGTCTAGGTTATGATAGATATCATATGGCCACAGAATTATCCTTGGTTGATCCAATAGACCCCAAAAAAAATGAGAAGATTACTATCATATTCTTCCCAATGGTGAGTCTTTTCTTGACTTATTATTATCTCCACTGTCTCTAATTGAGAATTATACTTCAAAAAAATACTAAGATTATATAGGTAGTGCTCGTAAATATACTCAGCAAGTGGATGAGCACAACCCTGTCTTATGATGACACGAGGTTATATATCATTAGACATCTTGTATGATACTGGCAAAACACCTTTCCAACGTTGGGTTAGCCTCACCCTATATGATTCACCAAATATAACTACTAAAAGATGTATACAACACACTTGTCTATACTGTTTAGGGAGAACTCCACAGCTAGAGACCACCATTCTATTCCCTTGTTACCCCCGCTCGACCCAGCTACACTTTTATTACCTGAAAAGAATTGTGAAGCAAAATGGTGAGCATAACTAGCTCAGTAAAGAATATCATGACTAAAGATAATTAAATTATCAATAGCCTTCATCAATAATAAATCAGAGATTTAGAACATATGGTAGATGATAAAAATTTCAAACATAGTTGCAGCGGAATGAGCAATCCATTAGAAGAGTTAAATAGACTATAAAGTCTATTATCTTCTCCATGTTAAAAATCCACCAATAATGTTTTATCCCTGTAACATCAATCAACAATTCTGGTCCACAATCATATGAATAACTCATAATCATAATTGTAGTTCTAAATTCCTCTTCTCATCCAGGACGAAGATAATTTTCATCACCTATCTTTACTTGAAACATCAAAGATCATGGTTACACCAAATCACATTTCCTGTTCATAATCATACTAATAACTTCATCTTTGCACTACGGCCAAAGATATTCATTTGTATCACCAGTTGGTCATGTTCATCTCAACACCTGTTCATCTTTGCACTACTGGCCAAAGATATTCAACAACATGTCATCTTTGCACTATGGGCCAAATATATTCATCAACAATTCATCTTTGCACTACAGGCCAAAGATATTAATCAACAGTTCATCTTTGCACTACTGGCCAAAGATATTCAATAACAGGTCATCTTTGCACTACGGGCCAAAGATATTCATCAACAATTCATTTTTGCACTATAGGGCAAAGATATTCCTCAACAGTTCATATTTGCACTACAGGCCAAATATATTCATATCTCAAAGAAATATATAATCATTTCAGAATTTATATAAACAATAATTATAACCATTTTAATCAATTCATCTTTACACTTAGGCTAAAGATATTCAATTATAAATTCAATGGTCATGATCATACTAGTTAACAATTTATTTTTGCACTACAGGCCAAAGATATTCTTCAGTCACGATCATACCAATAATTTACCCATCTTTACACTCAAGTGAGAGAGAAATTCAACATCAGGGTTATAAAAATATTATATATGATAATAAAAATAATATGATCAACAACTGCATTTATTTTCAAGAGCAACAATCATAAATTAACGATAATTTGGTCAGAAAAAGAAACCAATTTTTGTCGTGAATAGTACCCGTGAATAGTAACTCGTGAATAGTAACTCGCAAATAGTACTCCGTATTCGTATATAGTACCGTATATGTAACTAATGTCATATACGTAAATAGTGCCATATACATGAATAGTGTCGTATACGTGAATAGTGCCGTATACATGAATAGTAACCCCGACTCAAAAAGGTAAAAATTCCACAATAAAATCCATACCAATTTTTCAGTATAATGATATTGAAAGAATAACATTATTATGAAGAATATAGCATCCCTTAATATCCCTCACTATCCCTTACCATAATAATGACAATATCCTTTACCTCAAAAGAGCAGTACTTCTGGCTGGATATTGGATATGACGTTGAAGGAAACTTGCACTAATGAATAGTAAATCACCAAGTATCTAAATACTCACAAAATACGCTCGATAATATAGAGAGAGAAAGAGAGAAAACTTATGTTTCTGGTGTGATTTTAAATTCTAACTTAGCCCTCTATTTATAGGAAAATATTAGCACGCCGAAGCAGACTTGACCTGCTACCTGATGGCTTTACCTGCTACTATTGTCACCCACCATATTTGAAATAAAATTCAGTACATTTCTTCACCAACCACAAGTGGGGTCCACTCAATTCTAGAATTTTCCTCCAAAATCATTTGTAAACCTAATTTCCGAATCAGTCATCTCTTAAAATTCATAACAAATTATACGTTTATTTTTAACGGTTCAAAATTTGTGGACATATACTCAACTTATATATGTATAACATATTCAAAAATCACAACGATCCAACGGTCAGATTAAAAAATATAACTCACGCAATATAGCTCAAGAACACTGGTTTGATCTAATAATACCTCAAATCCGATAAAATACTGATAAAACACCTCAACATTAATTCCTTCATTTATAACCACATAAATAAATCCATCATTTATATGCACATAAAATAAATATTTTCTTATCATATAAATCAATAATTAATTATTCACAAATAATATTACAGAATCACAATTATGACAACCAGACAGTTCCCAGGAAAGAGTGGACTTTTCGATATGGATTTCTCCATACTGGCGCGCAATTAGATGACCAAACCTCTCCTTGACAGAACTTTCTAGACATTGTCAATAATGTTATCTAATAATATTATTCAAATTATATGAATTATTGATCTGATAATGGGAAATACTGTGCAGTGATAATTATTGAAATAACAATAATATAAAATAATAACGCAGCAATTATTGAATCAATAAAATAAAATATTGAATAGTAATTACTGTAATAATTATTGAGTAGTGTCTTCTTACGTAAGAATCAATAATTCAAAAATACTGTGCAATACCGTGTGATACTGTGCAACCATGCGTATTATTGTATTTTAACCACCAGGTATTCCAACAGTGTTAACGGTAACGATTACACCGTATTTTATAAAAATTTAAATTTGTCGTTTTCTTCATCCGACAGTTATTCTGTTATGGGGCCCACAAACGGCTGCGCCGTCGTACAAATATTCTCCGACAACAAGAATATTCCACGACCAAACGAATATTCCCCAATAGAAATATGAGTATTTTATAACCACTTGCGTATTTTGAAAATTTTATATATATCACCCTTAACCTTTTTTTTTTTTATCAATTTAACCATTTACTAAATAGGAAAATTGAATTCTTTTATTTCATAAAATTCGGGGTCTTACAGCTGTTCAATGACAAGTACTTTTTCGAAAGCATTCGTCACATGAAGGAGGTGAAATTTATCAAGTTGGAGCAAAACAACATGACCGTGTCGCAGTACGAAGCCAAGTTTGCCGAGTTGTCCCGATTTGCGTCCCACTTGGTTGATAATGAAGAGAGAATGACGCGAATATTTTTAAGAGGTTTGAAGCCGAAGATACGTCAATATCTTATTTCTCATAAACTGTGTTTGTATTCAGATATTGTAAATATGGCTCAGTTAGTGGAGCGCGATAACGAGTCAACGCAACCAAAAGAGAGCAACCGACAAAATGATAATACCGGTGATAACAGTCATCAAAGCGGTGACAATAAATATGGAGGGAATCAACATGCCAGAAATGGTAACCACTTCGGTGGTAATCATGGTCAAAACAATAAGAATGGACATTTCAAGAAGAGGAGATTCAACAATGATGGAAAGACGTCAGCACCAGCACCCGTTGTTACGGAAGGAGAACTACCACCTATCATATGCTTCAAATGCGGAGGGGAGGGACACATCAGTCCAAACTGCGCGATGCCTTCCAAAGCATATTATAATTGTGGAAGAGAAGGTCACTTAGCCCAATTTTATCGTTCACCGAAGACAAGTTCAGCTAAGATGGAGGCACGAAAGGCCGTCCCAAAAAAGTCAAAGCCGGTAGTTTAAGAGAGAGCATTTTTTTTCGTGACAAGAAACCTGAATAAAATTATCACGAGTATGTTAGTCATAAACTCTTTTGAAGTCTATACCGTGTTAGATACCGGTTCTACTCACTCTTTTATTTCACCTAGTTGTGTTCAATGTTTCAACTTAACTCTAGAGAAATTAGACTTTGATTTATCTGTTGAAATTCCGTTGGCAGAAACCTTCGTTACCTCCAATATTTATAAATCTTATTTGATTCAAATCAACACTTTCACGTTACCTGTCGATCGTATTTCTTTGAAAATACTTGCCTTTGATGTGATTTTAGGAATCGATTGATTAACTACTCATCATGTTTTTTTGTAAGGTAAACAAGCTTTCATACTCCTAACCAACCTGTTATGCGAATTCAAAGTAACCAAACCACTAAAGTCAATCATTGTCATATCAAGCTATAAGTAAAGAGCCCTGAGCCTTTATCTGGTGACTTCCTTGTGTGGAATGCACCGAAGCCAGACTTTCTGTAGGCGACGTCGTGAATGACGATGACAAGTTGATAGGTATCATGTGACGTGCTATCCAAGTCTTGGATGAGTGTCACAGTTTTGAACGATATTTCTATTCTTAATAAATTTCCTGACGTATTCTTGAAGACTTCTTAGCCTACCCCAAAGCATGAAATCGAATTTTGTATTGACCCCAATACAAAACCCATTTCTTAAACCCTCAAATATTTCTTCAACTAAAACGAACGTATTATGCGCCAAAAACGTTGGCTCGAGCTGTTGAAGATTACGATCGTACCATTCAATATCATCGTGGAAGTGCGAACGTGGTAGCTGACGCGTTGAGTAGAAGCTCATATACGAGTGAGATATTGTTAACACAAAGACCCATTTCGTATAACTTACAAAATGATGAAGATAGAGTTAAAGACTCTAGGGACCCACGTGAAGATAACGAATATACGATTAGAATCGACTTTAATCGATAAAGTTAAAGCCGATCAAGCTACATACTCAGAGCTGATGAATGTGAAGAAGAAGGTTCAAGAGGGCGTTATTCTAGAAGCAAGAATAGATGAAGAGAGGAAATCTCAACCCTCGATTTAATTGACCCATTTGAAATCCTCGATCGAGTAGGAACTGTGGCTTATAGACTCGTTTTACCGCCAAGTATGTCGCGTGTTCATAACGTTTTTAATGTATTAATGTTACGTAAATATGTGGACGACCCGAACCACATTATTGATTTAGAACCGGACGAGATAGCGGATAATTTAACGTATGAAGATGTACCTGTTAAAATCGTAGAATGTATTCAACACTCAAAGGTTATACCTCAAGAGTTAGAATCTGACGAAGTGTCCTCATCTGTTCGACATACCAGGTACGTACGTAAATTTCGAGGGCAAAATTTTTATAAGAAGGGGAGATTGTGAAACCCCAGATTTTATGAATAAAGATTTAATTTTTTCAAAATATTTTTTAAAATATTATTGTGTGAATTTGAGATAATGTTATAGTTGTGGGTAGTATTTATAAATTTTGTAAAGTATGCAAGTTGTTGTATTATATTCGATTGGTCGGGAAATATTATTTTTGTCGGAGAATATTCGTACGACGGCACAATTATTGGTGGACCCCACAACAGAATTATTGTCGGATTGAGAAAACGACAAAAATATTTTATGAAAATAACGGCAGAAGTTTTACCGTTAATACTGTTGAACTACTCGGTAGTAAAAGTACAGTAATACGTGTTGTTGCATAGTAGTACACAGTATTGATTATTGAGGCTTACGTGATAAGTCGCTCAGTTTTGTTTTATTGGTATTATTAATGTAATAAAATAGAAAAGCTTTTTATATAAAACAGAATACTTTTATAAAGTTATTCGTTTTAATAGGCTAATAGTAAAATCTTTTTATATAAAACAGAATACTTTTATAAAGTTATCTATTTTATTAGACAATAATTAGAATATATTATATTTTATTATGCATAGTGTGACAATAAATGTAACGAGGACTTATTCTGAGAGTGGATATTGTCTAGAAGACAGTATTTGTATTAAAACTCACAGCTCTCTTGTCGTATATTAACGATTGTATTTGTATTCTGTACCATATATTTGGCGACTCAGAATAGGTGATGTATACCTATTTTGGTGGCGTCACAGTTGGTGACCTTGTTGACGGGTGCACTTGCGAATCAACCGCAAGCTCAAGTTATGACCTTCAAGAAATTCAAAGTGGTCAGACCGCCAAAGTTTCAAGGGTCTATGAATCCAGTTGAAGCCAAAACCTGGATCATGGAAATGGAGAAGGTGTTTGATGTTGCTAGAGTTAACGAAGATCAGAAGACTGTGTTTGCAACGTTCATGCTGAAGTCTGAAGCTAGCTACTGGTGGCAGTCAAATAAGGTTCGTGGGGGACAGGAAATAATATCATGTGATAGATTTAAGGAGATGTTTTTCGAAATATACTTTTTAGTGAGTTCTCGAAATCAGTTGGAGGTGCAATTTCTAGAGCTGAAACAAGGAACCATGACGTTGTCAGAGTATGGTGTAAAGTTTAACGAGTTGGCAAGGTTTTCCACTTATCAAGTCAATACTGACGAGCGTAAGGTGAGAAGGTTCGAACAAGGATTGAAGCCCTGGCTTTATAGCAAGGTTTCAATGTTTCAATTAAATACATTTGTGGTGTATTGGAAAAGGCAATTATCACGGAAGGTGGAAGTGATGCCTTGACCAAGTACAATTAAGAACAGAAGAAGAGGAAGAATGAGAATGAAAATAAGGGTGGTGGAAGTAACGTTGGAAGTAACAATCAGAAGAGGAAGTGGAGTGAGAATTAAACTGCGGGAGGACAGCAAGGAAGTTAGCAGAAGAAAAAGTTTGAAGCTTGTGCTAGTTGTGGAAAGAACCATACTGGGGTATGTTTGAAGGGAAAGCGGGTGTGTTTCAACTGTGGTCAGGAGGGACACATTGCACCGAACTATTTTAGTCCAAAGAAGGGAGCATGTTTCACCTGCGGGTCGAAGGACCACATGACTCGCGATTACCCTAAGAAGACAGCGGGGAGTGCAAGAGGAGGAATAGGAAACAACGGTGGTGGTACATTGACTATCATTGGACCAGCACAGTCAAGTCGACCTACTGTGAGGACTTTCAATATGATCGTGTCGGATGTTGTACAGTTTACGGATATGGTGTTAGGTATCATTCCGATTAATGGTATTAATGCTTATATGCTATTTGATTCGGGTGCTACTTATTCATTTATATCCGATGAATTTACTCAGAACTTAGATTTACCTCAAGAAGAATTAGAATATCCTTTGAGCATAGAGATTGTGAATAGGGAAGTGATTCATGTTAGATTCATATATAGGAATTGTGGAGTGGTTATAAAAGGTCACGAGATGATGGTAGATTTGATACCAATTAGACTTGGTGAATTTGATGTCATACTGAGAATGGATTGGTTATTCAATCACAGAGCAGTAATTAATTGCCAAAGAAAATGTGTTAACCTTATGACTCCGTCAAAGGTTGTGTTCTATGGCAACAAGTCACCTCGACAAGCAAGTTATCTGACGGTGATACAAGCCAAGAAGTTGTTAAGACAAGGATGTGTAGGATACTTAGCCTACATAGTCGATACACAGAAGAAGAATGCGAAGTTAGAAGAGATACCAATCATAAGAGATTTTGTAGACGTATTTCCAGACGATTTGTCCGGTCTTCCACCGGATCGACAAATCGAGTTCGTGATTGACTTACTACCAGGAACTACCCCGATATCTAAGGCACCATACAAAATGGCCCCGGTAGAGATGAAAGAGTTGATGGTGAAATTGCAAGAGTTGCTTGACAAGAAGTATATCCAGCCGAGTGTATCGCCATGGGGAGCACCGATATTGTTTGTTAAGAAGAAAGATGGATCGATGCGGCTTTGAATTGACTATCAATAATTAAATAAGGTCACGATTAAAAATAAGTATCCATTACTTAAAATCGATGACATGTTCGATCAATTGAAGGGAGCGAGGTATTTCTCAAAGATAGACTTGAGATGTGGTTATCATCAGTTAAAGGTGAGGCTGGAGGATGTGCCAAAAATAGCGTTCAGAACTCGGTATGGTCATTAGAAGTTTCTGGTTATGTCTTTTGGTTTAACCAATGCACCTGCACCATTTATGAATTTGATGAACATGGTGTTTAAACCATTCTTAGACAAATTTGTGGTGCTGTTTATCGATGATATTTTGGTGTATTCCAAAACCAAGGAGGAACATGTTGCACACTTAAGAGTGACGTTGGAGACATTGAGAAAAGAGAAGTTGTACGCTAAATTTTCAAAATGTGAGTTTTGGTTGGAACGTGTACAGTTTCTTGGGCACATTATTGATAAGGACGAAATTTCGGTAGATCCATCAAAAGTGGAAGCTGTAATAAACTGGGATCAGCTGAAGACACCGTCAGAAGTAAGGAGTTTCTTAGGATTGGCAGGTTACTATATACGTTTTATTCAATACTTTTCCAAGATCGCAACTCCATTGACGAATTTAACCAGGAAGGCGGTTAAGTTTGTTTGGACAGAGAAGTGTGAGCAAAGTTTTTGAGAAATAAAAAAAAAGGTTGAGTTCAGCACCTGTGTTGTCATTGCCTGATGATACAGGGAATTTTGTGGTGTATAGTGACGCATCACATAAAGGACTAGGCTGTGTGCTTATGCAGAACGACAGAGTCATTGTGTATGCATCACGTCAATTAACAGATTACGAGAAAGGGTATCCGACTCATAACTTAGAGTTGACTGCGGTGGTGTTTGCCCTGAAAATTTGGAGACATTATCTTTATGGAGAGAGTTGTGAGATATATACAGACCATAAAAGTCTGAAGTATATCTTTACACAAAAAGATTTGAATATGAGACAAAGAAGATTGTTGGAGCTGATCAAAGACTATGACTGCGAGATTTTCTATCACCCCAGAAAGGCGAATGTTGTTTCTAATGCTTTAAGTAGGAAGGGATGGGAGAAGTTAATGATGTTGACTGCTCAAAAGAAACTAGTGTCAGAAATGGCTAAGATGGAGTTGGAAATTAAATATCCGAAAGAGTCATACGAAAAATTATTCCAGATGGGAAACGGTTCAATGTTGGTAGATAAGGTGAAAATGTACAACTTCAGGATGAAGACTGTGAAAAGAGAAAACAAAAAGTATCTAAAGGTGAGGAAAACAAATTCATAATCGATTCGGAAGGGTTACTTTGATTTGAAGGAAGAATTTGGGTTCCGCCACTACTGGAAGTTAAGGAGGAAATTCAGAGTGAAGCTCACAACTTAAGATATTCGATTCACCATGGGAGTACAAAGATGTACCAAGATCTTAGACATCATTTTTGGTGGCCGAATATGAAAAAGGATGTGGCTTAGTGTGTGGCGAAGTGTTTACATTTCAGAAAGTTAAAGCTGAACATCAAAGGCTAAGCGGATTATTGCAACCGTTGGAGATACTGGAATAGAAATGGGAGTATATCACAATGGATTTTATGGTAGGTCTTCCAATGACTCAGCAAGGTTACGACGCCGTTTGGGTGATTGTCGATCGACTGACAAAGTCGGCAAATTTTTTGCCAATAAAGATTTGATTTAACCTAGATCGGTTGGCAAAACTTTACGTGAATAAAATTGTTTCAAGACATGGTGTACCTGTGTCGATTGTATCAGACAGAGATCTTCGTTTCACATCTAATATCTGGAAACGACTACAAGAATGCTTTGGAACACAGTTGAGAATAAACACATCGTACCATCCTCAAACCGACGGACAGAGTGAGAGAACCATCCAAACACTAGAAGATACGCTTAGAGCATGTATCATGGATTTCAAAGGAAATTGGGATGATTATCTACCATTGGTGGAATTTGCCTACAATAATTGTTATCACGCAAGTATTGGCATGCCGCCTTACGAAGCATTATGCGGGAGGAAATACAGAACTCCGTTATGCTGGGATGAGGTAGATGAACGTCAGCAATTGGGTCCAGAGTTGGTACAACAAACCGTCGAAATCATCAGAGTGATTCGAGCCAGATTGATAGCCGCACAAGATAGACAGAAGAAATATGCCGATCAACACCGAAAAAATCGAGAATTCGATGTTGGTAGTTATGTTTTCTTGAAAGTATCTCCCTAGAAGGGGAAAATTCAGTTTGACAAGAAGGAGAAATTAAGCCCTAGGTTTATAGGATCTTTTGAAGTACTTCGACGAGTTGGTGAGGTGGCGTACGAGGTAGCTTTACCTTCGAAATTGGAGCATATTCATAACATTTTCCATGTCTCGGTATTGAGATCATATAAGCCTAATTATAAACATGTCATAGAATATGAGCCATTACAGTTTGTGAAAGACTTAACATATGAAGAAGTCTCTATTCAAATTATTGACAGAAAAGAACAAGTACTAAGGAATAAAGTGATACCTTCTGTAAAGGTAATCTGGCGAAACCACAATGCTAAATAAGCTACGTGGTAACTTGAAGATTTTATGATGCGAAATTATCCTCGGTAATTTGCTTAATCTTGTATAGCGATTATGGGGACAAAATCATGTTAAGGAAGGAAGAATGTGACGAATGAATTTATCGAGTTGTGATTCTGGGGACATAATTCTTTTAAGGAGGGAAGGATATAACGATCGAGAAATTTATAATTTAATTTAAACATTTATTGAATTAAATAAATAGTTTAAATAATTTATTTATTGAGAAAAATAAATAATTGATGGAATTGTGATGCAAGAATTTAGTAACTAAATTGATTAATGTTAATTAAATTGAATAATGGTAATTTTTATTTGAAAGATTTAATTTAATGAAATAATTAAATTAAATTAATTGTTTAATATTTAAGAAAATAAATAAATTAAATAAATTAATGTTTAAGTCTAATTTATTAATTAAATTAGATATATAATTATTTATTAATCATAAGTATAATTATAATAAAAATTATAATTATTATAATTATAAGTGTAATCTAATTAAATGGGTTACATGTGTGACAAATAAAAATTATATGGTATAATATTATTAAAATAAACTAGTGGGGGAAATTTGTGTGTAACCAAACGCAGCCTTATGGCTTTTGGTTTATTTTAACTGACGCCTATTGATTTTTCTAACTGATGTATACGTGAGAGAGAGGGGAGTCAATTTATATTTTTTACGCGTTCTATTTTGCCTAAGGCTAACTAGTTAACAGAGAAATAGAGAAAGAGCTTGGTGAGGAAGAGAGAAAATACAGAGGTTTTGAGAGAGAGAGTTTTCTGAGATTATCAAGAAGAAGGAGAAGGATTGCTAAAGTTTGTGATCATCTTGCTAACAAATTAAGCATTGAAGGTATAAAAATCTAAGTTTATGTTTTAAATTTCTATTATGGGATTGTGTGAATTTGATATTGTGATTGTTAAATTAGTTTATGTAATCAATTGGTTGATATTTATACATGATTGTAGTAAGAGAATTCATGAAAATTATGTTGGTATTCTTGAGTTTTTTTGGGGAAAAAAGGGAAAGAATTGGGTCGATGCTTTTTTAGAATAATTGATAATTATGTTGTAGAGGTTCATAATCTGTTATATGTTGTCTTCAAATGGTTTTAAAGTATCAAATTCATGGAAAAATTGGATTGCGGGAGGAAAAACAAATAACAGTGGTTATGTATGAAAAATGGCTTAAGAAAGTACAAAATTTCATGTTCAATATGTGTTGTAATCTGTGAATTGATGTTGGATTGTGTTAGTATGTTAAGAAACGAAAACGGCGTAGTTTGAATTGTGTTAATTGGTTAAGAAACAAAGTGGTGGTGGCGATCAAATTCGCTAAAAGTGTGAAATATTAAGAAATTGGTAAAAACAAGGTTTTAATCTCCTCTAAATTTGGTTATGTAAATTGTTTTAGGTATTAGAGTGATTGATTGTATGTGTTATAAGTGTAACGCCCCGAAATCTGGTCTATCTTCACACCCGGATTTCGTATGTCACGAGTACATCATTCATCCAACATACATCATTATATACTGAAATATAACAACATACACTCTCAAATCCCAGGTTCTGGAAACATTATAACCTCTTTCAGTACAAATAATGATAATTACATTATTCATTTCATCTTACAAGAGTGACTTTTATGTGCCACCAAGGATACATAACAGTTCATTAAACTAGTCTATAATTCGATTTCATCTTTCTACATTACACGTCTTCACTTGATCTTCTCGCTCATTCACATTCTGAATGACACTTCATCTGGATACCGTCAGCTTGATCTTTACGAGATCCTTAAGTTCTTCTAACCTCGTTCGCTGAAAATATTTTTCATTTTAAAGCAAGTGTGAGAATGCTAAATTGCCCAGCAAGTCATAACAGTTGAACAAACAACTTTCAGAATTCAAACATTTCTTTAGAACTCCGAACAAAGGTTATGAAGCAGCTTGAATAATAGGAATAGTCTCGATTCCTATCATTTTAAAACAATATTCACTTTCACTTTAAAATACTTTCATTCTTCTACATTTTTCATACACATCCTGTCTGGCTAAAATCATTAGCACATACTTAACAATAACAGCTCATGTATAAATAGAACATACTTGTATTGAACATCTCAATCACAGAACAGTTCATATCATAGAAACACCGAAGTGTTCACATTGTGGCTCAAGGCCTCATACGTTCTACCACCTTGTACAAATATTGCACATTCACACATAGACAAAACTTCTCAAGTTCAACATCTGAGAAGTTTAAGAAACTAGCATTCATTTAGAGTATGAATGAAGTTAGGAAACTTGCCTTATGCATAGCTACAACTTACGTTGAACTGCTCATTCCAATTCCTACATAATACATAAGAAAATAACACGTACACCAATTAGTCATATACTTTTGACTAATGCATTGGTTTACTTAACTATACTTCTTAGGGTTCGTGTTCTTGCAATATAAGTTTACGTGACTAACTTCCTTTACCAGTTTACGGCTTCATGACATACAGAGATGTCTTATTCAAAACGTTCGTCATCTTTGATGATTTACATTCTTATCTCATTCTTATAACTTCTCTAGGACTCAGCACACATCGTGTCTCTGCTAGTAGTCTATATGGTACTCTGAGTGGTTTCTCACAAATAACCAACAAACAAGTTCCCGTCTCATCTACACTGCCATCACAGTGAGTTAGATCGGTTGACAGTTTTGTATATACCTTCGCTCTCTGAAGGAATTGTTTAGCCCAGCTCCCATATGTCAACCATCAAAGGTTACGATTGTACCACAACCTAACTTATCGTAACTTATCCGAACTATTAAACTATAATGTTCGTTAAGTCAATTTCTTATTCCTTATGGCTTTTTGGCAACTAATTGTAATACCTCATGATTCATTCTTTATCATCCAAATCATACTGTCTTTTGTATACTCAGAGCGATCATTCAGATTAATCATTAACTTGGCTTCGTTACACTAACGTCATTGTCTTAATTTAGTTCTTTACCATTCATGGTTTAATCATAGATCTTCATTATCTTACGGTCAAACCATACACGGGGTGTAGGTTCTATCCGTTTAGTATTTGTGTAAACTCAACCTTCACGTCGGTTAAAGTGTTTAATGCTTACATTTCATTCTATCAATCCCTATCTGAATCACGATCGGCTTCCATTAATCTTATTACCGTTCGATACGGCTTTCTTGATACCATTCGTATCTTACTTAATACTTTCGTTATTCATTACCTTTGTCACTCAACGTTTAAGGAATCACAATCGTAGCAATCCCTCACGTTCTTTCCTCGCGACTACGGTCCCCGGATATCGGTTCCGTAACCCGCACCTACAATCTTTGTCTTTTAATCTCGTTTAATCTTTCCGTTCAACCTTTACTACAGGTTTAATCCACTAGATTAAGTGTTACATTTGATGAACATTATGTTCTTTATCTTCCCTTACGTTTTCACCAAGAGCTGAGCAGTTAAAAGCTCATGTCTGGCTTTTTCCCCACACTGGTGCTGCGGCGCCACTCCCTTCCTTTCCTCTTGCGCTGCGGCGCGAGTCTTCAGGAACTACCTCCCTGGCCTGGCGCTGCGGCGTTGAGTCCTTCATTAACTCTCACGTTGCGGTGCCAGTTAACAGTGTATGGCATCCCGGGCTGGCGCTGCGGCGCCGCCTCCCAAGGCTCAGCTGGTGCTGCGGCGCCGAGTAAGAAACCTAGAAAAATTTCTAAGTCTTTTACAAACTTGAATTGCTTACTTCCCGATCTCATAATTCCTTCGTTATAACTTGGAACGAGGTCGTTCCAAAGCCATTCTCTTTCTTAACTTACGTACTTCAATACCCCTTAAACAGAACTTCATTCTAAATCCGTTAACGTGCCATTCAATTGACTTGATCTTAACCCTTTGTTCATTTTTTACGCTTTTAACGTTCTTCGTTCATTCTTCCGTAATTCGATCATCCGAACTCAAAACTCGTTCATTCTTGAGTCCATGACTCACGTTTTCTATGTTCTTTTACTTCCTTATGAAACCCTACACATTCGAGTTCATTTACTAACTTTCTAATTCTCGTTCGTCTTTTAAGAAATTTTTGCCATAACTTCATTATAGCTAAGTTTTAATCCGTTCTTCATGAACATTTCTACTGTTCCTAACTAAGCAATAAGCATCTAACTTATACGCGATAGTTTTAAACTTTTCCATCAACAACAATTATCCTACGATGGTTTTAAATTTGTCCATCAACAATGTTCTTCGTGTTCTTCACGTGTTCTTCGTGTTCTTCGCTCGTTCTTCATTTTAATCGATATTTTGGATTACGATTCCACTTTTTCTTGGAATTTGATTTTATAGAACACCATTCCTTACTTATTTCACCTACTCATTCATATAATCCACTCGGATCGTTCTAATTCGTTACGAATCTTATACTTACTTAAGAAATTTATAAAATAAACTTCCAATTCTTATTTCTTCATTTTCTTACGATTTCCACCATATGAAACCATTCCTAACTTCTGTTACTTCTTATTCCCATTAAGTTATGCATTTAACGTGAAAACTTAAAGAAAACTAACTTAGGAGTTAGGTTTTAATACCTTTCCTCTTTATTTTTCTTCCTTTAGACAAAGCTGGTGATTCGCTAGCTTTTCTATTTCACGAACCCTTCGATCCGATCATTCATGCTCAAGCTCTTCCTTCTCCCTCTTCATCCGATCTCTCTCTCTCTCTCAAGTGTTATAAGATTTTCAAAATCCTATAAAAATGAAATCTAAGCTTCCATTTATAGAAAACCAAAGCTAGGGATATTTTAGTCATTTTGCCCCCCAAACCTCCTTACTATTCACACCTCCATACTATTCCCACCTCCTCAATACACCTCCTTACTATTCACATAGCTTCCTTTGGAAGCTTCGTGCTTCCGTCTTGTGGAATTCGCCCGACAGTTCGAAAACTGCGATTCTCGGAATCCAAATATTTTTGGATATTTCATCTTTCTTTTACCGATTAACTTTTACGTATTCTTTCGATTTCCGAAAAATTAAAAAACACTTTTTGGCGTTAAGCGATTTCCTTCACGTTTTCCCCTAATGTAGTTAAACGAGTGAAAAGTACATAGCAGTACTTTTAGTCATTTTTATTTCGTCCGATTTCTGCACGTTTTTTGAGAAATACTTTTATCGGCTTACTTAACTTTTCATGATATATTATCGTCAAATCTTTCGACAGAATGTCATTTCGACATACCGAACTCTCGAAAAGGCTTATGTTATTCAAACTCTAACCTTTAGGTTTCGTCGAGTGAATAGTGTCTATTTCGTCTTTTTTCATGAAAATATTTTTGTTCCCGGAAAAATTTTATTTTTGTCTTGAAAATTCTTACTCGTTCAATCTAGCTCGTAGCCAGAATCCTCCCGACTTATAATCATCCTAGGTTATAGAACGATTAATAAACATATAGCACATAATATTATTAATAAAAATTCCTTTTATTAAAAACTAATTCTTTAAACTTAAATTCTGAACAACCCGAATTTTCGGGTCGTTACACTCTTCCCCCCTTATAAAAATTCCGTCCTTCGAATTTCTTAAAACCACACCCTTACCCGGGTCATCACATTTACCCCTTCTTCATAGAAATTTCGTCCTCAAAATTTTAGCTTACTCTACTTCTCAACTTCCCTTGAATGGAGTTCTTATCTTTCCCTCATTCCTAACCCCCATAACCTATCAAGAATCATGAAGTAGAAGGAATAACGAGGAATAAAAAATTTCCTTTTAAAACGTTTCATACTTTTGCTGAGGGGTCAAATCGACCATGAACTCTTATTAGGTTTAACAGCATGACGCCGTAACCTTTCTTTCACGATCAGTTTACAATCACAAAGAAAGCAAACTACCTCTTACACATCGTATACCCCATTTCAGGATATGTTCACATCAGACTTAATCATTAGATTCCGCACCAAAACAATTTGGTTTGGCACAACTTCTTCAAAGAAAGCTCGATTTTCTTTTAAACATGACATACCATTTGTCTAGCCGAATCAAGTAGCTTAGACCATACCAATAAATTGGATAGCACTTGAAACATTCGTCAACTCAATTGACATCGACTACTTCTTTAAATTCTTTTCGCAATACATCAAACGTTTTATGATGTCATGATACCGTACTTTTCACAGCACGTTTAGGACTTCGTCAGTTTGTGACTTCGTCATTATACATCATACCATAGCGGGTTGTTGATCCTAAGATCACATCCAACACCAGGTTCAATTGCATTAATAACTCCATCCTTTTACCATCATTGCATCAAATGCACGAATGATATAAAATTCAATTTGATATTTTAAATCATTTTCTGTCTAGCCGAAGTAATTAGCATAGACATACCAAGAATAACTCTTTTAAAATTCGTTGGTTCCAAAAGTTGAACCAATTCTTTCCTTTTCAAAATGTACATATCCGCACGAGTTCAGTAAACTTCGAAATTTAGCATAGCCAGATGACTTGGAATATCCTATTCTCCATCTCCCTTCATTATCTTACTTACGATAATACTTAATCTTCTCTAACACTTTCAATGCTAAGTCTACTGAAAATACTTACTTTCAGTCTAAACCTTCCTATACCTTAGTACAGTCCATCAACTTACCACACATTATAAGTTTAGGGACTTTCCACAATAATATGAGTTTAAGAACTATCCAGTCAGACCATAGGCGTCCATTCGCTGACACGTTAGAAAACATACCATATTATTATGAGTCACGAACTTACCATAAGTATGAGTTTCAAGAACTCGCACCTACCTTATCGTTCTCTACCTATCAAGTATATACATGAGAAAAGATTCACCTTCTCGTCATATACATCTTAATAGCACGACCAATTCCAATGATTATCACTGTAATAAGCTAAGCAGTTGTTACACCTGTGAGAGCCCCAAATCCAGGTCCCGAATCACCACGGATCTGGTACAATCATTCTATAACTATTTGCGAAAGATATAAACATAAATTATTTATACAATACACTTTACACACTATTCCCCAAAATTGAGTAACCTTAACTTATACACAATTCATAAACTATCTAACATCTATACTATTACAAACTAGCTGCACATTTTATCCCAAGCAGAACTTGGCATTATCCTTTTTATTCCTGTATCCGAACGCATTCGCCTTATCTGCAATGTTTATCATGATATAACAAGGGTGAGCATGAAAGTTGCCCAACAAGTTTAAATATAATTTAAGAATATATCATGATTGAAAGAGTCTGAATAATAGGCTGGCTATAATTCATCAATATAATTGAGAACTAGCATGAACAAACTTATGATTGAACAAGTATTGAACATGAACAAATATATCTGGACCAACTGGTAATGAAGGTGATCAGCCTTTCATACCTGACTTATACATGCAATATGTACAGAGTACAATTCCACATGGCAATCAGCAATGATTAACCATAAGCATATCTGAATAAAACAACTCTTAGTAGAGTTACTTGCCTGAACCATTGATTACCGTTACGTAATTTATAACGCTTTATCTGAAGACCTAATATTAGTAATATAGATCTCCAATATTAGAATAATATCATCACAATATAATACTATTATATATATATACACATAGAATAACCTAAACACATAGCACATAATCGTATCAGTTTAAAATACACATAAGACTTAGCATCAAGTCAGACTATTTAAGTCGGAGTTGAACCCGACAAAATTCTAACATCCCGACGGTCAAGTCGAACAATCATCGAGTTTAAGTTCAATTAAACTCTGCCTAAACACTTAACAATATCTTAGAAAATTTTCTTATCAGTCAAAACAATTTTCATAGATTTGTAAAAATTTTCAGATAACAACTACTTTTAATTCACTTAATATTATTAATTTTGATAATATTTAATTCCCCTCTTAGTATTACTAGTTCACTAATAACACTTTTATTCGCTTACTAATATCATTAATATCTTAATAATATTTTAATACTTTACTAATATTAATAATTCTCTTAATTATATTTTAATCATGCATTAATATTATTACGTTAATAATATCTTACTTACGCTTTAGTATCATTAATCAATTAATAATACTTTTAGTCATTTACCAATCGTATTAATATTTTATTTATTTACTAATATTATTAATCATTTAATAATATTTTATTGCTTTACTAATGTTATAACATTCATAACATTTAATTTAATCACAAATATTATTATTTACTTAATAATATTTTAATCATTTAATAATACTTTAATTTAATATTATTAATCTTTTAATAATATTTTAATCTAAGATTAATATTTTAATCTAATATTATTAATGTAATATCCCGAAAAAAAATAATATAAAATTTATATTCTTAAAACATATTGTTTGGACTTTGTCATTTATTTGGGTCAAACTAGTTATTTAATTTGTGTGGGCTAATAAATATTAATAAGTGATGGGTAAATTAACTTAGTACAATTTCGGCTTTAAAATTTATTGGGTTTAATTTATATTTGTGGGTAGCAATAAATCCTATTTAAATTAGGAGAGTTAATATTTAATAAATTAATAACTAAACCTAATTTTCCTCACATATATTTTGTTACGAATTGGTGGAAAGAAAAAAAAAAAAAAAAAGAGGCGGCCGCTTAATCGAGAAGGAGGGAGTTGTGATCGTGAGCTTGCTGAAGAAACAAAAGAGGTGCAATTCTTTTATTTTGGCTTTTATGTATATCATTACTTATTGGGTCTTATCATATTAGTTTCATATTTTAGAGTTTAGAATACATATGTAGAGATATATCTTACTGTTGCAGTATTATATATATTTATAGATATTTGATCGGAAGTGGAAGTGGGGGTTCAGTCTAATAATAGAATATGATTCATATTATTTTGTATACTACCTGGGTATATATATATATATATATATATATATATATATATATATATATATATATATATATATATGCTAATGATTAGGGTAATTAGTAATATTCTGAAAGTTTAAAATGAAAGTTTAATTTATTTATTTATTTATTTTGAAAATTGGTTTTGTTGAAGGCATCATGGTCAAAAAGTTTAAGTAATTGGCCAATAATTTATTTCGGTGAAATTAATATTTTGTTTTAGCCAAATGTTATAAAACTAAATAGTTTCGGTAATTTAATAATATATATATATATATATATATATATATATATATATATATATATATATACTATTATGGCGTGATTGATGACTGATAAATAAAGATTTTTTTTTTATTATCAGGTCAGTAGCATGTAAGGTTCATAACACTAAGTATATATATATATATATATATATATATATATATATATATATATATATATATATATATATATAGGTTTTATAGGTTGTATATATTTGTACTAATATTAAAAAGAAAACAAACCAGTTATGCTGATGGACAAAATTGTTGCTTCAAAAAAAATAAAATAAAATCCGCTATTAATTTGTTTTGTTGAAATTGTTACCACTAATTTGCTAATTGACAAAATATGCATCATATTTTTATGGGGGGTTGTGCACTTTTTACGAGTTTCGCATGGTTTTTCTTTCTCTCTCGTGTAAGAGTCAGACTCATTTCCATAAAAATAGTTCAACTAAAGTGAAATCTTCTTTTATATTAAAGTGGTTGAATTTATAAAAATATAAACTTTGTAAGTTAGTAATATAATTTAAAGTATTGTTTTAATTTGGTGATTATATAGATCAAATTGAAGAGGCCTAGTGATGTGATATTTGAGTTCGGTGAATTATTTCGATAATATATTCAGGTACGGATTCCGTACTCTTTCAGCGACATTCATGTTAAATTTGATTTGTTCGTTTGTTCTTCGTTTCGAATTTTGTTATTATTTCACATAATTGTTTCTTGTGAAATTCATATATTTGTTTCATTTTAGAATTGACACATTGGACTCGTACTTGTACTCTTTGAATTAGGTTATATTATCATGTTTAGTATTTATTTTTGATAATTATATAGCGGTACATGTTGCTACCTTCTTTTTGAGACATTGTGACTATAATTTGATTTGGTTCAACATGTACATATAGAACCCTTTTTTTTGGTATTATGTCGCATGTGTTGTGACATGCATGGTATTTTTGTTAGAATATACTGTAGGGTATACCTGAGCTATAAGCACCTGTGGGGGTACCACAGGCATGTCGTCTTGGCACGAGAGGCATGACACTTTCCGTGGCAGTGTGATTAGTCCACGGCTTCTCCGTTTGGGCTCCGGAGGAAGTATGGGTTAACCCTAGTTTTCTGTTCTGCGGATTTGTGATGTCGTCTTGCCTGTGTGGCAATGTGTATTTCTGAGCTCATTCGGTATAAAATAACTCCAGCCATTTGTTTCAGCCTATTATTTTATTGGATTAGTTTTGTTGGTTTCTGTTCAGTTCAAGTCATTGAGTTAGTTACTTCAGTTCGTTATTTCTTTATTCTTTTATTGGTTTCGTCAATTACGTTGATTCAGATATATTCATTACGTTGATTCAGATATATTCCATTTAGATATTTGGATATTATATTTTCGTTCGTATTTGCACTTGAGGCTTTGTTCAGTATTTTGTCTCAGTTGTTTTCGTATATCAGTTGTGACACCCCCAAATCCCGGTACTTCATTACCTCAAGATTTGGTGTTCACGTAATCAAAACATTCATTTCTAACTACCCAATCATAATAGAATTGAATAATAAAAGAAAACCTGCCCATACAGGATTAAACTTAAATAAAAGAAATCTCCCAGGTTATCCAACCTTTAACAACAATCATTCAAATGCGGAAAATTAAATAACTTCATTACAATCTTTAAATCAAATTCTGAAAGTAAACTATCAAAACTATTACAAGTCTTTAATATTTATTCATCTTTCCTTTTCCCTTACTGGTGCTAGGTACGTCAACCGTTTCAACTTTAGCTGTAAGAAATTTTACAGGCAAGAGTGAGCAAACAAGGCCCACTTGAAATAACAATAAGTAAATCTTTAAACTTTCACATCAATTGCCAATATTAGGCTCAATAGAACTGAACAATATATTCTATTAACTTTCTGAAAACTATAACATTCACTGAGGGTCTAATGACCACGAATCATGTCCACAGTTATAAGTAATCTTTCAACTTTAACTTTAACAGTCATAAGACTATAAGGACTTCACGTACTTAGGGGGATCAACCCTTCGTACAATGTATTGTGCACAACCATTTTAACGCTAAGCGTAAACCTCTATTAAAAGAGTTGTTCATCTCAGTATTTAGAATACAAGTCTGCACCAAAGTAAGTTTGGTTTGGATAAACTTTCAAGGTAATTTGGAGTTCAACGGACATCAACTAAGGATTAGTTGAATACAAGATAATAACACTATGTTATTGAATTATCAGACTGAATAAACATTTCGTTCTAAGTTCATGCTTTAGGAATAATCTAATAGCATAACAATTGAATAATTTATCATACCTTGCTTTGAACAATGTTAAGCTAAGGTTACATTTTAGAATATAATATCAAGCATGCACAATAAATAATAACTTGAACGATAAACTAAAGGTACTTGCATGCTAATATAACTAGTTTAGAGTTAAGAAAACTTGCACAATTATAAAAGTAGAGTTAGAGAACTTGAATAAGTATAACATAACAGTGAAAAGTAACCTTGCTGAATAATAAAGTAGCAAATGTTAGGGAACTTGCCTCGTGTGTAGGTTAAACAATTACTATTCACGTTCACCCCAAGTCCTACACATACCATATGCATTGACAACACACATTAGTTACACTAACATTACCTTTATGAGTTCCTTTATTACTCTTAGTATAGCTACTAACTAAGTTTAAGTTTAAACAACACCACATCTTTCATGAACATTACTTTTTAGTTTTATTACAACTACTTAAATGATCATGCCCTTGCATCACATGTACATTAACAACTTGATACAACATCCTAATACATGTCCAACATGTTATCATTAAGTTATACTAATACCCAAAGGGTTGCACTTGCATTCGTGCATCCCGACGCCCTCCGATTGGCTCCAAATACACAACAGTCCTAAAGATGGCCATTTTGACTACTGTTACAGACCTCAAATTAAAAAACTTAAAGAATGAAAGTTGTAGGTCTACTCGTCCTCTTTCCGAATCATCTTGAATTACCTCAATCGGAGTTCGTATGAAACAGTTATGGCCATTTTACTACAGGAGGTCAAAACTGCCCAACTAGGCCACTTTTCCGGCGCCGGGGCGCGGAACAGTGGCCCTGGGGCGCGAGCTATGGCGTTGGGGCGCGAGCTACGGTGCTGGGGTGCGAGCTTCAGCGCTAGGGCGCGAGCTACTGGCCCATTTTGGCGCTGGGGCGCGAAATTTGGCGCCAGGGCGCGAAATTTGGCGCTGGGGCGTGAATTTTGACGCTGGGGCGCCGAAACTCACAGAACCAACCCCGAAAGACAGAGCAAAGCTACTGTCTAATTTTATTTTTAACAACCAATGGCATCTAACACATGTATAACTTCATGAAAATTACACATAAAAGTTAACAATCATCCATATACCAATTACCAACCATTAATTAACAATATCATAGGCTAATTCTTTGAAACACTGTTATTAGATCAAAACTCCATGGTTGACAAATAAAAATACAGTGAACTGAAATTCTACTGTTATCAACCAAATTTGATTCCTTTGAAATACAAGTATGCCAACATACAAATCAATTTACATGTGTAGTTCAATTTCTCAGTATTAGTTCATAATTTGCATAATCACATACCAATTTTGTTATTTTACAAATATACGATTCATACATGTTTTTCACTGTGAAAACCAATTTCTCAGTTACGTAATTTAGCATACCATCATATTTATATATTAAACATACAATTATATATAAATACTGACAATTGAATAACGGTTTATATATAATAACACGTAATTACCTAACCAATTATACCAACATAGCTTGTACATAAATTTTGGTAAAACTCTTATACACAGTGAAAAACCAGAAAACAGAGACTACCAAGTTCATAGGAAAATGGCTTAAAACATATCTACGTACATATATTAAGGTTTTAGGAACCTACCTTTTTGTTGCTCTAGAAAACTTGTCAATCAAAACTTGTTTTGGACAATCTTGCACTTGGTTTCTTCTCAAACTCTCTGACCTTTTCCTTTCCTTTCTTCCTTTCTTTCTTTTTTTTTTTGCAGACAACTCTAAGGTAAACCAAATGGCAATATACGTATACTAAAAAAAACAACGCTCGCCTTTTCAATTCAATAAAAACTGACGCTCAACTAATGATCGTATTAATATAGCAGTTACTAAAAATAATATATATTATATATTTATTTTATTTATTTAATTGATAGTTTAAATTCAAAAGAAACCCAAAAGCCATAAGGCTTTGTTTGGCAACCCATTAAAATTTAAATGATTAATATACTTACACCTTGTTTGGCAAAACTAAATTAAATGACTTTAATTTATTTTAATAACTCTTTATCACATAGTTATTTGTCACACTTTATGAAATAACAATTTATTAAATAAATTACTTAATCACATAATTCAATCCACATAACACATTAATTATTTAACAAATAAATAATTAACTAATTACATTAATTATTTAGCAAATAAATAATTAACTAAATAAACTCAATCAAATTGAATAATTACTTATTCAATAATAAACACATCCAATAAATATTTATATAAATTAATAAATATTTATAACTTATATTTAAAAAAAAATATGGAATGTTACATCATTCCCCTCTTAAAAGGATTCTGTCCCCAGAATCACAACTCAAACAACACATTCATTACATTCTTCCCTACTTATAAAGATTCTGCCCTCAGAATCGAAGACACAGATTAAACAAATAACTCAGGGTACTCTTTCAACATTTTCTCTTCGAGTTCCCACGTAGCTTCTTCAGCGTTGTGGTTTTACCAAATCACCTTCACAGAAGGTATCACTTTATTCCTGAGCACTTGTTCTTTCCTGTCGACTATCTGGATAGGAACCTCTTCATAAGACAAATATTTCTCGAACTGCAACGGTTCGTACTCGATCACATGTTTGTAGTCGGGTTTATATGGTCGTAACACCGAAATGTGAAAAACATTATGAATATTTTCCAACTCTGGAGGTAGAGCTACCTCGTAAGCCACTTCTCCAACTCTTCGCAGCACTTCAAAGGGTCCAATAAACCTCGGGCTTAGTTTTCCCTTCTTACCGAAACGAATTTTCCCCTTCCAAGGAGAAACTTTTAGGAATACAAAATTTCCTACGTCGAATGCACGATCTTGTCTGTGTTGATCATCATACTTTTTCTGTCTGTATTGTGCTGCTACTAATCTTGTCTTGATGAGTTTAACAACGTCAGCAGTTTGTTGCACCAATTCTGGTCCTAACAGTTGACGTTCACCAACTTCATCCCAGTACAATGGAGTTCTGCACTTTCTGCCGTATAACGCTTCATAAGGCGGCATGCCGATGCTCGCGTGATAACTATTATTGTAGGCGAATTCCACCAACGGTAATTGCTCTTCCCAGCTTCCTTTGAAATCCATGACGCATGCTCTCAACATATCTTCCAATTTCTGGATCGTTCGTTCGCTTTGGCCATCTGTTTGCGGATGATATGCCGTACTCATTCGCAACTGTGTTCCCATACATTCTTGTAGTCTCTTCCAGAAGTTTGATGTGAACCTCGGATCTCTGTCTGACACAATTGACACTGGAACTCCATGTCTTGCAACGATCTCTTTAATATATAGTTTTGCCAGCTGATCAAGATTGAATCTAATCTTTATTGGCAAAAAGTGTGCAGATTTTGTCAGTCTGTCTACTATTACCCAAATCGCATCGTTTCCTTTCTGAGTATTTGGAAGACCCACCACAAAATCCATCGTGATATGCTCCCATTTCCATTCCGGTATTTCCAACGGTTGGAGTAATCCGCTGGGTCTTTGATGTTCGGCTTTTACTCTTTGACATGTCAAACATTTAGCCACACATTCTGCAACATCCCTTTTCATATTCGGCCACCAAAAATGTCGGCGTAAATCTTGATACATTTTCGTGCTTCATGGATGAATCAAATATCTTGAGCTATTAGCTTCGGTCAGGATTTCGTTTTTCAGTTCTGGTGTTGCTGGAACCCAGATTCTTCCCTCGTACCGTAGTAATCCTTCGGTATCGACCTTGTATTTCTTATTGTTTCCATCAACCATATTCTCTTTTATCTTTCCACATTCTTCATTTTGTAACTGAGCATTTTTCACCTTGTCCAGTAAAGTTGGACCTGCTTCTAGATGAAATAGTTGTTCGTCGGATTCTTTTGGAAATTTGATTTCCAGTTCTAACTTTATCATTGCTGAAATGAGCTCCTCCTGAGTTGTTATCAACATTAATTTCTCCCGACCTTTCCTACTTAAAGCATCCGCAACCACATTTGCTTTGCCAGGATGATAAAAGATCTCACAATCGTAATCCTTTATCAATTCCATCCATCTCCTCTGACGCATGTTCAGGTCCTTCTGATTGAAAATATACTTCAGACTTTTGTGGTTTGTGTAGATCTCACATTTCTCTCCATACAGATAATGTCTCCATATCTTGAGAGCAAATACCACTGCAGCCAATTCTAAATCATGAGTCGGGTAACCTTTCTCGTAATCCTTCAGTTGTCTTGATGCATAGGCAATAACTTTGTCGTTCTGCATAAGAACACAACTCAACCCTTTGTGTGAGGCATCACTATACACCACAAAATTTCCTGTATTATCCGGCAGGATTAACACAGGTGACATACTTAGCTTCTTCTTCAAATCTTTGAAGCTATCTTCACATTTCTCCGTCCACACAAATTTTACAGCTTTCCTTGTCAAATTTGTTAGCGGAGCGACTATCTTAGAAAAATCTTGAATGAATCTTCTATAATAACCGGCCAGCCCCAAGAAACTCCTCACCTCCGAAGGTGTTCTTGGTTGTTCCCAATTGATTACAGCTTCCACTTTCGATGGATCTACTGAAATCCCATCTTTGTCAATCACATGACCCAAAAATTGTACACGATCGAGCCAAAATTCACACTTAGAAAACTTCGCGTACAACTTCTCCTTTCTTAGTGTCTCCGATGTCAGATGTAAATGTTCCACGTGTTCTTCTTGAGTTTTGGAATACACCAGAATGTCGTCGATAAACACTACTACGAACTTGTCTAAAAATGGTTTAAACACCCTGTTCATCAAATCCATGAACGCAGCAGGTGCATTGGTTAAACCAAAAGACATCACCAGAAACTCGTAATGTCCATATCGAGTTCTGAATGCCGTTCGTGGTATATCCTCCTTCCTCACTTTCAACTGGTGATACCCACTTCTCAAATCAATTTTCGAAAAGTATTTAGCACCCTTCAACTGGTCAAACAAGTCATCTATTCTTGGCAACGGGTATTTGTTTTTAATAGTGACTTTGTTTAACTCCATGTAATCAATGCAAAGACGCATTGACCCGTCCTTCTTCTTTACGAATAAAATTGGCGCTCCCCACGGCGATACACTTGGTTGAATATATTTCTTGTCTAGCAGTTCTTGCAACTGTACCATCAGTTCCTTCATTTCTACCGGAGCCATTCTGTACGGAGCCTTTGATATCGGTGTTGTTCCCGGCACTAAGTCGATCACGAATTCAATTTCTCTGTCCGGCGGAAGTCCTGGCAAATCTTCTGGAAACACATCTTCGAATTCTCTCACTACCGGTATTTCTTCTAATTTCACACCTTTCTTCTGAGTATCGACTATGGAAGCTAAATAGCCCACACAACCTTGACTCAACAATTTCTTGGCCTGCATAGTCGTCAGACATTTCATTTGTCTAGGCGAGTTACTACCATAAAATACTACCTTTGACGGAGTCATAAGGTTTACACACTTCTTTTGGCAGTCAATTACTGCTCCGTATTTGAACAACCAATCCATTCCCAAAATTACATCAAATTCCCCGAGTCTAATCGGAATCAAATCTACCAACAAGATATTCTCCTTAATGTTCACCCTACAGTTCTTGTATACGAATCTAACAGGGATTACTTCCTTATTCGCAATTTCTATGTTCAAAGGAAAATTCAGTTCTTCTCTAGGCAATTCTAACCTCTTAGCAAATTCATCAGATATAAACGAGCAAGTAGCACCCGAATCAAATAATACATATGCATCAATATCATTGATTGGGATAATACCTGACACCACATCCTTTGATTGCACAGCATCTTGCATAGTCATGTTGAAGGTTCTGGCTGTGGGTTTGTTTGATGCTGCAGGTCCTGTAATATCCCACGTACCTCCATTGTTACCTCCTCCATTGTTTCTGGTCGTCTCTCCCTCCTTCTTCTTAGGACATTCACGAGCAAAGTGATCCTTAGATCCGCACGTGAAGAACACATTCTTCTTTGATTGAGTGCAATTTGGGGCGATGTGACCCTCCTGGCCACATTTGTAGCAAACTCGTTTCCCCATCAAGCACGCACCCTTGTGAAATTTTCCACATGTCGCACATGCTTCAAACTTCTTATTCTGCTGGTTACCCTGCTGGTTTCCAGTACCCATACTTCTATTCCACTTTCTCTTCAAGTTGTTGTTGGTGTTGTTGTTATTGTTGTTGTTGTTTCCACCGCTACCACCTCCACTCTTCATCTCATTTTCATTCTTCTTCTTCTTTTGTTCCTGGTTGAATTTTGTTACCGCCTCACCTCTACCTTCGGCGAGTACTGCTTTCTCCATTACTGCTGCAAATGTCTTCAACTGGAACAGGGAAACCCTACTGTACAGCCAGGGCTTCAGTCCCTGTTCAAACCTCTTCGCATTGCGTTCGTCTGTGCTAACCTGATATGGCGCAAACCTCGCCAATTCGTTGAATTTTGCGGCATACTCGGATACCGACATCGTCCCTTGCTTCAGCTCCAGAAACTGTACTTCCAGCTGACTCTTTGAACTCTCCGGGAAATAGGTCTCGAAGAACAACTCCTTAAACCTATCCCAGGTCATCACTCCTGGCCCTTCACGAGTTTTATTGGCTTGCCACCAATAACTAGCTTCTGCTTTCAACATGAAAGTTGCGAAAGCCGTCTTCTGGTCATCCCCTACCCTAGCGACATCGAACACCTTCTCTATCTCCATAATCCAGGTTTGAGCTTCAACTGGATTCATGGACCCACGGAATTCAGGTGGTCCAACCGCCTTAAACTCCTTAAACGTTGTACCATGGTTTTGAGGTTGTTTCTGCAACGCTCCTGTCAATAGTGTCACTAGTTGTTGAACGGGATTCGCATCAACATTGTCGTTAGCTTCTTCGGTGGTTCTCTGTCGTGTTGGTTGACGTCTGGGAGGCATTTTCTGTTTAAAATAAAACATCTATTAGACCATTACTCAACTTCTTTAAGTATTTCTAATTAACTTGCCTCTACAAAAGAAATAACCACATAGCACATAACACTTTGAATAAAATAATAACTTTTATTTATTCATAAACTTTTTGAAAACATAACACAATAGCATATCTGCTATCTACATCCTTTCCTGAACCACAAAAGTTTCAGGACAACACCATTATTATCATATCCCATGGTTACTTAACACTAGGGATTTACACATTATTTAATACATATTACGTGCATTACAGGCACACTTTCTACGATGATCTATTAAGATACTTCTTAGCCCTATCACGTTCTTCCTCCATGACTCGAAACATCGTTCTTCGATCTAACACAAATGATGGCAGCGTCTCGAACTGAATCGGATATCCCATAACTCGATCTTGAGCTCGATTAATTGCGGTGTCGAATACTTTGACCATTTCTTCCATCTTCATCCTTTTTGCCTGTGAGCTCCTTACTGCTCTTCCAGTTCGTTGATAAGCTTCCTCGTATGCATCTTCAGCCCTTGCCCTTTTAGCTGCTTCTTCTCTCAGCCTGCTCTTCAGTTCAGCAACCATCTCGATTAATTGTTCCTTCTCTCCTTCAGTCTGTGTTAGTTTCTCCTCGACGTTTGTCAGTCGTTCATCACGATCCTGGATCTCGCAGTATTTTTGTGTAATTGTAGTCTGTTGTTCAGCTACTATCTCCTGCAACTCCTCCACTGTATCTTGTAGTTCCACGTTAAGGTCGTGCACTTCATCATATACACGGCCAGCTATCGAGTTAAGCAGAATCCTTTCCTCCTCATCCTCGTCATCCTCATCCTCCTGCGGTAACTCAATGGGATCCTCCTCGTCTGTCTCCACATCATCGTCCTCATCCTCAACTACTGTGACCAACGGGGCTGACTCCCGTGGCAATAGTTGTTCCCAAACTACCTGAACATCGCGAGGTTCCTCCTCTATAGGCATTTGAGGTCCCTCCTCCCTAGCCTGACTGGACTCTCCAACATTAGTCATCCTGACAATAAAGTTTTAAAGTTTTAATTAATAATCATTACTACTCGACACTCACGAGTACATAAACATAAACATAAACACATAAGCACATAAGTGTTTTATTACTTCTTTCTTAAAACTCGATAAGAGTTAACTCCACTATCTTTTCAAAAGGTTACTTCCTAAGGCTTTTCCCCCACCAAAGGTTCATAACCTAAAGCTTTGATACCAACCTGTGACACCCCCAAATCCCGGTACTTCATTACCTCAAGATTTGGTGTTCACGTAATCAAAACATTCATTTCTAACTACCCAATCATAATAGAATTGAATAATAAAAGAAAACCTGCCCATACAGGATTAAACTTAAATAAAAGAAATCTCCCAGGTTATCCAACCTTTAACAACAATCATTCAAATGCGGAAAATTAAATAACTTCATTACAATCTTTAAATCAAATTCTGAAAGTAAACTATCAAAACTATTACAAGTCTTTAATATTTATTCATCTTTCCTTTTCCCTTACTGGTGCTAGGTACGTCAACCGTTTCAACTTTAGCTGTAAGAAATTTTACAGGCAAGAGTGAGCAAACAAGGCCCACTTGAAATAACAATAAGTAAATCTTTAAACTTTCACATCAATTGCCAATATTAGGCTCAATAGAACTGAACAATATATTCTATTAACTTTCTGAAAACTATAACATTCACTGAGGGTCTAATGACCACGAATCATGTCCACATTTATAAGTAATCTTTCAACTTTAACTTTAACAGTCATAAGACTATAAGGACTTCACGTACTTAGGGGGATCAACCCTTCGTACAATGTATTGTGCACAACCATTTTAACGCTAAGCGTAAACCTCTATTAAAAGAGTTGTTCATCTCAGTATTTAGAATACAAGTCTGCACCAAAGTAAGTTTGATTTGGATAAACTTTCAAGGTAATTTGGAGTTCAACGGACATCAACTAAGGATTAGTTGAATACAAGATAATAACACTATGTTATTGAATTATCAGACTGAATAAACATTTCGTTCTAAGTTCATGCTTTAGGAATAATCTAATAGCATAACAATTGAATAATTTATCATACCTTGCTTTGAACAATGTTAAGCTAAGGTTACATTTTAGAATATAATATCAAGCATGCACAATAAATAATAACTTGAACGATAAACTAAAGGTACTTGCATGCTAATATAACTAGTTTAGAGTTAAGAAAACTTGCACAATTATAAAAGTAGAGTTAGAGAACTTGAATAAGTATAACATAACAGTGAAAAGTAACCTTGCTGAATAATAAAGTAGCAAATGTTAGGGAACTTGCCTCGTGTGTAGGTTAAACAATTACTATTCACGTTCACCCCAAGTCCTACACATACCATATGCATTGACAACACACATTAGTTACACTAACATTACCTTTATGAGTTCCTTTATTACTCTTAGTATAGCTACTAACTAAGTTTAAGTTTAAACAACACCACATCTTTCATGAACATTACTTTTTAGTTTTATTACAACTACTTAAATGATCATGCCCTTGCATCACATGTACATTAACAACTTGATACAACATCCTAATACATGTCCAACATGTTATCATTAAGTTATACTAATACCCAAAGGGTTGCACTTGCATTCGTGCATCCCGACGCCCTCCGATTGGCTCCAAATACACAACAGTCCTAAAGATGGCCATTTTGACTACTGTTACAGACCTCAAATTAAAAACCTTAAAGAATGAAAGTTGTAGGTCTACTCGTCCTCTTTCCGAATCATCTTGAATTACCTCAATCGGAGTTCGTATGAAACAGTTATGGCCATTTTACTACAGGAGGTCAAAACTGCCCAACTAGGCCACTTTTCCGGCGCCGGGGCGCGGAACAGTGGCCCTGGGGCGCGAGCTATGGCGTTGGGGCGCGAGCTACGGTGCTGGGGTGCGAGCTTCAGCGCTAGGGCGCGAGCTACTGGCCCATTTTGGCGCTGGGGCGCGAAATTTGGCGCCAGGGCGCGAAATTTGGCGCTGGGGCGTGAATTTTGACGCTGGGGCGCCGAAACTCACAGAACCAACCCCGAAAGACAGAGCAAAGCTACTGTCTAATTTTATTTTTAACAACCAATGACATCTAACACATGTATAACTTCATGAAAATTACACATAAAAGTTAACAATCATCCATATACCAATTACCAACCATTAATTAACAATATCATAGGCTAATTCTTTGAAACACTGTTATTAGATCAAAACTCCATGGTTGACAAATAAAAATACAGTGAACTGAAATTCTACTGTTATCAACCAAATTTGATTCCTTTGAAATACAAGTATGCCAACATACAAATCAATTTACATGTGTAGTTCAATTTCTCAGTATTAGTTCATAATTTGCATAATCACATACCAATTTTGTTATTTTACAAATATACGATTCATACATGTTTTTCACTGTGAAAACCAATTTCTCAGTTACGTAATTTAGCATACCATCATATTTATATATTAAACATACAATTATATATAAATACTGACAATTGAATAACGGTTTATATATAATAACACGTAATTACCTAACCAATTATACCAACATAGCTTGTACATAAATTTTGGTAAAACTCTTATACACAGTGAAAAACCAGAAAACAGAGACTACCAAGTTCATAGGAAAATGGCTTAAAACATATCTACGTACATATATTAAGGTTTTAGGAACCTACCTTTTTGTTGCTCTAGAAAACTTGTCAATCAAAACTTGTTTTGGACAATCTTGCACTTGGTTTCTTCTCAAACTCTCTGACCTTTTCCTTTCCTTTCTTCCTTTCTTTCTTTTTTTTTTTGCAGACAACTCTAAGGTAAACCAAATGGCAATATACGTATACTAAAAAAAACAACGCTCGCCTTTTCAATTCAATAAAAACTGACGCTCAACTAATGATCGTATTAATATAGCAGTTACTAAAAATAATATATATTATATATTTATTTTATTTATTTAATTGATAGTTTAAATTCAAAAGAAACCCAAAAGCCATAAGGCTTTGTTTGGCAACCCATTAAAATTTAAATGATTAATATACTTACACCTTGTTTGGCAAAACTAAATTAAATGACTTTAATTTATTTTAATAACTCTTTATCACATAGTTATTTGTCACACTTTATGAAATAACAATTTATTAAATAAATTACTTAATCACATAATTCAATCCACATAACACATTAATTATTTAACAAATAAATAATTAACTAATTACATTAATTATTTAGCAAATAAATAATTAACTAAATAAACTCAATCAAATTGAATAATTACTTATTCAATAATAAACACATCCAATAAATATATATATAAATCAATAAATATTTATAACTTACATTTAAAAAATAATATGGAATGTTACATCAGTTGTATATCTTTTGTATATCTGTATCCGTACTGGGCAATTGGCTCATGCTGTGTTTTTCTTCCGGCAGGTTTGCAGGGGTGACCAAGGGCTAGTGTGATGAGATTTTTGCCTTTGACCATTTAGGTTGATTCGAATTTTAAGTTTTGATTATTTTGACTCAGTTTAGAGAATTGTACTTATTACTTTATTAATGGATCACCACTATTAATATTTTGAGGTTGTTAGTGCTCTGTTTATTTATTTTGAGGTTTGTTATGCTTTGCACGTGACCTCCCTTTCCTTTTCGGGAAAGGGGTGTTACAATTAATCATTTAATAATACTTTAATGAAGTTTTAATCTTAATATTTTTATTTACTTACAATATCATATTCTAATATTATTAATATCATAATAACATTTTAATAATTTATTAGATCAATAAACAATTTATTTTAATTGTTCACCCTTTATTAAACCTCTTATTTAATATCCATAAGGTCATAAATAATATTTCTTATTGTAAATTACCAAAATGCCCTAGAATAGTCATAACATTATATATTAGGAGTATTCAAGCATTAAAATCATATTTTTCTTATTTAAGACATCATTTAACTATTTATTTCCTTTTATTCATAACTTAATCATTTTTAGGAAAAATAGCAAACTAATTCCAAAAAATTCTCGTTTTCTGGATTTGGACAGTATATGAACCCACAATGAACCCCAAATTTTTCTTGAATTTTAGAAAATGATTTACTATTTTTAAAGTGCCCAAAACACTCGGATCTTGCTTCATTTTTCATAATTTGAGTTTTGCTCATATATGAACCTACTGTAAAAATTTCGGAATTTTCCAGCGTATACACAGTGAGATATTTGAATGTTAATATTTCGGAGTCCTTTACGGAAGGAGCCATTACGCACAACTTATAAATCGAAACGCGTCCGTTCTTTTTCCTACACGTAGATAACTTCTTAAGGTACCTCTGTGATTTTTACCAAATTTTTAAATGACATGCAACTGACCAAAACAGCCTCAAGAAAAATGGGAACAGTAGCTATTTTAGGGTTTCAAAGCCTCAATATACTATGTGGATTGTTTTGGGGAAAATAGTCTCCATGGCTTCAATACTTGCTAGATTTGTGTCTACTACTTGGTTTTACTAGATAACTCATGTATCTAGCACCCCCCTTCGACGGATCACAAATCCAAGTTGTAAAACTTGAGTTATACAAGATTTAGTAAAAGAAAAACAACTAGAGTTTGATTTCTTACCTTGTCTTGTGGGATGCCCTCCTTTTCTTTCCTTAGTAAGTTAGGAACTTGGGATGCATGAAACACTTCCTCCTTTTCTTCCCCACAAGATCTGAATCCCTCTCTCTCTTTCTCTCTTGGTGTTTTGATGGTTTGGGAGAAAATAGAAGAATAGAAATGGTGGAGAAGAATGAAACGGAAATAAAATGAAATGTAACAAGATATTGGTGAAATGAAATGGGATGCTAATATCCCCCATGTTCTTTTTGTCCCTTGGACAAAAGGGTTAGCCTTATCCCTTCCTAATCATGCCATTAAGGATGCTAATTAGATTTTCCACCAATGGTGGCATGACACACTTGTCCTTGTGTGTAAGATTTCCTACTTTTGGAACTTGATTAGCATAATTTGTTGCCTTAAAAGGCCTAATGGGGCCAGCTATATATATGCCCACTAATTCCTTCATTTAGCTTTTATTTTAATGCATAAATTAGATAAATCAAAGGTCTAAAATACCCTTAATCAAGTGGACTAAGTATTGGTTTGCATTTTATTTCTTTTGGGCTTCTCCTTTAATTGTTTTGGGCCATGTAATGAACATAGTCTAACAATTTTAATATATGTTACCCAAATTGTTTAATTAGGGTTTCCATTCGTAATCTTATTAAATTTAATTACTTATATATGTGACTTTAGCTCATAACCTAATTAGGCTTACAAGAAATAGGTTTAAAATTATTAGTCACTTGAAATAACTAGATTATCCACTTAAGTTAGTATACATATTAAATACTAATCTTTCCTTCTTACCATAACCTTTAGGTTATTTAATTGTCTCACCTAATGCATAATTATGTTACGAAGCTTTCATTTTTTAATGAAATATATATATATATATATATATATATATATATATATATATATATATATATATATATATATATATATATATATATATCCATAACTATAGTATATATGTTAATTGATCCATGCATCACTTCACATATGTTGTCACATATTAAATCACTGTATAACACAAAGTCTTAAATATAAATAATGTACATATATATATAGTGACTTAAAATTCACGGTTATTAATTATCTTTTAAATTTCCAGATTAGGGTTTTCATTTTTCGAATTAGGGTTTCGGATTCCCGAAACTGAAATTAGGGTTTCAGAACCGATTTTAGGGTTTCTTATCAGTCATTAGGGTTTTCTAACTGAACATTGTCGTTCTTAATATATACTTGGGGTTTGACACTGATATAATTTATCTGGTCAACCCTTGACCCTCTACCACATTCTGAACACATACATAACCATATACACAGAAAATATTCACATATACACTTAATCGTGAATAATTCACCTAAATCCTTCATAGAATTTTGAAATGCTCAAAATTTCTTCCTAAAAATATCAAACGCATACACTTATTTTCTGTCTAGGTCTATCATTTGACCTTAAATCCATTATTTAAGATTTTTAAAAAAATTTTAAATTCTTGGGTTGTCACATTCACCCCTTCTTCTAAGAATTTCGTCCCCGAAATTCACCTTACACCTTACACCAAACAGCTTACACCATTCACACATCATCACATGCTACCCAATACATCACTCACAAGAGTAAAAGTTTTCAAATTGCTGAGGGGTCATATAGACCATGAACACATAGTTTTAACGGTATTCAAACCACAAAACTTTACATCACTTGGTAGGTTTACAATCACAAAGAAGGTAAATTACCGTTGCTAGTACTTTAGGTGATTAGATGCATAACATATTAATTATGTCTAGCGAATATTTACACTACTAGATTGGATTATTTATCCAAATAACATAGTTCACCTCAGTCTTACCATAGGATTTCGCACCAAAACAATTTGGTTCGGGAAATTTCTTTCAATGAACACTTAGAGTTTTCATAAACATTAGTCTAGCTGAATCTAATAGCGTAGACTCATATTAATAATTCAATTCAATCGAATTATTTAGGTGTAGCCAAACCCCGTTGGCAAATTAAACTTTTTTTTTAAAACATTTTCGAGAATGACGTCATGATGCCGTACTGTATTAACAGTCCGTTTGAGGATGCCGTCATTGTATGACTTCGTCATAACATATCATACAATAGTGGAATAACGATTTTAAATCAAATTCACACTAAGTATTCCTATATTTACAACTCCATCACCTTTTTATCATCTTTGCACCAGGTTACATGGTACATAAGTGATAAATAAAATATATTTTGATATTTCAAATCATTTGCGTCTAGCCGAAATAAGTAGCATAATCTGTACTTTAAACCGTTTCAAAAATGATTACGAGTCTACAATTTTTTTTAAAAAGCACATAGTGCGTATTTAGCTTGATGTCAAAATTTCGAAGTCTAGCATAACTAGGAATTTTGGAAAACTTTTGTCTCCACTAATAATCATTTGCTTAACAATCTATCTATTCCTATTATCTTTAATACTCCATTCACACACAACTATACCCAGTTCGTCAAACCACACTTATGAGTTCATAAATTGCCACAATCATATGAGTTTAAGAACTTGTCCTAGTCAGACCTTTGGCGTCCATTCGCTGAGGGGTTCATAAACATTTCATATAACTATGAGTCAAGAATGTCACATAAGTATAAGTTTTAAGAACTCGTACTTAACCTTATATTTTCTATCTATAATCTATCTACCTGTTATACACATGAGAAAGGAATCACCCTCTTAACATGCATATAGCAAATAACGCGACACAAACATTTCAATGATTATCAGTGCCAAAAACTAAGTGGTTTTTACACCAAGTACAATTCCCTGCCCATACAAGGAATCATACAACTCAGCTGCCAACATGAATCCTCAATTGAAATCCCAACCTAATACTAACTCCCTTCTCTATACGAATTTCATTTAATCCGTATTCATAATCCTTTTCTGAATCTGTACCAATTAACACAGCAATCTTGCTGTAAACTTTTAAATCATCAGATTGATTCTTCTCCCTGCTATCACCTTATCAGATCATGGGGCGATCTCATCGTATATATTACGATATATTTCTATGTCTTGATTGTTTTGTTTTACGATCTCCTATCCCTGAACTTTTAGTCTTTTTGACTCGATCTATTCATCACTACTGTTTAACTTTATTATCAGAGTTAGGAAATTCTGTATTTTTATAACTCACCGAGATTCGTCTTTGAATCTTATCGACCAACTAACTCTATATGAGTTAGATCTTATCCTAATCACTGCGGTTATTGGTCTCAGGTATTCCTACCTAAGGTTCATAACCAACAGCTTTGATACCAACTGTGAGAGCCCCAAATCCAGGTCCCGAATCACCACGGATCTGGTACAATCATTCTATAACTATTTGCGGAAGATATAAACATAAATTATTTATACAATACACTTTACACACTATTCTCGAAAATCGAGTAACCTTAACTTATACACAATTCATAAACTATCTAACACCTAACATTATTATCAAACTATACTATTACAAACTAGCTGCACATTTTATCCCAAGCAGAACTTGGCATTGTCATTTTTTTTTCCTGTATCCGAACGCATTCGCCTTATCTGTAATATTTATCATGATATAGCAAGGGTGAGCATGAAAGTTGCCCAGCAAGTTTAAATACAATTTAAGGATATATCATGATTGAAAGAGTCTGAATAATAGGTTGGCTATAATTTATCAATATAATTGAGAACTAGCACGAACAAACTTATGACTAAACAAGTATTGAATATGAATAAATATATATGGACCAACTGGTAATGAAGGTGATCAGTCTTTCATACCTGACTTATACATGCAATATGTACAGAGTACAATTCTACATAGCAATCAGCACTGATTAACCATAAGCATATCTGAATAAAACAACTCTTAATAGAGTTAAGTAAAACTTGCCTGAACCGTTGATTACCGCTACGCAATTTATAACGCTTTATCCGAAGACCTAATATTAGTAATATAGATATCCAATATTAGAATAATATCATCACAATATAATACAATTATATATATACACACATAGAATAACCTAAACACATAGCACATAATTCTATCAGTTTACAATGCACATAAGACTTAGCATCAAGTCAGACTATTTAAGTCCTAGTTGAACCTGACAAAATTCTAACATCCCGACGGTCAAGTCGAACAATCATCAAGTTTAAGTTCAATTAAACTCTGCCTAAACACTTAACAATATATCTTAAAAAAATTTCTTATCAGTCAAAACAATTTTCATAGACTTGCAAAAATTTTCAGATAACAACTACTTTTAATTCACTTAATATTATTAATTTTGATAATATTTAATTCCCCTCTTAGTATTACTAGTTCACTAATAATACTTTTATTCGCTTACTAATATTATTAATATCTTAATAATATTTTAATACTTTACTAATATTAATAATTCTCTTAATTATATTTTAATCATGCATTAATATTATTACGTTAATAATATCTTACTTACACTTTAGTATTATTAATCAATTAATAATATTTTTAGTCATTTACCAATCGTATTAATATTTTATTTATTTACTAATATTATTAATCATTTAATAATATTTTATTACTTTACTAATGTTATAACATTCATAATATTTTATTTAATCACAAATATTATTATTTACTTAATAATATTTTAATCATTTAATAATACTTTAATTTAATATTATTAATTTTTTAATAATATTTTAATCTAAGATTAATATTTTAATTTAATATTATTAATCATTTAATAACACTTTAATGAAGTTTTAATCTTAATATTTTTATTTACTTACAATATCATATTCTAATATTATTAATATCATAATAATATTTTAATAATTTATTAGATCAATAAACAATTTATTTTAATTGTTCACCCTTTATTAAACCTCTTATTTAATATCCCTAAAAGGTCATAAATAAAATTTCTTATTGTAAATTACCAAAATGCCCTAGAATAGTCATAACATTATATATTAGGAGTATTTAAAATCACATTTTTCTTATTTAAGACATCATTTAACTATTTATTTTCTTTTATTAATAACTTAATCATTTTTAGGAAAAATAGCAAACTGATTCCAAAAAATTCTCATTTTTTGGATTTGGACAGTATATGAACCCACAATGAACCCCAAATTTTTCTGAAATTTTAGAAAATGATTTACTATTTTTAAAGTGCCTAAAGCACTCGGATCTTGCTTCATTTTTCATAAATTGAGTTTTGCTCAGATAAATCTGAAATTTTCAGGGTATACAACTATACACTCATAACATATATGAACCTACTGTAAAAATTTCAGAATTTTCCAGTGTATACACAGTGAGATATTCGAATGTTAATATTCCGGAGTCCTTTACGGAAATAGCCATTACGCACAACCTATATATCGAAACGCGTTCGTTCTTTTTCCTACAGGTAGATAACTTCTCAAGGTACCTCTGTGATTTTTCCCAAATTTTTAAATGACATGCAACTGACCGAAATAGCCTCAAGAAAAACGAGAATAGGAGCTATTTTAGGGTTTCAAAGCCTCAAAATACTACGTGGACTATTTTGGGGAAAACAGTCCATATGGCTTCAATACTTGCTAGATTTGTGTTCTACCACTTGGGTTTACTAGATAACTCATGTATCTAGCACCCCCCTTCGACGGATCACAAATCCAAGTTGTAAAACTTGAGTTAGACAAGATTTAGTGAAAGAAAAATAACTAGAGTTTGATTTCTTACCTTGTCTTGTGGGATGCCCTCCTTTTCTTTCCTAAGTAAGTTAGGAACTTGGGATGCATGAAACACTTCCTCCTCTTCTTCCCCACAAGATCTGAATCCCTCTCTCTCTTTCTCTCTTGGTGTTTTGATGTTTTGGAGAAAATAGAAGAAGAGGAATGGTGGAGAATGAAATGGAAATAAAATGAAATGTAACAAGATGTTGGTGAAATGAAATGGGATGCTAATATCCCCCATGTTCTGTTTGTCCCTTGGACAAAAGGGTTAGCCTTATCCCTTCCTAATCATGCCATTAAGGATGCTAATTAGATTTTCCACCAATGGTGGCATGCCACACTTGACCTTGTGTGTAAGACTTCCTACTTTTGGAGCTTGATTAGCATAATTTGTTGCCTTAAAAGGCCTAATGGGGCCAGCTATATATATGCCCACTAATTCCTTCATTTAGCCTTTATTTTAATGCATAAATTAGATAAATCAAAGGTCTAAAATACCCTTAATCAAGTGGACTATGTATTAGTTTGCATTTTATTTCTTTTGGGCTTCTCCTTTAATTGTTTTGGGCCATGTAATGAACATAGTCTAACAATTTTAATATATGTTACCCAAATTGTTTAATTAGGGTTTCCATTCGCAATCTTATGAAATTTAATTACTTATACATGTGACTTTAGCTCATAACCTAATTATATTTACAAGAAATAGGTTTGAAATTATTAGTCACTTGAAATAACAAGATTATCCACTTAAGTTAGTATATGTGACGCCCCCAAAATAGGTATACATCACCTATTCTGAGTCGCCAAATACATGGTACAGAATACAAATACAATCGTTAATATACGACAAGAGAGCTGTGAGTTTTAATACAAATATTGTCTTCTAGACAATATCCACTCTCAGAATATGTCCTCATTACATTTATTATCGCACTATTTAACAGAATAGTGAGGACTACTAATACTATCATCTGGTCCATCACTCCATTCCCCGACTCATCCTAGCTATATTCTCATTTCCTGAAGAGAGCCATGAAAGAAAGGGTGAGCTCAACTAGCCCAGTAAGAAATATTATGAGTAAGATAAAGCAGAATAAATTATCATTAGCCTTAAACAGTGTTAAACTGATATAATATAACAAACATCAAGTTTAACTGCAGCGGAACAAGCAACCCCTTAGAAGAGTCAAGTAGAGAATAAAATCTACATCATCTTAAAAATAATCCACATCATCGAATCACCCCTGCACTACGGCCAAGGATATTCTTTCGTATCATGACCATAATTATCCATGCAAGTATTTGTCATATGAAGGACAAGTACTTTCCTGAAAGTATTCGTCATATGAAGGAGGTAGAGTTTATTAGACTGGAACAGAACAACATGACTGTGTCCCAGTACGAGGCTAAGTTCGCAGAGTTATCCAGGTTTACACCTCATTTGGTAGAGAATAAGGAACGTATGACGCGGATGTTTCTTAGAGGTTTGAAACCCGAAATTCGATAATATCTTATTTCTCACAAATTTTCTCTATATTCAGATATTGAGAATATGGCTCAATTATTAGAGCGAGATAATGAGTATGTTCAACCGAGGGAACACAACCAGGGTCATACCGATGGCAGCAGTCATCGGAGCAATAACAACTCGGGGAGGAAAATATCTGGACAAAAGCGGTAACCACTCTAGTGGTAATCGTGGCCATGATAGTAAAAGAATCGAGTCGGGGGGAGATTTCAAAAAGAGAAGGTACAACAATGACAACGTGAAGACGTCAGCACCAGCATCAACTGTTCCTAGGGGAGGAGAACGATCACCGGTCGTATGTTATAAATGCGGGAAAGAGGGACACATCAGCCCAAACTGCCCATAACAATCCAAGGTGTATTATAACTATGGAAAAGAAGGTCATATAGCTAGAGATTGTCTTGTAATGAAATAAAGTCCAGCAGGAATGGTGAGTCTAAAGGTGGATACAAACAAAACAAAGTCGGTGATTTTAAGAAGAGCTTTTTTCGTGACTTCTCAAAAAGCGAGTAACCCAAACGAAGTTATCACGGGTTAGTTAATCATAAACTCTTGCGAAGTTTATACCTTAGGTTCTACACATTCTTTTATCTCTGCTGCTTGTGCTAAACGTTTGAACTTGACCCTTGAGAAATTAAACTTTGACTTATCTGTTGAAACTCCGTTAGGAGAAACTTTCGTTACATCCACGGTTTATAAATCTTGCTTGATTCAAGTTGGGACCATCACATTACTTGTCGATCTTCTATCTTTGAAAATACTTTCATTTGATGTGATTTTAGGGATTGATTGGTTAACTACTCATCATGCCAAAATTGATTATTTTTGTAAGGTTGTAAGTTTTCATATTCCTAACCAACCTGTTATGCGAATTCAAGCAACTAAACCACTAAAGTCAATCACTATGATATCAAACCATAAAGCCATTCGTTTATTAAAAAATAGATGTCAAGCTTTCTTAGCCTATGTCATGGACTTGAACAAAAATACGTCAGATTTTAATAATATTTCTGTTGTTAGTGAATTTTTCTGACGTATTTCCTGAATAACTTCCCAGTCTACCCCCAGAACGTGAAGTTGAATTCTTTATTGACCTTAAACCCGGTGCAAACCCCATATCAAATGGCTCCTATTGAACTTCAGGAGTAAAAAACCCAACTACAGGAGTTGGTACACGAGCCTCTCGCTGGTGACTTCCTTTGTGGAATGCACCGAAGCCAGACTCTCTGTAGGGGACGCTATATTTGTGAGTCCCCCAAAACAGGTATACATCACCCATTCTGAGTCGTCAAATACATAGTACATAAATCAAATACAAACTTCCTTTATATAATATGACAACAGCGTAGCTTAGAGTTTTTACACGAATTTTTTCTCATAGACAGTATTCAAACTCAAATTAAGTCCTCATTACATTTATTATCACACTATTTCATAAAATAGTGAGGACTACTATAGCCACCATCTCGGACCGTCACTCTGTTCCCCGACTAGTCCCGGCTACGTTATCATTTCCTGAAGAGAACAATGAAAGCAAAAGGGTGAGCTCAACTAGCCCAATAAGAAATATTATGACTAAGATAGTTCAGAATAAATTATCGTTAACATTAATCAAACGAAATCAAGGATAAATATTAAAGACTTTAAATTTATCCAGAGCATAAAAATATACAAATTGTTAACATGATACTGCTTTGTAGAGTAAAATTCAAGAATAATACTGTATCAAAAATGATTTGGATCGAAATTTTTTTTTGTCATGAATAGTATTCCGGGTGAATAGTATCCTGTGAATAGAAACCCATGAATAGTAACTCGAGAATAGTAATTAGGTATAAAAAGTACCCCGAATTCTCAGGTGAATAATATTCGAGTGAATAGTAACCCGTGAATAGTACACCAGGTGAAAATATTGATATTTAATAAGAAAGTTCAAATTAATATTTCAATGAAACAATACTGGTTGAAGCGCAAAACTCAAGGATATTCCACTAATTTCAGTAATTATAGAAGCAATACTTACCATAGTAAGTTTAGATTTAAGAATATGAAAAGAAATAATATACAAAACTGCAAATGGATTTTCACCTGTCATGCGGTAGTACGCGTAGATAGATCATTTCCACAATTTAATAACAATTGAATACGAAGGGTTATTCACCAGGCATGCGGTAGTCCGCATAGACATGTTATGCCCACAGAATAATAAAGAATGGAATAACAAAAGGATTTCACCATGCATGCGATAGTTCGCGTAGACATGTTATTCCAACAGAATAATAAAGAATGGAATAACGAAAAGATTTCACCATGTATGCGATAGTCGGCGTAGACAGATTATTCCAACAGAGTAATAAAGAATGGAATAACAACCCATTCGAGTATTGAAAGAAAATAACTCTCTTCATGAATACGAAAGAAATAATACCCCTTACCTTAATAGAAGAGTGAATACTGAAGTAGGGTAGTAGCAGAATACTCTTTTTCTTGCTCTCTATAGTTTCTCTCTCTAGAGTTTCAGTGAATTCGTAAGAAATAATGAAGGAATGAGCTTCTATTTATAGGAAAAAGGATTGAATAGTAACTAATTCATGAACGGCCCAGATTAATTTACTTTTAAACGGACAGCCCATATTGATTTACTATTAAAACTTAAATCAACGGTTCATACTGATTTACTATTAAAACTTTAAACTAGCGATCCATATTGATTTATTATTATAACTTTCCACCAGCGGTCCATCTTAATTTACTATTATATCTTCAACCAACCATCCATATTGATTTATTATTATAACTTCAACCAATGGTCTGAAAAATTAGCATATGGAGTCATGGAATAATAAGTCAAACTTATAACAAACACCTCATAACAAACCCCACTATTTATATCAAAAATTGAATAAATAATTACCACAAATTATTTATCTTTAATTAACACATTTTTAATCTATTAACAATTATTCATAATTAATCTTATAACCGATAATATTTAACAATCAGATCATTCTCAAGAAAGAGGGGGCTTTTCGATAAGGATTTCTCCCTATTGACGCGTAATTAGGTGACCAAACCTCTCCTCGACAGAACTTTCTAAACATTGTCAATATTGCAAATAATAATATGAATAACTTTGTCGTCTCAATTATTGATTTACTAATAATAAATATTATGCAAATGATACTATGACAATAATTGAATCAATAATATGAGAGATATTATGCAGTAACTACTATAGCAATAATTGAATAAACTGAGTGGCTTTATACGTAAGCATCAATAATCAATATCGTGTGCTACTATGCAACCACGCGTATTACTGTTCTTTTACCACCGGGCATTTCAACAGTTTAACGGTAAAACTTTCGCCGTTATTTTTATAAAAAGATAATTCTGTCGTTTTCTAACTCCGACAGTTATTCCGTTTTGGGGTCCACCAATTATGGTGTCATCGTACGAATATTTCCTGTTAAAACGAATATTTCCTGACCAATCGAATATTGTATAACCACTTGCTTACTTTGCAAAATTTGTAAACATTACCCACAACTATAACATTATATTAAATCCACACCATAATATTCAAAAATATAATTCGAGAAAAATTAATCTTTATTCATAAAACTTGGGGTCTTACAACTTCCCCTTCTTATAAAATTTCGTCCTCGAAATTAGGGTACGTACGTACCTGGTATGCCGAATAGGTGAGGATACCATGATTTCATTTCGGATTCTAACTCCCAGGTCATTTCCTCAACATCGTGGTTCCTCCACAAAACTTTGGCTTGAGGTATAACCTTGGAGCGTAGAATATGATCCTTCTTATCCAACATTTTAACATGTATCTCCTCATACGTTAAATCTTCTGCTATCTCGTCCGGTTCTAATTCAATAATATGGTTCGGGTTGTCCACATACGTAACATCGATACGTAAAAAACGTTATGAACAAGTGACATACTTGGCAGTAAAGCGAGTCTATATGTCACAATTTCTACTCGATCGAGGATTTCAAATAGACCAATAAAATCGAGGGTTGAGATTTCCTCTCTTCGTCGATTTTTGCTTCTAGAATAACGCCTTCTTGCACCTTCTTCTTTATATTCATCAGCTCCGGGTGTGTAACTTGAGTGGCTTTCACTTTATCAATTAAAGTTTATTCTAATCGTATATTCGCTATCTTCACGTAGGTTCTTGGAGTCTTTAACTCTATCTCCATCTTTTGTAAGTCGTACGAAATGGGTCTTTGTGTTAACAATATCGCACTCGCATACTATCTTCCACTCAACGCGTCAACTACCACGTTCGATTTTTTAGGATGATATTGAATGGTATTATCGTAATCTTCAACAGCTCGAGCCAACGTCTTTGGCGCATGTTATGTTCATTCTAGATGAAGAAATATTTTAGGGTTTTAGAATGGGTTTAAGGTCAATACAAAATTTGATTTCACACTCTGGGGGTAGGCTAGGAAGTCTTCAGGGAATACGTCAGAAAATTTATTAACAATAGGAATATCATTCAAATCTGACGTATTTTTATTTAAATATATGACATGGGCTAAGAAAACTTGACATCCGTTTTTTAATAAACGAATAGCTTTATGGCTTGATATGACAGTGATTGACTTTAGTGGTTTGGTTGCTCGAATTCGTATAATAGGTTGGTTAGGAATATGAAAGCTAACAAACTTACGAAAATAATCGATTTTAGCATGATGAGTAGTTAACCAATCAATCCCTAAAATCACATCAAATGCAAGTATTTTCAAAGAGATAAGGTCGACAGGTAATGTGAAAGTGTCGATTTGAATCAAATAGGATTTATAAATAGTTGATGTAACGAAGGTTTCTCCCAACGGAGTTTCAACAGATAAGTCAGAGTCTAATTTCTCTAGAGTTAAATTTAAACGTTGAGCGCAAATAGGAGAAATAAAAGAATGGGTAGAACCGGTATCAAATAAGGTATAGACTTCGCTAGAGTTTATGATTAACTTACCCGTGATAACTTCGTTCAGGTTACTCGCTTTTTGAGAAGTCACGAAAAACGCTCTTCCTGAAACCACCGACTTTATTTTGTCCATATCCGCCTTTAGAGCCACCTCCTAGCTAGACTTGATTTCGGTACAGGATAAAATCGAGTTATGTGACCATCTTTTCCACAACTAAAATATACCTTGGAAGGCTGTGAACAGTTTAGACTTATGTGACCTTGGAGCGTAGAATATGATCCTTCTTATCCAACATTTTAACAGGTATCTCCTCATACGTTAAATCTTCTGCTATCTCGACCGGTTCTAATTCAATAATATGGTTCGGGTTGTCCACATACGTAACATCGATACGTAAAAAATGTTATGAACAAGTGACATACTTAACAGTAAAGCGAGTCTATATGTCACAGTTCCTACTCGATCGAGGATTTTAAATAGACCAATAAAATCGAGGGTTGAGATTTCCTCTCTTCGTCGATTTTTGCTTCTAGAATAACGCCTTCTTGCACCTTCTTCTTCATATTCAACAGCTTCGGGTGTGTAACTTGAGCGGCTTTAACTTTATCAATTAAAGTTTATTCTAATCGTATATTCGCTATCTTCACGTAGGTTCTTGGAGTCTTTAACTCTATCTCCATCTTTTGTAAGTCGTACGAAATGGGTCTTTGTGTTAACAATATCGCACTCGCATACTATCTTCCACTCAACGCGTCAGCTATCACGTTCGATTTTCTAGGATGGTATTGAATGGTATTACCGTAATCTTCAACAGCTCGAGCCAACGTCTTTGGCGCATGTTATGTTCGTTCTGAATGAAGAAATATTTGAGGGTTTTAGAATGGGTTTAAGGTCAATACAAAATTCGATTTCACACTCTGGGGGTAGGCTAGGAAGTCTTCAGGGAATACGTCAGAAAATTTATTAACAATAGGAATATCATTCAAATGTGACGTATTTTTATTTAAATATATGGCATGGGCTAAGAAAACTTGACATCCATTTTTTAATAAACGAATAGCTTTATGGCTTGATATAACAGTGATTGACTTTAGTGGTTTGGTTGCTCGAATTCGTATAATAAGGTTACTCGCTAGACTTCGCTAGAGTTTATGATTAACTTACCCGTGATAACTTCGTTCAGGTTACTCGCTTTTTGAGAAGTCACGAAAAACGCTCTTCCTGAAACCACCAACTTTATTTTGTCCATATCCGCCTTTAGTGCCACCTCCCAGTTGGACTTGATTTCGGTACAAGACCAAATCGAGTTATGTGACCGTCTTTTCCACAACTAAAACATACCTTGGAAGGCTGTGAACAGTTTGGACTTATGTGTCCCTCCTCTCTGCATCTGTAGCATCTAACTAGCGGTCATTCTCCTCCCCTAGAATTTGTTACTGGCGTTGGTGCTGCTGTCGACATCTTCCCATCATCGTTAAAATATCATCTTCTTGAATTTTCCACTTGAATCATTTCTTATATTATCTTGGCCATGATTACCACCTAAGTGGTTACCATTTCTGGCATGATAATTTCCTCCACGATAGTTATCATTATTCTGATAGTCATTGCCACCGGTACGATTATTATTGTGTTGTTGGTCATTACCTTTTGGTTGGATTGACTCATTACCGCGCTCCAATAACTGAACCATATTCACAATATCAGAATATAAACAAAGTTTGTGAAAAATGAGGTATTGACGTATTTCGGGTTTCAAACCTCTTAGAAACATTCGCGTCATTCTCTCCTCATTATCAACCAAGTGGGATGTAAACCAGGACAACTCGGTAAACTTAGCTTCGTACTGTGACACGGTCATATTGTTTTGCTCCAGCTTGATAAACTCTACCTCCTTCATGTGACGAATACTTTCGGGAAAGTACTTGTCGTTGAATAGTTCTTGGAACTTCTCCCAAGACATCTTCAGTGCGGCAGGTTGAGTACGCTTTATAGATTCCCATCAGTAATCTATCTCTCCTTGTAACATGAAGGTGGCAAAGGGAACCTTTTGCTCCTCGGAGTATCTCCCAAGACATCAAATATCTTGGTGATCTATTTTATCCACGTCTCCGCCTTAAGTGGTTCTGGCTTTTCCACAAACTCCGGTGGTCCCAGCTTCTTGAACTGCTTAGCGGTGACCATCCGAGAGTTGCCAGTGTTTCCACCTGCATTTTGGACATGAGTCTCTCTCGCCTGATGTTGATCGTTCATCATCTGGTCGGTGTTGTTATTTACTTGAGGATTATTGCCTTCCTAATGCACATTATCCTGGGTATTGATCGTTAGTGACTCAACGGTTTCATATGCTTCATTGCTTGTCTCAACATTTTCGGATGCCATTTTCAAATGCTGCCACATAACAAGGGTTAATTGACATGTCACATATTATCCCTATACTCTGACCGACCAAATAAATATCAAATAAACTTAGGTAGGTCATACTAGCGAAGGAATTTCCCGTCTCTCCCCTTCTAGTTCTAGTCTCACATCTCAGTTAGGGATCATATCCCTAAGTTTTGATACCAACTGTGACACCCCCAAAATAGGTATACATCACCCATTCTGAGTCATCAAATACATGGTAAATAAATCAAATACAAACTTCCTTTATATAATATGACGACAACGTGGCTTAGAGTTTTTACACGAATATTGTCTCATAGACAATATTCAAACTCAAATGAAGTCTTCATTATATTTATTATCACACTATTTCATAAAAAAGTGGGGACTACTATAGCCATCATCTCGGACCGTCACTCTGTTCCCCGACTAGTCCCGGCTACGTTCTCATTTCTTGAAGAGAACAATGAAAGCAAAAGGGTAAACTCAACTAGCCCAGTAAGAAATATTATGACTAAGATAATGCAGAATAAATTATCGTTAGCCTTCAACAGTGTTTTTTTTTGTTGAATATTCAACAGTGTTAAACTGATAAAATACAATGAACATCAAGTTTAACTGCAGCGGAACTAGCAATCCATTAAAAAGAGTCAAGTAGAGCATGATATCTACTATCTTCTATTCTATGATTTAAAAAGTTTTTTTATCAACTTTGTCGCTGTGGCTTAATAAATAAACCACATCATCGAATCATCCCTGCACTACGGGCCAAGGATATTCCATGATCATACCAACAATTGTCCATAAATGCACTACAGGTCAATGAAGACTTTTACCACATCATTTGTAACATTACGGTCATGATTATACCGAATAATCTCTCGTCATAATTATACCAATCTATAGTTATATGCACGTAAGCCATAGATGACTTTTATCACAATATACGCATGAGGATGATGACAATGATATAAGCATTAATCAAACGAAATCAAGGATAAATATTAAGGACTTTAAATTTATCTAGAGTTTAAAAATATACAGATTATCAACATGATACTACTTTGTAGAGTAAAATTCAATAATAATATTGTATCAAAAATGATTTGGACCGAAAAAAAATCAATTTTTGTCATGAATAGTACTCCGGGTGACCCCGTGAATAGTAACCCATGAATAGTAACTCGTGAATAGTAACTTGGTATAAAAAGTATCCTGAATCCTCAGGTGAATAATATTTGAGTGAATAGTAACTAGGTGAATAGTAACTCGTGAATAGTACCCCGGGTGAAAATATTGATATTTAATAAGAAAGTTCAAATCAATATTCTAATGAAATGATACTGGATGAAGCGCAAAACTCAAGGATATTCTACTAATTTCAAGAATTATAGAAGCAATACTTACCATAGTAAGTTTAGATTTAAGAATATGAAAAGAAATAATATATGAAACTGCAAATGGATTTTTACCTATCATGCGGTAGTCCGCGTAGACAGATCATTTTCACAATTTAATAACAATTGAATACGAAGGGTTATTCACCAGGCATGCGGTAGTCCACGTAGACATGTTATGCCCATAGAATAATAAAGAATAGAATAATAAAAGGATTTCACCATGCATGTGGTAGTCCACGTAGACAGGTTATTCCAACAGAATAATAAAGAATGGAATAATGAAAAGATTTCACCATGCATGCGGTAGTTCGCGTAGACAGGTTATTCCTACATAATAATAAAGAATGGAATAACAACCCTTACAAGTATTGAAAGAAAATAACTCTCTTCATGAATACGAAAGAAATAATACCCCTTACCTTAATAGAAGAGTGAATACTGAAGTATGGTAGTAGCAGAATACTCTTCTTCTTGCTCTCTAGAGTTTTAGTGAATTTGTAAGAAATAATGAAGGAATGAGCTTCTATTTATAGGAAAAATGATTGAATAGTAACTAATCCATGAACGACCCAGATTAATTCACTTTTAAACGAACAGTCCATATTGATTTACTATTAAAACTTAAAGCAACGGTCCATACTGATTTACTATTAAAACTTTAAACCAGCGATCCATATTGATTTACTATTATAACTTTCCACCGGCGGTCCATATTGATTTACTATTATATCTTTAACCAACGATCCATATTGATTTACTATTATAACTTCAACCAATGGTCTGAAAAATTAGCATATCTCCTCGTGGAATAATAAGTCAAACTTATAACAAACACCTCATAACAACCCGCTCTATTTATATCAAAAATTGAATAAAACACTACCATAAATTATTTATCTTTAATCAACACATTTTTAATCTATTAACAATTATTCATCATTAATCTTATAACTCACAATATTTAACAAACAGATCATTTCCAGGAAAGAGGGGACTTTTCGATAAGGAATTCTCCGTATTGGCGCATAATTAGGTGACCAAACCTCTCCTCGACAGAACTTTCTAGACATTTGTCAATATTGCAAATAATAATATGAATAACTTTGTCGTCTCAATTATTGATTTACTAATAATAAATATTATGCAAATGATATTGTGACAATAATTGAATCAATAATATGAGGGATATTATGCAGCAACTACTGTAGCAATAATTGAATAAACTGAGTGGATTCTTACGTAAACATCAATAATCAATATCGTGTGCTACTATGCAACCACACGTATTACTGTTCTTTTACCACCAGGTATTTGAACAGTTTAATGGTAAAACTTTCACTGTTATTTTTATATAAAGATAATTTTGTCGTTTTCTAACTCCGAAAGTTATTCTGTTGTGGGGTCCACCAATGATGGTGTCGTCGTACGAATATTCCCTGTTAAAACGAATATTCCCCGACCAATCGAATATTTTATAACCACTTGCTTACTTTGCAAAATTTGTAAATATTACCCACAACTATAACATTTATCAAATCCACACCATAATATTCAAAAATATAATTCGAGAAAAAATAATCTTTATTCATAAAACTTAGGGGCTTACAATATTCGTGCGATGGTATATTGATAGGTGTCATTGTGACGTGCTATCCAAGATTGGGATATGAGTCACAGTTGAGAGCAACTTAAGTCAGTAACCGAAGTACATAGCTTTCTGGGCTTAGCTGGTTATTATCGGAGATTCGTGGAAGGATTTACTTAAATTGCTACTCCGTTTAACTCAGCTGACTAGGAAAAATACAAAATTTATATGGAGCGAGTAATGCGAGAAGAGCTCCCAAGAGCTCAAGAGGAGACTCATTTCGGCACTTGTTCTGACAATACCATCTGGTTTGGATGGATTTGTTATCTACAGCGATGCTTTAGAAAAAGGGTTAGGATGTGTTCTCACGCAACATGGAAAAGTCATAGCCTATACCTCGCGATAACTCAAAGAATATGAGAGGAATTATCTTACTCATGATCTGGAGTTGGCAGTAGTCGTTTTCGTGTTGAAAATCTGGAGACACTGCTTGTATGGAGAGAAAGTGGAGATTTATACGAATCATAAAACCTCAAATATTTCTTCACCCAAAAGGAGCTTAACATGCGGCAACGACATTGGCTCGTGTTGTTGAAAGATTACGATCATACCATCCAATACCATCCTGGAAAAATGAACGTAGTAGCTAACACATTGAGTAGAAGATCGTATGCGGGTACGAGTGCGATGTTGTTAACACAAAGACCCATTTTGTATGACTTACAAAGAATCGAGATAGAGTTAAAGGCTTCAAGTACCCACGTAATTATATCAAATATACGAGTAGAATCAACTTTAATCGATAAAGTTAAAGCTGCTCAAGCCACAAATCCAGAGCTGATGCGTATGAAGAAGAAAGTGCAAGAAGGTGATATTTCAGAAGTAAGAATCGATGAAGAAGGAATACTTCGAGTCAACTCCAAACTTTGTGTTCTTAACGATTCTGACTTGAAGCATAAAATCATGATGGAGGCACACAACACAACATTTGTAATCCATCCTAGGAGTACCAAAATATATCATGATCTTCGACATACATTTTGGTGGAGCAAAATGAAGAGAGAGATCGCGGAGTTTATCTCGAGGTGTTTAACTTGTCAACATGTAAAGGCGTAGCATCAAGTGCCAAATGGTCCATTGCAACCACTTGAGATTTTGAAATGGAAGTGGGAACACATTACCATAGATTTCGTTACGGGTCTTCCCAAGGTTTCTCAAGGCATAGATGCGATTTGGGTTAATAAGGATAGATTAACCAAGTCTGCTCATTTCTTGCCGATACGGGAGACTTATTCCCTTGAACGTCTTGCTCGTATGTACGTGAATGAGATTGTGAGATTGCATGGCATGCCAATATCCATTGTTTCGGATCGTGACCCAAGATTCACTTCACGATTTTGGGTTAGTTTGCAGAAAGCTATGGGCACGAATTTATGATTCAGTTTCGCATACCATCCTCAAACGAACGGATAATCAGAAAGGACTATACAAACTCTTGAAGATCTATTAAGACTCTGTGTCCTAGATTTCAAAGGGAGTTGGGATAAGTACCTACCATTGGTGGAATTTTCCTAAAATAATAGTTATCAGGCAAGTATAGGCATGACACCATTCGAAGCGTTGTATGGACGAAAGTGTCGCTCTCCAGTATGCTGGGACGAGGTGGGTGAAGCAACGTTGTTGGGACCAGAATTGGTACGCATAACTACAAAAAAGATCCAAATAATCTGACTACATATATAAACAACGAAGGATCAACAAAAGAGTTATGCAGATCTTTATCGAAAGGACGTGGAATTTAATATTGGGGATCATGTATTGTTACGTGTTGCTCCATGGAAGGGAGTTACAAGATTCGGGAAGAGAGGAAAGCTTAATCCACGATATGTTAGTCCATTTGAGATTCTTGATCGAGTAGGAAATGTGGCCTATAGACTCACATTACCTCCAAGCATGTCTCGTGTTCATAATATTTTTCACATATCTGTGCTTCGTAAATATATGAAATACCCGAACCACATTATTGAGTTAGAACCAGATGAGATAACCGAAGATTTAACGTACGAGGATGTACATATCAAGATCTTGGATAGGAAGGAGACTCACAAAGGTTATACCACAAGTCAAAATTTTGTGGAGGAACCATGCTATGGAGGAAATGAGGTATCCTCACCTTTTCGAAATACCAAGTATATACGTCAATTTCGAGGACAAAATTTAATAAGGAGGGGAGGTTGTAAGACCCCAACTTTTTATAAATAAAATTAAATTTTCTCTAATTATTATTTTGAATAAAAAGGTGTTAATTTGATATAATGCTTTGGTTATGAGTGAAATGTGAAAATTTTGTAAAATGAGCAAGTGGTTATAAAATATTCATTGTTGTCAGAGAATATTCGTTTGGTTGTGGAATATTCGTACGATGGCACAACCATTTGTGGGCTCCATAACAGAAAATTGTCAGATGAAGAAAACGACAAGTATGAGTTTTTAATAAATAACGGCGTAGTTGTTACCGTTAACACTGTTGGAATACCCGGTGGTTAAAGTACAGTAATACGCGTGGTTGCACAGTAGCACACGGTATTGCACAATATTTTTAGATTATTGATTCTTACGTAAGAAGGCACTACTCAATAATTGTTACAGTAATTGATGTTCAATATTTTGTTTTATTGATTCAATAATTGTTACGTTGATATTTTATATTATTGTTGATTCAATAATTATCACTACACAGTATTTTTCATTATCATATCAATATTTTATATTATTTGAATAATATTATTAGTGCAACGCCCGAGAATTTCGGATTTTTAATAGATTAAATTTTTATTTGATTATATAAATTAAATGAATTTAATTGATGAATGATGTGAGTAAACTGTTTGAAGGTCGTTCTATGACCTAGAATATGCGGATGTGGTTAGTATTCTGGCTATGTGCTAGGATTAATTGTTTTAAATTATCAAGACGAAAATGAAGGATTTTTGAGAATTTTCCCGTAAAAACACTATTCATCCGATTTTGTTCAGAGCTTAGGTTTGGAATTCCGAGAAACGCGTAATGATAGAATATGAAGACGAGATGGAATATTTAATAATATTTCAGTTATGGCAAAAACGAAGTTTTCGCCTGCGGACTTAAAACCTAAGGATTTATGAAAGAGATTTCCGAAAGGGGAATGTAATGCGTATACTCATTTTGGTTATTTTACGTATGAGATACAAGTATTATACTAGTTCGAATACGAGTATGATATAACGAATTGTACGACGTATAATACAAAAATTTAATACGAATATCGTATGAGTACTAGACGAAGAGAATACAGAAGTTATACGCGTAGAATACGAGAAGTTTTAATGGATTATGAGTTAAGGATTTTGTGTAAACTAATTGGACTTGGACTAATAGCAAGACCAATGAATTAAGTGAGCAAGCCCAAGTTAAAGCCCAATATTAAGGTAAGTCAAGCCCAATACAAGAAACCGAACCGCGGGTCGAACCGACGGGTCACGGGATGGGTAAAACCCATGGGGCAACCCATGGGATGATCCATGAAGGGGTGGGCCGGCCACTTGATGGCCAAGTAAAGTGCAATACTTGATCACCAAGTACTTTACTTGGTGATAAAGTAGTGAATAGTAAGGAGGTGGGAATTGGACCGTTTTGCCCTCTAATTGATTTCCTATAAATACAAGGCTAGTGTTGGTTATTTATTGTTTTGAAAATCTTGTCCAACCTATATTGAGAGAGAGAGAGAGAGAAAGAGCTAGAAACACTTAATCACTTTACTTCCAAGCAAAACATAAGACGTTTATCAAGAACGTGAAGAACGACAAAGGTAAATTCTCATAAACCGTAGTCTTCATCTTTTTCGATTTCTTTCTAGTAGAGAATCATAGATTGGTGGAGCATGTTTAGTGAGGAGGAATAAGGATGTTTATTAATGATCAAATTATTCATAAGTCAGGACCAAATAGAAATCATAAGTGTTTACGTAAGTTAAAAACCTAAGAAAGTTAGGAACATGAACTTAGTTGTGATGAACGATCTGAAAACCGTCATAGCTAAGGTATGTGCATATTGGTTGGTTAGGATGTAGATGATGAATCAATGGAGTGTTCCATTTGATTTGGCTTATAGAACATGAGTAACGAAGTTATGGTAAATTTTGCAAAAATAGACGTTAAACGTCGAAAACATAGAAATCTCGGATTAAGGGTCAAAAGTTGCTGTGTGACTTGAAAACATTGGTTTCCAATGTCAACACGTGAGATAAGATATTTAAGAGTCGTGGACGCAAGAATCGTCGAATTCTGACCTATAACGAAGAAAATGAGTATTGAACGGTCGAAAACGTTAAACGAACGCTCAAAAATGAACAAAAGGTGAATTCCGTGTGTAGACACTCGAAATTTTCTGTACTACTGACACTAACATTGCAGGAAAGTAGATTCGTCTTTTATGAGAGAACCCTGAAAGACAATCCACAACCATACCGGATACTATCGGAAGTTCAACATCAACCCCAGATCGTAATCTGGGAGTAACCAATCCAATCTTGGAGAATCCCGAGGCATGCAGATCAATACCGGAACACACACCGGAGAAGACCGATTAATCTCACTATCTCAGAGATAACCCCGAGGTATCCAGTCTCAGCCCTAAACATGGGAATAGCCTCCAACCTTGGTGATAGCCCCAAGGAAAGCAATTTCGGCATTAACCCCGAAAATGCTTGTTACAAGTGCAACCAGCTTCAATCTCGGCGCTCACAACGAGATATACTGTATCAGCCCAGTGATGACATCGGGAAGACAAACACACCTCAAAGATGACAATGAGGACTTTCAACCAATTGCAGTAGTCCAATCCCAGCAAAGCTGAGCAACGTCTGCTTTATCGACCCAACCCGGTAATAACACCGATAAAGGGCAACATCGTCATCTGACCAACATAATGCCACGCCAAGTCGTCTCAACACATCTACGTAACAACGGCCCACAAGGCTAACCAATCCCGAGTTGCTATTGTGCGGGGTAACGGATGAAAGTTGAAGCTTGAAGACCGGAGGGCACCGTCCCATCTTCAAAACTTCGTACAAACTCTAATCCCATGCCATCGTACAACATCATGCATAAGGCCAACCTCAATGCTAGGAGTACTTTGCCTTTCTACCTTTTGCTCATTGGACCTCAAATAGGACAAAAAATAGCAGAAAAAGGTGCCAATTTGACTGTCTCAAAAGTCAAATTTTTTCACGTCATTATGTTCAGCATGGTTTAATACTAACATTTACTATGTTGAATATTTTTTATCAAATCATTTGTGCATACATAACCACTACTATGTGTTTAGATGCATTTCGTGCGATAACTCACAATCTAACGGACAGAAACTAGAGAAAATACAGGCATACGTTACCAGGATAGTGTGGAACACTTGCACGGTGACAGAATTTGTAGAAAGCAGCCCGAACTCAGCAGATCTGAAGATGGCTCGCGATTTTCTCTAAGCGAAACAAGTTGAAAGTGACTTGTGAATGCTGCTGGCTGATGGATATATGATCCACGCCTGGCCGCAGGCCTATCTGCGGCTGCAGCAGGTACACCTGCGGCACCCCCATGTGGGTCCCATCCCTCCAGCTCGGTTCAGTTCGAGTTGCAAAGGAGGTCTTACAAATTAAAAAGGTCAAATCGAGAATAAAAATGCCACGCGATTGAGCAAAACTGCATACAATCCTGGTCTTCTCTGATGAGACTTTGAATCGGTACATCACACATTGGTATTCGCCCACACACATGGTACACTATACCAGTAATCTCAAACGATCTCAGTCAAGCTCAGCAATACCGTACGCAGGTCCAATGCCGCTTTCTCAGGATCATCATCCTTGTCAACGTGAATCCCCGACGGGGGTTACAACGTGAGTCCCCGACGGGGGTTACAACGTGAGTCCCCGACGGGGGTTACAACGTAGATCCCCGGCTGGGGTTACAACGCGTGTTCATTCGTTGACACACAAATCAACGAAGGTCAAGCAGCCTTGACATTATCTCAGCCGATGGCAAGTAAACCCATCAAAGCATACACAATTGTTCGATCAATGCATACGTCCTCAGTAGATCTCCCGAGGGGTTTGCAACGTGAATTCACGGCAGGGGATTACCACGTACATTCAAGCCGTTGACACACACATCAACGAAGGTCAAGCAGCCTTGACATCATTCCAGCCGATAGAGGGTTAAACCTATCAGAGCTCTGGAGCCATTCGGGGTTCTTACCACCCAATTACCCATATTCCCCGGCGGGGGGTCACAACGCACTGTTCCGTTGATCTACACGAAAGCGGAAGTCAAGCAACCCTGACAGTATATCCCACAGGATTTTTCAGCCGTTGATTCACATATCGGTGAAATACAAGTCAACGAAGGTCAGGCATCGCTGACAGCATTTGCTGTTGGCAGTAACTCCAACAGAACCCTGACATGTCCTGACGATACAAACCAGGAGATTGTCATCAAGGAGGATGGATGATGGAATATGTTATACACATCCTCAAACAGATCACTACAACAAAAAGGCTTATCAGCGACCGCACATCTGCGACCGCATATAGTCGCAGATGGGTATCAGCGACCGGATGCAGTCGCTAATAGTAGTCGCAGAAAATCTTGTCGCTAAAATGACATCAGCGACCAACAATAGCGACCACATTTTTAGCGACCGCAATCAGCGGCCTCAGCTGTCGCTATTCTGACTCATGCTGAGTCATGTGTCAGACGTGATGTGGCACACGTGTCAGCGACCGGTAATAGCGACCGCAAGCGGTCGCTGATGTAGAAGTACCTTACTCGATCGCTAATACTATATCAGCGACCGCGTGCGGTCGCTGACTTTATTTTTATTTTTTTTAAATATTTTTCCTGTTTTATTGATTTCCCAAAAATAACCTGTTTTGTACCTGCTTTTTATCCCAACACACAGCAGTATATATAAGCATCCATCAATCCATGATAACTACTATATGATAAACATCCATCCATACATACATTCCAAAGAATGAATCTAAATCAACACAACACAATACAATCGTAAACATCCATATAATAGAATCGTAAACCAATACAGTCCAAAGATAAGTAGTTTAAAAGATTACAAGGCTTTAAAAATCTAAAAAACAAGTCTAACAAGGCTTTACAAATCTAACATGCATGACTAGTCTAGCTCTTCATGGATCATTCAAATTAGTACCCTGTAATTAACAAAAGAATAAAACATATATGTTACATGTGTTGATACTGCTATGACTTGGGGAAAGCTAAATAATAGACAATGTATGTAATGAAACATTAAAAGTACCTGGTCGTCACCCTGATGCTGTGATGCTGCTGCTTCCGCCACTGCCTTTGCCAAGTCATCAGGATTCAGAGAATGCAGATGCCCGCCCAGTATAAGAAGAAGATCACGATTTTGACAGATCGCTCTCACACAGTCAGCAGGAGTATGATAGGCTGGATGACCTGATGACTGTGTAGACTGGGTAGCAGAGCTGCCTGTGCCACTGATGGTCGGGCGTCGTCTTTGTCCTTGGCCTTTAACATAATTTTTCTTCACGACGGACGCCCTCTCCCACAATTCTTGATCAATCGCCGGACGCGGGGTGCCTTCAGGATAGCGCTCGTTCATTAAGCCCTTATAAGTGTCCTGTCAGAAGGTCAACAAATAAATAGTTAAAAATAAATACGAAATGCTAAAAAATATGACTATAATATGTTTAAAGTTAACTTATTACCGCTATCTGAACAACATCAGGCAGACCATCACGGGTGGCCACATACACATCCAACCAATTGATAGGTTGACCTTGAGACTCAGACTCCTATAGTTCATGTTCTCATATTAATATGTAAACATATGATATTTTAGCTACAAAACATGACTGTAAACATAAAGACAAATAACTAAGCCAATAAGCTTGTTATACGTACCCTAGCAGCAATATGTTGCAGCTGAGATATACTGCCGCCCTTGTACGTGCCTTTTGCCTTTTCGCCTTCAGATACACCTGAGGATCTGTTCGAGGCGGCAGTCTTACGTCTCTCGACCCAGCTCTCAGCTCTCCACTGCTCACACATCTGCACCCATATGGGATGTGCGCACCACCAGGGGCAATGCTCATGCATATACTGCTCACCCTGTCCTGGATGGTCAATCTCAGCATTGTGCAGGGCTTTCTGTCGTTCTTTATTTAGATTATCTTTAGTCTGGACGGCGCACTTCTGCCAGAACAGTGCCTGAATAACTGATGCATGTGCGTCGTCCCATCTATACCGCTTCTGCAAATAAAACAACAATAATAATATTAAAACTACTATAATACCATAATCTAACATTACTAAACTATTAGTTGATTAACTATGTATTATCTATCAGAGTGATTAAATAAATATACCTGAAATTCAGCCCAAACTGCATCCTTATGGGCGAGAGGTGTGCTCGCCCATGTAATCACTGGCGTAGGCCAGTTCTGTAAGCATAATTGTGAAATGCACTTCACAATTTTACTATCTTGAAAATCACTACAATATACAATAATTTACATTAAAATATATTTATAACAATGGAAATATTAAACCCTTATATATACACGATGTTTAACTTACGTGCTTTCTGGAGGAGGACGGATCTGTATAAGAATGCGATCATCCGGATTAGCCGGGGCCTTCGGCACATGATTAGGGCCCCGACCCAACCCGCGCTTTCGTGCAACAGGTTCAGAAGACATCTATAAATAAAAAAAATTAGGATGTTAGTATGAAATTATGAATGACAATTAATTGTATGAAATAGTTAACTACGATTACCATAAGTGAAAGGTACATAAACATGACTGCAAAATAGTTAACTACAACAACTACAAATGATATAGTTAAGGATATAGAGAACATTCCTATATAGAGAACATAAATGAAAGGTACATAATTATGAACTAAACATGAATATGAACATAAACATACATTTTGTACAATTAAAACTAAACATACATTTTAATGAAAATCGTTGTCTGATGAGTCAGAATCATTTTGTACAAGTATCGGAGATTCATAACCATCTTCTTCAGATTCTGTGTCAGTGTCAGTCAATAACTCTTCCTCAATATCACTGTCATCCTGCACAATAACTGTCTCGGGATCCAATTCATCAGGTTCATCTCCACCCTCTAACTGGATGACATCATTATTGTCCTCTATATTTATTATAGGAGGTCTCTGAAGCATTTCCTCTTGGTAGAAATCCCCGTCTATTACTTGGACACGACTACGCGTGGGAGTATGAATTACAACTTGCCAATCTGTAGGCGGTCTATCCCTTTTCCTAACTGGACTAGGAGTGTAGTATACTTGTATTGTTTGAGTTGGTAATACAAACGGTTCGTTGGAGTACGCAGACCTATGGAGGTCAATATCGACAATTCCATGTCTGTCAACACGTATCCCTTTTTCTGAATCAAACCAATGACACTTGAACAAGTGAATATGACCCCCGTACGTGCCCTTGTACGACAACTCTACTATTTCCTCCAACTCCCCATAAAAGGCACGACCAAGCTCATTGTAACAATCTCCTTGGACACACACTCCAGAGTTCGTTGTTCTTTTACCGTGCCCATATGCCTTTGTGTGAAATTCACAACCATTTATTTTGTAACCATTGCGGGTGAGTTGGTCCCTGTCTGGTCCCATAGCTAGGACTTGTACATTAGCCGCAATCGTTGAGCCCTTAGTCAAAGCCTACAAAAACTCCATCTTATTAAATGAAGTCATAGTTAACATGGAGTATATATATATATATATATATATATATATATATATATATATATATATATATATATATTACGTGCTTAAAAATTAAACTTACTTTGTCCTTTAGCCAAAGTGCAAAGTTTTTATCCCGATTGATTTGAATATCTTTATCAGTTATGCCGGGATGCTTCACTTTTAACTCGTCATCGTACAATCTATACCATGTTATAAACATTAACATATTGGAATAAATTGTCAACTTAAAAGATAAATTATCAAGTTTACATGTGTACCTCACAAATTCGAAATGGGTGATCTACCGGTAAGAACCGACGATGACAGTCAAACCAACAAGGCTTTCGACCTTTTGATAGATTAAACGATTTTGTATGCTCCATACAATACAGACAAGCCAACTTCCCGTGTGTACTCCATCCAGCTAACATACCATAAGCTGGGAAGTCACTTATAGTCCACATAACCGCTGCCCTAAGGTTGAAATTTGTTTTCGTTGCAACATCCCAAGTCTGTACTCCATCCTCCCACAATACCTTCAACTCGTCTATAAGAGGTCTCAAGTAAACATCTAAGTTCTTTCCAGGACTCTTAGGACCAGGAATCACGAGTGAAAGAAACAAGTATGGCTGTTTCATACACATCCAAGGTGGCAAGTTGTACGGAGTAACAATCACAGGCCAACATGAGTACGGAACAGCTGAGTGGCCAAACGGATTGAAACCATCGGTGGACAATCCAAGCCTCACATTTCTAGGTTCCAATGCAAATCCAGGATGTGCTAAGTTGAAATCTTTCCAAGCCTTCCCATCTGCGGGATGATTTAGTTCTCCATCTTTAGCTAGAGATTTCGCATGCCAACTCATATGTTCAGCTGTTCTTGAAGACATGTACAATCTTTTTAGTCGATGTGTTATTGGAAAATACCTTAGAATCTTTTTAGCTGGAGATTTCGTCTGTTCATTTTCCTTATAAAACAACATGCAATCGTTGGGACATGCATCGATCTTTTGGTATCCAAGACCCAACTTCTTCACCATTTTCTTACAAAAGTAATAGTTACCAGGTAATTTCTCACTGTCAGGCAACATACTCTTAATGGCCTTCAAGAGCGACTCAAAACACTCATGGCTCATGTTGTGATCAGCCTTGATGTTAAGTAATGTCGCCACTGTAGACAATGTAGTGTGTTTGGTGCAACCATGCCACAATGGCTCGCTACCCTCGTTTAACAACTTAAAGAATTCTTTGGCATCAGAATTCATAGGTTGTTCTCTGCCTTGCTCCCAATCAAAATCTGGCCCTGCAATATCATGAACCATTTCATTCATACGATGAGTACTACTGCCAGAATTGTGTACTTGTGTGATGCCACCATCTCTTCTCTGCCCATGTGCCCACTAGCATTCTTCGTAATTTCTCATGAACCTAGAAACAAGTAAATGATAGTTTATCATGTCTCTATCCATATAATTTATATTCTTACACTTCAAACATGGACATCGTATCTGCGACTTACCATTCATACATTCCGGGTGACTATACGCATACTCCAAAAACACTTGGCAACCAGCTCTAAATTCAGCTGTAGCACCTATCTGGGCACTTGACTTTCGTCGTGCCATCCAACTACGGTCTAAATAGAGGTCCATGATTGCACGGTACCTATGTTGACATGAATTTATTGTATTCCCTTGTTAGAGATTTACAATTCAGCTCAATCCCATTTATGATGCTTATAAATACATATAGATGTATATATACATATATAACATGAGTGTGCATCATATATGATTATTCGGGAATTGAACAAGGATACATGCCAAAACAAATTTACACCGCTTGAGATCGACTACCCAAAGGCATGGTATATTGTTATGGATCTTAAATTAGAGTATGGTCTTATGTCATCCTACATATTTTAACTAACACCAACCTAAAGCCATTAGATTCATAGGGGTAGAATACGAATCATTACATCATGTATGGTCTGCATATGCTGCGTATATCAAGATTGCAGAAGAAGGCATACTATTAGTCCCTTAATGTGGGACTATTAGTCCTATTAGTCCCTTATATGGGATATATCTTGCTTTAAGTACGGTTCTAACGTATGTTTCAGTTTTAGTTTTCAAGCGCTGCGTGTACATTTGATTAGCTACTAAGCTACTAAGCATTTGATTAGCTCGTTGTACTTTATAAATGTTCGCAACTACCCGACCAACAAAAAAATTTCGCCAGAGTCTCCCCTATAATATGGACTAGCCACATGCACGACGGCATGCATATATTGTCATTTCTAGGCACCCAAGACACAAACCAAGAGAAATATATAAATAATCATAACATTATCCCTACTTGGCAAGACTTGAAACTTTGTTTTTGTTAGGAATTGAAATTTAATGCAAATTACAAGTTGAACTAATAATTGATTATTTTTCATAGCAGTCAGTCAAACACTGCTCTTGCTATTACATGTAACATCACACCTTTATAATTGCTTCAGTTTCTTTTTTCATCATTATATCCCATCTAATTTTTGCTTCTGTATTTAGTTGTCAAGTTACTTATTGCTCATTAGTATTGTCAAGTGACTTATTGCTCATTAAGTTGAAATTCTTAGATTATTATTCTTTGAAGTCAGAAGGGGAAGAAATAAAATAGTTTGTCATTCTTTACTGCTGCTCACTCTTTGTAGTCACAATTTTAGATATATCTCAGAAATTATGAATCCTACTATATCAATACATAAAATTAACCCACTACATCAATTTAGTTGCAATATATACTATTTTTCTTAAATTATTACCACTATTCAATAAAAAGATTCAACAAAAATCAGATTGATTACGCACCCTACCTACAGTAGTCTGAATTACAAAAGAAAATGAAGGGGTCCCTGCATCACAATGAACAATGCATATAAATATATACATGCATATGTAAAGAAGAAGCAAGACCAACACAGACATGGTCACAGTTGATTGCATCTTTCACAATACACGAGATTTTACTAGTATATCCACGACAATCTATCAAATCCAGCCCCCCTCCTCAATGTCAGTCATCACTGTCCAAGTACTTCTAACATATCATCAAATCAAACACTAGTATTTACAAGCTAACGAACTAGGTTAATACAATTGAACATACCTTTCAAAAGATTTGCAGGTAGCGGTGGCGCTGGCGGCGGCTGAGGTAGTGGTGGGTGGCGGCAGCGGTTTTCCCCTCTTCTCCCTCTTCTTTTCTCCCCCTTCTCCCTCTTCTCCCTCTTTTTTTCTTCTGTTCTGGATCGACAGTGACGAACTGATACTGGTTTATTGAAATACATTTGCGATCGCTATCAGCGACCGCATGCGGTCACTGATTTTTAATGATGTGGAAGTATTCGCGATCGAATGCGGTCGCTGTTACTTATTGGTCACAAATAAGCAGCGCGCCAACATTTCCAGCCAATTTTTTGGAGGCAAAAATGAGTCTGCGACCGAATAGCGACCGATATCGGTCGCTAACATAAACTAGCGACTAAATTCAAGTGCGGTCGCTAAAGATGGTTGCTAAAAATCCTATCTGCGACCAAAAAATGCGGTCGCTGATAAGATTGGTCGCTGTTAGAGCATTTTCTTATAGTGGATCAAGTTTTATCCCCACAGATCTCTTACACATAAGAGGTACTTCTGTAGGATGCAATCTTTATCCAGGAATTTGATGATAACTCCAACATCAACATCCTGACAGACTCAGATCATACATCCAATCTGGTCATCATTGCCAATCCCCGGTTGAAGCAACAGGGAGCCGGCAATTATCCTCAGCGTGTTGGGCTACAACCCCGTACACATGCATCATACATCTACATCATGTTGCTATCCATAGTACCATGTTTGTTTTATTACGTTTCAAGTGTCTAGGATTCTTTATCCTACCCATGCATCGCCATGCATGAGTATGATAAAAAGGGGCATCTGTAGACACTCGAAATTTTCTGTACTACTGACACTAACATTGCAGGAAGGCAGATTCGTCTTTTATGAGAGAACCCTGAAAGACAATCCATAACCATACCGGATACTACCGGAAGTTCAGCATCAACCCCAGATCGCAATCTGGGAGTAACCAATCCAATCTTGGAGAACCCCGAGGCATGCAGATCAATACCGGAACACACACCGGAGAAGACTGATTAATCTCGGAGATAACCCGAGGTATCCAGTCTCAGCCCTAAATATGGGAATAGCCTCCGACCTTGGTGATAGCCCCAAGGAAAGTAATTTCGGCATTAACCCCGGAAATACTTGTTACAAGTGCAACCAGCTTCAATCTCGGCGCTCACAACAAGATACACTGTATCAGCCCGGCGATGACATCGGGAAGACAGACACATCTCAAAGATGACAATGAGGACTTTCAACCAATTGCAGCAGTCCAATCCCAGCGAAGCTGAGCAACGTCTGCTTTATCGACCCAACCGGGCAACATCGTCATCTGACCAACATGATGCCACGCCAAGTCGTCTCATCACATCTACGCAACAATGGCCCACAAGGCTAACCAATCCCGAGTTGCTATTGTGTGGGGTAACGGATGAAAGTTGAAGCTTGAAGACCGGAGGGCACCGTCCCATCTTCAAAGACTTCGTACAAACTCTAATCCCATGTCATCGTACAAACTCTCGACAACGGCGGTCCGAAATAGGTCCTGTATACCTCAAACGGATGCCCGGATTGCACTTCAGAAAAATCGAGTGGACATTACAGTGCCCGCGTGCACGTACTTCGAGACGACCCGACCCGACCAAATCGGGCCGACCCGACCCGCCTCTTGTACACCTGCGGCAGCTTTGGTCTATAAATAGAGGACTTGGGGTGCTGATTTTTAAGAGAGAAAAGGCGGGAAAACCCTGCAGAATTCGCTCTACACTTGCCATACAGTGTATTTTCCCACTTTAAACACCTGTGAGCTCATATACAGCCCTCTTTTGTACCTACAAAAGCTAGTGTTTACTCACTCTAAAGATATAGAAGTCTTCTTTGGCAGCCCACTGTAAGCCTTCTCACACACTTTAGAGTCTTTCTCTTCATTTTTACACACACCCATCTACACGTTGAGAGTCGTGTTGCTTGCTTTTGCCCGGACTTCGGTCCGTGATTTCATTTTAGTCTATATATATATATATATATATATATATATATATATATATATATATATATATATATATTGACTAACATTACCGAGTTATGGCTGGGTTGAGCCTAGACTTCGGTCTGGAGCGTTTATTTGCTTTTCTATATATATATATATATATATATATATATATATATATATATATATATATATATATATTAACTGTGTGTCGGACTTTGTTCGATTGAGCCTAAACTTCGGTTTGGTGCGTTTATTGCTTTAATATATATATACTTATATATATTAACTGTGTGTCGGACTTTGTTCGATGAGCCTAAACTTCGGTTTGGTGCGTTTAATTGCTTTCTATATATATATATATATATATATATATATATATATATATATATATATATATATATATATATATATTTACATTTCGTCCCACCTAGAGTTTACTTCGTGGTGGTTGACCTTGTTACAGCTTTATCTACGTTTTGTCCCTCCTGGAGTTTCCTCCGTGGCGGTTGATAGCTTTTAACAGCTTTATTTACATTTTTGATCCCCCATGGAGGTTCTTTGTGGTTGGTGATCATGTCTGTATATATATATTTACGGCTTTTATATATATACCTGCTTACCGCTTTCATACAAATTGCGGTATCATGTGAGCCTAAGAATCATGTGATCACATATTCATCCCATTGGATCTAGATTCGGTTCTCGTGATGGACATTTTCAGCTGTAAGCAACTTGTAAATTATTTTGCGGTGTCTGATTTTCCTCAGATGGTTTCCATACCCACGAGGAAGTCGGCATTATTTTGTACATTATTTTCGTATGGATGCTTCGCAGCCGTCAAATAAAATCAACCAAGCAGCGCATTTAATAAAATGGGAGTGCAAAAGGCCTCAATTACTATTGAGCGTCAGGGTTTGAAAAACCTCTTTTATAAAACATCACTGCCTAAAATTGAATTTTTACATAAATTCAAACCCTGCGTATATAGGTGCGAACGAGGCCTCGTACCACTTTCAAATAACAGCACATTGACTCACACACACACATACACACACATTCAGATAATAGTTTCTTGAAAAGAGGCGGTCACCGTGGTAACACGGATGTCGGGGGGTGCCTAACACCTTCCCCCCGCATAACCAAGTCCCCGGACCCTAAACGAATCTCGGTTTCACCGACCCGTATAGCAGTGTCACATCACTGGGTCAATGTGAAAACATTTTCTCGGTTGTGTTGGTACAACCATTTAAAAAACTAACTGGCGACTCTTAACAGTCCATAGTCGACATTATACATGTCGAACATTTTTCACTTATTTTTTCAAACAAATCTCACCTAAAATGAGAACACCAAAGAACAAGTAACGGAAAGGGACATCTAAAAATCCCGACATCGACACCATGTTAACGGATTTGAAAATGCAAAATTCTTATATGAACAAATAGAGGGTGTAATTTGTGAGTTGTAAGCTTTCGAATGGGTCAATTCGGATGTAAAACGAAGAAATTATGAAGCCGGGAAGTTTGTAGAAAAAGTTAAAGGTCAAAACCAACTGAGGCACAGGGGTGGCGCCGCAGCGCCAAACCTAGTAGTAATGGTCGTGCCGCAGCGCCGACTCTGGGCTTTGGCTACTGTTAGTTGGCGCCGCAGCGCCAATAATGTACTAGAGTCTGGCGCCGCAGCGCCAGTAGTAGAAAAATGTTGACCAAGTTAGGTTTTTGTTCTATTTGAATGTAGACCTAAGGTAAGACAATGAAGGTACTTAAGGTACATAATTAGACTGACCTTAAATCACTAATGAAGTGATAACGTTAGAAGATTTAGTATGGTTTAATAAGAATTAAATGAAGAATGCGAGAACGTAATAAGCGCACCGTGAATGATGTTCAACATTGGTAGTTCACCAATGATGATCGAATGTTGGTTAATAACATAAGAACGTTAATAAGCTATAACGTAGTATAAAAAGACATATTGACTTTATTAAACGAAATAAATTCAAGTAAGACATAGAAGAGAAAGAAGTTAAAGCTATAAAGTTATTTTGTTTGATAATTAATTACAGTGTGCTATGTGAATATATCATGTAGATCCTGTAAGGACTGAGAATTGATTGAATTATATATTCGAAGACGCTTGAAGGCAAGCCTTTCTTAACGCTTGTCTAACCTCCGTGTTAGCCAAGTTTTTCTATGATGCATGTGTTAAAATGCATGAATGTTTTTCAAGAAAGAGTCGATCCCTGTTTTAACTCGGCTAGACTGGTATTGAAGAATGAATTGATTTCTTTACAAGTCTTTCATTATGGAATTGTTAATGCTATCCTATGCCAAGTATTTGGTACGGATGAGAAGGTAAGATTGTCTATATACAAACAAAAGTATTTTCATCGATTATTCGATGGGCACGCGAGGTTGCTAAATGTTAAACGTAAACACGTTTAACGGAAGAGTGTTGATCAACATAGAGTACAATAGGCTGATCACCTAGAAGTTCTCGTAAGTAAAGACGGATGGATGGCCTTAGTGTCGGATGTCATTTTCAAGTATGAAAAAGAAAAGAGTATGTTCATGGTCTATTGACCGGTTCAGAATTCCTAAGCTATTCTATATACTTTGGAATTATTGATATGAAATGAGAAGTACTAGTCAAATGTTTCATAGTGCTTCATAGTTAATTGTTCAGTTATGGAAGATAAGCATGTAATTCCTAATGTGATATTCATATGATTCTTTGTGTGAGACTTGCTGAGCTAGAAATGCTCACTCTTGCTTGAACCATATGTTTGCAGCTAAAGCCAAACGAACTGAAAGTTCTAAGAGAGATAAAGGCAAGGCTAGGATGGACAGTTAAACGTCCTGTAATAGAATAGTGTATTTGTATGTAATATACTTATGAAGAACAAAAAATGTATTCGGTTATGAACCTGGGAAAGATTTTGTTATTCTTGTAATACAAAGATAGCTAATACAATCATTTTATTGTTGTCTCAAGGGAATGATTGTATGAATTATAGTATTGTGGAGCACCATTTGTCGGGTTGGAAGATACCCAAATTTGGGGGCGTCATAATTAGATAGCATTATTGGCAATATCTAAAGAAGTTCTGTCTAGTAAAGGGGTTTGGTCACCTAATTGCGCGCCAGTAAAGAGAAATCCTTATTGAAAAGTCCCCTCTTTCTAGGGAACAACCTGGTTGTCATTATTGTGATTCTGTAATATTATTTGTGAATAATTAATTATTGATTTATATGATAAGAAAATATTTATTTTATGTGGATATAAATGAAGGAATTAATGCTGAGGAGTTTTATCAGTATTTTATCGGAATGGAGGTATTAAAAATTATCCGTATGTGGATTTCGGTCATTTTCTATTTGGAATTTAAAAAACCTTTCTTCTACAAAGTTGTAGAGGATTAAATTTCCTATGGAATGGACATAAAATTCGTATTTTTTTGATAAAAGGGCTATTTATTATGAATTATTGAAGTTTCAAAAATAAATATATTTATTAAAAACATGGGTGGAACCCACATTTGGTTGTTGTGAAATTTTCTGAATTTGGTGGGCCCCACTTATGGTGTGCTGAGTTTGGTCAAGTGGTGTCCATGAATTTTTTTTATTAAAATATTATTTTATTAAATTTTAGTCTGCTTTGACCTTCTGGCATTTTCTTATAAATAAGGTGCTTAGTTAGAATTGAAAATCACACCAGAATCTGAAGTTTTCTCTCTTTATTATATTGAGCGTATTTTTGCGAGTATTTAGATACTTTGAGAGTTGCTATTAAGTGCAAGTTTTCTTCAACATTATATCTGATATTTCAGTCAGAAGTACTGTTCTTTTGAGGTAAGGGATGTTATTTTCTTCGTAAATGATGTTATTTTTTTCAATATCATTATACCAAAATATTTGTATGAATTTTATCATGAAATTTTTACCTTTTCATGTGGAGGTTACTATTCACGTATACGACACTATTCACGTATACCGAAATCTGGAAAACCCAGAAATCGTCAAAAGCAGCTTCTCTGACAGTAGATTGACCAGCCTTAATCTTTCTTGTGTTATGATGTTATTATGTTATGATGTAATAAAGTTGTACTCTGGAATGTGTTCTATACAATCAAATCATTATATCACACAAACCGAGTCTGGGAAGCTAAGATTTAAGGATCCAAAATAGGCACCTTTAATTCTGGAAAACCCAGAAAGAATCCAGCAGCCTTTGACAGGTAATTTGAGAGCTTAGATCTCTCAGTGGTGTTATTGTTTGGTCATGTAATCTGTTTGTAGATGTAGTATTACATTTATACTATGGCATGAACACTTAATCAGCCCAGAAACCTTAAAGATTAGAGATCTAGCACTGGTCAAAGGGGGCACCTTGGTGTCTGACAAGAAAATCTGGGTTGATGAAGAACAGGCTCAAGAACACTCAAGAACACCTATAGCGAAGGTTATGTCGCTATAGGGCCCTTTAGTGACACTTATTTTCGGAAAATACATATTTTAATTAAATAAATAGAAAAAAATAGTTTTTAATTATTAAAAATACTAAATAAATTTTGAAAAATTATTTTAAATTCTGAAAAATAGTTTTTAATTATTTAGAGTATATTTCATAAATATTTAATATTTTTGGAATATAAATGGTATTTACTTTATTTAATTATAATATTAAATAAATGATTTAAAAATAATTTTAATACATAAAAAATAATATTATGATATAAGAAAATATTTAAAGATATTTTCAGTGACTTTTAATATTTTGTGATGAATTTTATTAATTAATCAATATTAATGATAATTAGTTTATTTAATAAATATATTAAATAAATTATGAAAAAATAGAATTAATGATTTATAAATCATATAAAAATGATTTAAGTGTTATAAAAATATTTTGAATTATAAAATATAACTTTTGATATTTTGCCATTAAAATATTAATATTTTAATATTAAAAGTAATTATCGGATAATGAATTTAAGTGTTTAAAAATCATATAAATATGATTTTAAGGTATTAAAAATACTTTGATATATTATAAATATATTATAATATTATGTCATGTATTTTATTAATATTTGATAATAAATAAATATTAATGATAAAAGAATTATGTGCTATTTAATTCATTTAAATACGTTATTAATGATTGAAAATTCATGATAAATGATATCAATTATCTAAAAATTATTATAAGACTTAGAAAAATATTTTGACTGATATTAAAATTATCTGAGATAATTGTTTGGTGTTAAGGCAGAGTTTAATTAAACTTAGACTCGATAAAAGTCCGACTAGACCGTCGGGATGTTAGATTTATGTCGGGTTCAACTCAGACTGCAATAGTTTGACTTGACACCGAGTATTATATGTGTTATAGACTGATAGGGTTATATGTTATGTGTTTAGGTTATTCTGTGTATATATATATAATAGTATTATATTGTGATGATATTATTCTAATATTGAAAATCTATATTACTAATATTAGGTCTTCGGATAAAGCGTTATAAATTGTGTAGCGGTAATCAACGGTTCAGGCAACTTTGTTTTTACTTAACTCTACTAAGAGTTGTTTCATTCGGATAAGCTTATGGTTAATCATTGATGGTTGCCATGAATTGTACTCTGTACATTACCAGTTGGTTTCAAATATATTTGTTCATGTATAATACTTGTTCAGTCATAAATTTGTTCATGCTAGTTTACAATTATATTGTTGAATTATAGCCAGCTTATTATTTAGACTCTTTCAATGATATATCGTTATATTATTTAATTTAAACTTGCTGGGCAACTTTTATGCTCATCCTTGCTATATCATGATAAAACATTGCAGATTAAGGCAAATGCGTCGGATACAAGGAAAGGCTAAAGACAGTTACAGCGTAAAGTTAATATGTGCGATTAGATTGTAATAGTATTGTATAATATTAATGTTATTATAAGTTAAATATTATGATTTGTGTATTAAGTTAAGGTTACCCGACCTTGGGAAATAGTGTGTAATGTATTGTATAAACAATTTATGTTTATATCCTCCGCAAATAGTAATAGTTGTATAGAATGATCGAACCGGATCCGAGGTGATTTGGGACCTCGGATCCGGAGGTGATTTGGTATCAGAGCTGTTGGTTATGAACCTTAGGTAAGATTACCTGAGACTAATAACTGCAGTGATTAGGATAAGATCTAACTCACATAGAGTTAGTTGGTCGGTAAGATTCAAAGACGAATCTCGGCGAGTTATAAGATACAGAGTTTCCTAACTCTGATAATAAAGTTGAACAGTAATGATGAATAGATCGAGTCTAAAAGACTGAAAGTACAGTGATAGGAGATCGTGAAATAAAACGATCATAGTGTAGAAATGAATCATAATATATACGATCAGATCACCCCGTGATCTGATAAGGTGATAGCAGGGATAAGAATCAATCTGATAATTGGAAAGTTTATAGCAAGATTGCTGGGTGTCAGTTGTACTATGAATTGGTACAGATTCAGGAAAGGATTATGAATACGAGTTAAATAAAATTCGTATTGAGAAGGGAGTTAGTGTTAGGTGGGGATTCAATTGAGGATTCATGTCGGCAGCTGAGTTGTATGATTCTTTGTATGGGCGGAGAATTGTACTTGGTGTAAAAACTACTTAGTTTCTGGTATTGATAATCATTGAAATGTTTGTGTCGCGCTATTTGCTATATGCATGTTAAGAGGGTGATTCCTTTCTCATGTGTATAATAGATAGATATGTCATAGGTAGAGAATATCAGGTTAAGTACGAGTTCTTAAAATTCATACTTATGTGACATTCTTGATTCATAGTTATATGAAATATTTATGAACCTCTCAGCGAATGGACGCCAAAGGTCTGACTAGGACAAGTTCTTAAACTCATATGATTGTGGTAAGTAAATGAACTCATAAGTGTGGTTTGACGACCTGGGTATAGTTGTGTGTAAACGGAATATTGAGGATAATAGGAACAGATAGATTGTTAAGCAAATGATTATTAGTGGAGACATAAGTTTTCCAAACCTCCTAGCTATGCTAGACTTCAAAATTTTAACATCAAGCTAAATACGCACTATGTGCTTTTAAAAAAAATGTAGACTCGTAATCATTTTTGAAACGGTTTAAGATATAGTCTATGCTACTTATTTCGGTTAGACGCAAATGATTTGAAATATCAAAAATTGATTTTATTTATCACTTGTGTACCATGTAACCTGGTGCAGAGATGATAAAAATTTGATGGAGTTGTAAATACAGGAATACTTAGTGTGAATTTGATCTAAAATCGTTATTCCACTATTGTATGATGTGTTATGACAAAGTCATACAATGACGACATCCTCAAACGGACTGTTCATACAGACGACATCATGACGTCATTCTCAAAAATGTTTTCAAAAGTTTAATTTGCCAACGGGGTTTGGTTACACCTGAATAATTCGATTGAATTGAATTATTGATATGAGTCTACGCTATTCGATTCAACTAGACTAATATTTATGAAAACTCTAAGTGTTCATTGACAGAAATTTCCCGAACCAAATTATTTCGGTGCGAAATTCAGTAAGACTGAGGTAAAGTTTTGTGCTTATGGCAGTGAAGAGAAACAGATAAAATCAGTACTTGGCCAGTACAGGGCATATCGGGCTAATCACCCTTTGTGTCCGTAAGTAATGACGGTTTGCGGATGAATTTTCATAAAACCTTTGCGAAAATGACATAAAAATAGTCTATATGACTCCTCAGCAAAATTTGAAAATTTTTACTCTTATGAGTGGTGTATTGGGTAGCATGTGATGCTGTGTATGTATGGTGTATAGTGTATGGTGTAAGGTGTAAGGTGTAAGGTAAATTTCGTGGACGAAATTTTTAGAAGAAGGGGTGAATGTGACAACCCGAGAATTTTGAATATTTTTTAAATTTTTTATTAATTTATTAGAACCTAGACATGAAAATAAGTGTATGCGTTTGATATTTTTAAGAAGGAATTTTAAGTATTTCAAAAATTTTGTGAAGGATTTAGGTGAATTATTCAGGATTAAGAGAATATGCGAATATGTTCTGTGAATATGGTTATATATGTGTGTATGATGTGGTTAAGGGTCAAGTGTTGATCAGATAAACGATATATGTAACAAACCCTAGGTATATATTAAGAACGCCAACGTTCGGTTAGAAAACCTTAGCGTTTAACAAGAAACCCTAAAACCGGTTCTGGAAACTCTAATTTCAGTTTCGGGAATCCAAAACCCTAACTCTGTGTATGAAACCCTAAATTGGGAACTTAATGGCGTAAGTGTAAATAATTATAAAATTAATTAGGGTTAATCTTAACAAATTAGATAGAAAATCCTAATTTCAAAATTTGAAACCCTAATTTATAATTAGGGAAACCTATGTGTTAATTTAATAATTTTAATGTTAATTAGGAAATATTAATCCTAATTTTCAAGTTATAGTAATTAGAAAACTCTAATCTAATTACGAAATCTAATTTCTAATTTAAAAAAAATTATTTTTATTAGAAACCCTAATTTTGGGTTATAAACCCTAATAAACAATTTTGACCCTAATTGCTTAATTAACAATTTTAATTAGGATATACTAATCCTAATTAGTAAGATTTAAATTATGATTAAGAAATTTTAATATAATTAGAAAATCCTAATTATAATTTAGAAATATTGAATTTCTATTTTTAAAACTAAATAGGAAATTTTAGAAATTTAATTTACAAGCTAAGGTCAAACCTTAAACCCTAACCCAAACCCTAAACCCTAAGGATTTGGCTAATTGATAAGAATGCCATTAAATATAAAATCAAAATGACTAGTATACCCTTTGTTGCATAATTGGACATAACTTGTAAATGTTGCCCTATTTGAGTTGGTGAACCACTCCTAGCCCTAGCCTTGTGCTACAAACCACATCAATCAGCCATCTAGCCAGCCATATACATTGAATCAATAATATATATAGATTAAGAGAGAGAAAGGACACTTGACATTTCATTTTTCTTCTAACCCTTCTCTCTCTAAAAATTTGGGAGTGAGACTAATATAGAGGGATGAGATAATTAATTATCAGTTCTTAGCTTAACAAGATCAGTTCATCAAGATCAGAAATCAAGATCAAAGTTTTAGAGGTATAAACCCTAAATTTTGAAATTCATGTGATTCATGTTGTTTGATGTTAGTTGTTGGTTAAAGTTATGTTTTGGGGTGTCATTTGATAATCAGGGTTGTCAAAACCTAGATCCATATCATCTTGATGCTTGAAATTTGAGTTTTTAGAAATCTGGGAAATGCTTGAAAAATGGCCTGACAACCATATGTCAGAGGCCATAGATCTTTATCTGTTAAGTGTTAGTGTTGTTTTAAGTTTTAAACTTGTAGTATGTCATGTTGTCTATGATCTGGACTTGGAAACAGGGTCATATCATGTGTAGATTTCAAGTTATGAGTGGTCAAACTCAGTTGGCCAACCACGAAAAGTGAGAATCTGGGCAGCCCATATTTGCCCAGATAGCTTCTGACAAGTTTTGCTAGCCCTTGATGATAGACTCCACGGCACGCTTGCGTGAGGTGGTCGTCGCCTCGATCGTTTCTAGCATAGTTGTTGGGTGAATTGCTTGCAACACCTTAACCCCTCGCCTATATGTAGGCGGTAATCTTGGTATAATTGCTCGCGTTCAGAATTCTGCGTTGAATGGACACCAACGACACCTTGACCTCTCACTTATATTGAAACGGTAATCTCGGTACAATCGACGATTGATGCGGTAGAAGACGCCACACACAACTATGAATTGTTGTATGATAAGTCAAATTGAATCTCAAAAAAATAACTAAGAAAAATACTTAGAAATTCTTCAAAGAACCATAAGTAGAGAATAACCTCACAAATATATTGAATAATGAAAAATAATGTATAATGTGTTTGATTACAAAACTTGGACCTCTATTTATACTACTCAAAACAATCCAAATCCTAATAGGAATGTATAAACTATAACCCTAATTTCTATAAAGAAATAGAAGTCAATTTAGAAAAGAACTCCTAATTAAAAAGAAATCCTAATTACAATAGAATTTAAAATTAATTCTAAATCCCGAAAATTGTTGCCAAAGCCGCGTGAATCATACTGATATTTTCCCAGCCGCGTGACTAAGATTTGCATAAACCAAATAGGATTCAAATTCGTGGCTGGCAAGGTAATAACCAAATTCCATGTAATCACATATGTCTGCTGGTTTCCTTTTGAGATCTGATGGCCCCACCACGTGACATCATTATATACTTGAAGTCTAGAATTAAGTTACTGCTAAATATGCTTGGTTGCATGCTGCCCTCACGTGAAAAGGTTAGTCAACTTCCTTTATCAATTAACTTGTTGTTATGACAATTTTAGTCCATGTTAACTTGCTGCATAATCCGCCCCACCTGATATATAATACTTCCATGCTTGAATTAAATGGAACAGAAAATTTGGCCCAGCCCAATTGTACTCTCTTGAATAATTTTCAACCCAATTATTTAAAATTATTTGATGAACCGCTACACTTGAATTGGGTTATTATCGTTTGATGAGAACCTGATCAGAATTGTATCATTCCCCTCCTCTTGAAAAGGATTTGTCCTCAAATCTGACATCCTCTCCTCTTGAAAAGGATTTGCCCACAATTCTGATCCTACATAAAAACAAACCAAGTTAGTAACACCTATAAAAGCATAACCACAAGTCCCACCTAGCAGGTTAAACGAATAAGTAATATCAACAACGCAAGTAATAATTTGAAATGTTTCAACTCCTCCTGGATCAAATGGAAATCTTATGATCTCGATCATTTTCAAACATAACCACGTCAATGATCCTGGGTCAAATATCAACTTTTGAAATTCATCAGGTCGCATAAGCCCATACACTTGAATCCCTGGATTAAACACAAAACAAAACAAATCGTTAAGTTCCTTTTGTCTAATCACAAAGAAATTAAATAAACCAAAATCATATGCATAGTCTACTAAAATAATATTCAAAACACTTCCCTGTAGATGTCTTATGCATTGAACGGGACGAACTGCACGATCCATGTTTCCCTCGATGAATATGATCCTATCACGAATCTGCAAAACACAACCAACCTTTCTCTTTCTATTGACATTAACAAAATAAAGAACAAATAATGTTGTCAATGGATTAAAAAGGTCACAACCAACTTCACAAGATAATAACTCAATAGTATACTTATTGTGACAAACAAACTCAACACATGCTATAGAATTTTGCAAATTGTTGATAAAAATCGGAATATCATCAAAATAGAGAATAATAATTTTTCCCATAAAAGAATATAAAATATAATTCAATAATTCCATAGAATTATGTAATGCCTTAGCTAATCCAAGTGAATTAACTAAACATGCAAATAACTCATCCCTCAAACGATCTTGATGATAAACACTTGTTGAATCAAAACCATATGATAGCAAATCATGCAATGAAGATTGCTCTAACGAAACAACATGATTACTACCATTGTTAACTAACAACAATTCATGTAAAGATTGACTAGCATGAAACCCTAAGTCAATATTTGGATAACAAAACCTAAAACTAATTTCATGCAAGTAAACACATCGAAAACGAGAATATATATCATGATCATAAACTAGCTCAACATAAATCAAATATCCTCCATAGTTTATGATAAAGTCGATTTTACCCGCAAAATAGCTAACAATAAATTTTCCAATAGAAGCATGCAAAACATGTTTTAAATAACTCATGAAAACGCTAGATGCATCAGTTAATCTAACAGAAATAACTATCCATCTAAACAACTCACATGTTAAAACAATTTCCCATTTATCATAATCATGCACGCTAATTTGATTAGGTATTATCATCACATGACCATCTCCAAGTGTAGATAAAACACAAGCACCATGCAATTTATCAAGCATATTATCTAAGTAAAGAAAAACACATCGATACTTGTTTACCAATTCAACATCGATGCACAAGCTTGACGTCTTATCCTCCTTAGGTACTATGATCTCATAATTAACACATGAACTCATGTCTTCTCTCACGATACCAACTTTCACCAACTCTCCAACCCGCATCGGTAACTTCGTCTTCTCCTCGGGAATACTATCAGCTGATTGATATGGAATGATAGCGCGAGGTATATCATCAACAACCTGTACAAGAGACAAAATAGAACTAGACAAAGAAGAATCGTTAGTGTTAGTATTCAAAAGTGTCGTCTTGTACGAATGTATAGTCATTGCCTTTTCAAAATATAACTCACTTGTCAACTCACTCTCTTTTTCATAGTCACATATTTTTTCTCTCTCTTCTTTATGCTTACCCTCTCGTTTGTTTTTCTCTCGTTTATTTTCAAGCTCACTCTTTTTATTCTCTTTTTCTCAATCTCTCTTTTCTTTTCATTCTCACTCTTTTCAATTTTTTCTTTTATATTATCAATCTTTTGAACATTTTCTTTTTGCTGATCTTTTCCACATGTATTTCCTTTTACAAACTCATCTTTTTGATTACTTTCTTTCGGATGTTCACCATCTTGCTTTAGATCATGGATTTCACCTTGAACACTCGAACCCAATAACTCTCCTTGGACTGCATATTCTATAATTTCTTCTTGCATTTGATCACGATCTTTTTGTAAATACATTAGATCGTCACAAACTTGCTCGGACGTCATAGGGCAAAGGTTGACCCTTATTCGATTGTGTACCAATGAATACTTATTAGTACAACTGTTATGCTTAGCGCGCCTGTTGTGTCGCCATGGCCTCCCAAGTAACAAATGACAAGTATGGATTGGAACTATATCGCATAATATTTCATCTTCATATCTGCCAATGCGAAAAGAAACTGACACTCGTCTAGTCACCATTACCTCCTCACAATCGACGATCCCTTACATCTTGTAAGGCCCATGTGCAACTGTTGACAACCCTAGTTTCTCCACCATTGTAGTGCTAGCAATGTTAGTACCAATATCACAATCAATTTTTACAATGCATACCTTTTCTTGTACTAGAAACATAGTATAAAACATATTCTTTTGTTACATTGTTTCTTCCTCGTTAGCTTGCACACTTGTAGCTTTTCTAGTCTCCCATGACTCTCCAAGAATCGCATGATCTTCTTCAACTTTTATTTCCTTAGACAATAAATTTACCTTCTTGTGCTCCATAGGTTTATGAGGCTGCTCCCTACATCCATTATAATTATGATGCCTCTCATAATCCTCCTCCCATGATTTCCACCATTCATCCACGCCAGATTTCATACGAACTTTGGGTCTTCTTTCCAATGGCTCCTTACAGCCCAACATATTTACTGCAAAACAAGGGTTAGTAGATAAAAATTTTCCTCACACACTCCCTTACGTGTTTTCGCTCGAATCAATAATTCACTCGTGTATACTCTTAATAAATTGGCTTTTACCCTCGATTAGTCTCACCACTAAGCCTTTTACCTCAAATATTCTCTCTAATAGGTTCTTATTGAATTCCCCTAGTAAAATTCTTGGTTTTACTAATCAATTCAAAAATTACTTATCACGAAACAAAAATATAGATGGTGTAACTATCAGAATACCACAAAATCACCGATTAATTGCCTTATACTCCTCTTGTATGCTTCAGATTTGTAAATTGTAGCTCCGTTTCAGAATTAATGATGATGGAACGGTATGAAATCTTTGTTGGAATTTGATGATTTGATGGTGTGCTACAAGTTTGGTTAGCACAATGAAACTAGAATATGAATTCTTCTTCTTCTTTTTTTCTTTTTCCTTTTTTGTATTTTTTTTACAATATATATTTCGACAGAAAATTAAAGATAAGTAACTTGCTAGAAATGCTTAGCTCTGATACCAAATGATAGACTCCACGGCACGCTTGCGTGAGGTGGTCGTCGCCCCGATCGTTTCTAGCACAGTTGTTGGGTGAATTGCTTGCAACACCTTAACCCCTCTCCTATATGTAGGCGGTAATCTTGGTACAATTGCTCGTGTTCAGAATTCTGCGTTGAATGGACACCAACGACACCTTGACCTCTCGCTTATATTGAAGCGGTAATCTCGGTACAATTGACGATTGATGAGGTAGAAGACGCCACACACAACTATGAATTGTTGTATGATAAGTCAAATTGAATCTCAAAGAAATAACTAAGAAAAATACTTAGAAATTCTTCAAAGAACCAAAAGTAGAGAATAACCTCACAAATATATTGAATAATGAAAAATAATGTATAATGTGTATGATTACATAACTTGGACCCTATTTATACTACTCAAAACAATCCAAATCCTAATAAGAATGTATAAACTATAACCCTAATTTCTATAAAGAAATAGAAGTCAATTTAGAAAAGAACTCCTAATTAAAAAGAAATCCTAATTACAATAGATTTTAAAATTAATTCTAAATCCCGAAAATTGTTGCCAAAGCCGCGTGAATCATACTGATATTTTCCCAGCCGCGTGACTAAGATTTGCATAAACCAAATAGGATTCAAATTCGTGGCTGACAAGGTAATAACCAAATTCCATGTAATCACATATGTCTGCTGGTTTCCTTTTGAGATCTGATGGCCCCACCACGTGACATCACTATATACTTGAAGTCTAGAATTAAGTTACTGCTAAATATGCTTGGTTGCATGCTGCCCTCACGTGAAAAGGTTAGTCAACTTCCTTTATCAATTAACTTGTTGTTATGACAATTTTAGTCCATGTTAACTTGCAGCATAATCCGCCCCACCTGATATATAATACTTCCATGCTTGAATTAAATGGAACAGAAAATTTGGCCCAGCCCAATTGTACTCTCTTGAATAATTTTTAACCCATTTATTTAAAATTATTTGATGAACCGCTACACTTGAATTGGGTTATTATCGTTTGATGAGAACCTGATCAGAATTGTATCACTTGATCTTGCAGTTGTTTGTCATTTTGGCCAAGTTTTTGTTGTTATGTTATAGTCTGGTATGCGATCTACCTGTAAAAGTTATTATATCATCTTTATCCATAACATAATCAGGGTTGTGAGTGGTCAAATAGGCGTTGACCAACCGCCTGGGCAAAATCTGGGAAACCCAAAAATCGTCAAGAGCAGCTTCTCTGACAGTAGATTGACCAGCCTTAATCTTTCTTGTGTTATGATGTTATTATGTTATGATGTAATAAAGTTGTACTCTGGAATGTGTTCTATACAATCAAATCATTATATCATACAAACCGAGTCTGGGAAGCTAAGATTTAAGGATCCAAAATAGGCACCTTTAATTTTGAAAAATCCAGAAAGAATCCAGCAGCCTCTGACATGTAATTTGAGAGCTTAGATCTCTCAGTGGTGTTATTGTTTGGTCATGTAATCCGTTTGTAGATGTAGTATTACATTTATACTATGGCATGAACACTTAATCAGCCCAGAAACCTTTTAGATAAGAGATCTAGCACTGGTCAAAGGGGGCACCTTGGTGTCTGACAAAAAAATCTAGGTTGATGAAGAATAGGCTCAAGAACACTCAAGAACACCTATAGCGACGGTTATGTCGCTATAGGGCCCTTTAGTGACATTTATTTTCGGAAAATACATTTTTTAATTAAATAAATAGAAAAAAAATAGTTTTTAATTATTAAAAATACTAAATAAATTCTAAAAAATTATTTTAAATTCTAAAAAATAGTTTTTAATTATTTAGAGTATATTTCATAAATATTTAATATTTTTGGAATATAAATGGTATTTAATTTATTTAATTATAATATTAAATAAATGATTTAAAAATAATTGTAATACATGAAAAATCATAAAAAATAATATTATGATATAAGAAAATATTTAAAGATATTTTCAGTGACTTTTAATATTTTGTGATGAATTTCATTAATTAATCAATATTAATGATAATTAGTTTATTTAATAAATATATTAAATAAATTATGAAAAAATAGAATTAATGATTTATAAATCATATAAAAATAATTTAAGTGTTATAAAAATATTTTGAGTTATAAAATATAACTTTTGATATTTTACCATGAAAATATTAATATTTTAATATTAAAAGCAATCATTGGATAATGAATTTAAGTGTTTAAAAATTATATAAATATGATTTTAAGGTATTAAAAATACTTTGATACATTATAAATATATTATAATATTATGTCATGTATTTCATTAATATTTGATAATAAATAAATATTAATGATAAAAGAATTATGTGGTATTTAAAGATTGAAAATTCATGATAAATGATATTAATTATCAAAAAATTATTATAAGACTTAGAAAAATATTTTGACTGATATTAAAATTATCTGAGATAATTATTAGGTGTTAAGGCAGAGTTTAATTGAACTTAGACTCGATAAAAGTCCGACTAGACCGTCGGAATGTTAGATTTGTGTCGGGTTCAACTCAGACTGCAACAGTTTGACTTGACACCGAGTATTATGTGTGTTATAGACTGATAGGGTTATATGTTGTGTGTTTAGATTATTCTGTGTATATATATAATAGTATTATATTATGATGATATTATTCTAATATTGGAGATCTATATTACTAATATTAGGTCTTCGGATAAAACGTTATAAATTGTGTAGCGGTAATCAACGATTTAGACAAGTTTGTTTTTAATTAACTCTAGTAAGAGTTGTTTCATTCGGATAAGCTTATGGTTAATCATTGCTGGTTGCCATGAATTGTACTCTGTACATATTGTATGTATAAGTCAGGTATGAAAGGCTGATCGCCTTCATTACCAGTAGGTTTCAGATATATTTGTTCATGTATAATACTTGTTCAGTAATAAATTTGTTCCTGCTAGTTCACAATTATATTGTTGAATTATAGTCAGCTTATTATTCAGACTCTTTCAATCATGATATATCGTTATATTATTGAATTTAAACTTGGTGGGCAACTTTTATGCTCACCCTTGCTATATCATGATAAAACATTGCAGATTAAGGTAAATGCGTCGGATACAAGGAAAGGCTAAAGGCAGTTACAGCGTAAAGTTAATATGTGCGATTAGATTATAATAGTATTGTATAATATTAATGTTATTGTAAGTTAAATAAGTTATGATTTGTGTATTAAGTTAAGGTTACCCGACCTTGGGGAATAGTGTGTAATGTATTGTATAAACAATTTATGTTTATATCTTCCGCAAATAGTAATAGTTGTATAGAATGATCGAACTGGATCCGAGGTGATTCGGGATCTCGGATTCGGGGGCCGTCACATCTGTAACTTGTCATGTTGGCTACACACTGGACTCAATAAATCACAAAAATATTACAAGAACAGCAAGTTTTCGAAGCCCAAAGTAGGCCTCACGAACTATTCTTCATTTCTGGGTAACCCAAAAAATGAAGAACAACTCTGACAGTCTTTTCAATGGCTTAGATCTTTCTGATTAATGATGTTTAGGCTTGACTATTGTTCAAAACATGTTCTATATTAGTTCCTCTACACAGCCCGACATCTAGAACACCTTTACCATGAACGGATTTCACGATATAAGGCCACCAAGGTCATTGACCGGCCATGACTTGATTTTCTAGGCAGCCTAGAAACGTATTCTGAGCCTTAGATCTTGCTTGTGTGTTATGTTATAAACCAGAAATTTTTATGAACTTGTAGTATTACATTACTACTACAATATTTGATCAATAGATAGCTTAGAAACATCATATACAATAAATTATTCATGGTTAAACAAGCTAGCTCGAAACTGTCATTTGAATGTTCTTGAGCCTCAAGAACACCTTAGGCGACGCTTTCTGTCGCTAAAGGCTATACCAACAAACTCTTTAATTTTATTTCCAAAAATTATTTAAAAATAGAAATTAAATTCTGAAAAGTACAAAAATTATTTTAAAAATTATTTTAAGTTATAAAAATTAACTTTTAATAATTTGACATATTTTTCATAAATATCAGTATTTATTTAAATATTATTGATATTTAATTTATTTAATAAATACTTTAAATAAATTAATTAAAAATGAATTTATTATATTAAAAATCATTTTAAATGATAATAATGTATTTAAAAATATTTCAAGTTATAAAACATAACTTTTAATATTTTATGATAAATTTCATTAATAATTTAATATTAATGATAATAGATTTATTTAATAATTATATTAGATAAATTAGTTTTAAAATGTTTTAATATTATAAAAATCATTTTAAATGAAAATAAATAGTTTAAAAATATTTTAAATTATAAAATATAACTTTTAATATTTAAAAGTAAATTTCATTAATAATTAAATATTAAATGATATTAGAGTTATTTAATTATTATATTAAAAAAATAGTTTAAAAATGATTTTATTAATTTAAAAATCATTTAAAAAGGATATAAATGGTTTAAAAATATTTAGATTATAATTAATGACTTTTAATATTTTGATAAATAATACATTAATATTAACATATTAATAGTAATTATTTAAAAATGATTTTAAATATTTTAAAAATCATTTAAGGGTAATAAAAATGTTTTAAAAATATTTTGGGGATATATTTTAGCAATGGTTTCATTAATAATATAATATTAATTAAATATTAATGATAATATAATTATTTAGTATTTAAATCATTTAATAATGATTCCGGTGTTTGAAAAATCATGATAAATTATAATAATTATTTAAAAATTGTTATAAGCCATGAAAAAATAATACGACTATTATTTAAGTTATTTAAATCAAATATTGAACTGCAGACTAGAGTTCTAGACTCGATAATTACCCGATAAAGCCGTCGGTACACCGAAATATTTCAGAAATTGATCTGGACTTAGATAATTTGACTAGGTACATGTCTGTATGTAATACAATGATTGTTAAACATGTGTGACAATGTGATTAGGTTATGTACTGACTGCAATTAACAGTACTGTGTTATGATATATATTTCTAAACGATAGAATGATCTTATTAATGATAGGTTTCGATATAAAAGATAAAACTAAGTTGTGTTATTGTAAGCAGCAGCTCAGGCAAGTATCATACCCTTTGCATTTACTTTATACAATGGACTTGAGTAAGAAAGTTTCAGAATTATATTATAATTGTGCCAGATTATTAACTCTATTATTATCGATTATGTATCCAAACATTTGTATTCATACAACTTCTTAATTATTCGATCATGGTTTGTCAACACAGTATTATTGTATAATCCAGATATTTATTCTGTTCGTTAATTTCTAAATATGGTTATACAAATGACCTCACTTGGATAATCATTATATTTTATCACATGTTGATACATACTAGTTGGTTTTCACTATGTATACATTGACTTAAAAGCCGTCTAAGCTAATTTATTCAGCTAGACACAGATTTAAAAATATTGTTGAACAAGATAAAACTTTATTATTATCCAACTGAATTGTTTTGGTTTGGATTCTAGACTAAATGAACATCCCGAATCTGGGAAACTTTTGTGCGCCTAAGGCGGATATGCTGGACAAAAATATCATTCATACATGCAGTATTAATCAATACCGGGCATAACGGGCTGATCACCCACGTGCCTGTAAGTTATGACGGTTTGTAGATGAAGTTCTGTTTAACTTTTTTGAAAATAGAAAACAATATTCATAGTCTGTCGACTGATCTCCAATTATAGTCAATACGTAGTTTCAAAATTTTGAAATAAATTGTTATGTTGTTTAGAATTGTTTCAGCTTACTTCACAACTGTTGATTCATTGTAGAAGTGTCGATCAAAGAAAATATTTAATCCTTTCAGCTAATATTTATTATTGCTATTACTTGTTGGGCACTCAAATGCTCATTCTTGCTTAATTTAAATATTTTCAGTTAAGTGTGATCAACTAGAAAACTCTGCCAAGAACAAAGGAAAAGAAAAGCTGACTAAATAAACTTATGATATCTTATGTAATAATTAGACTTTATTAAGGACAATGATTTTTATTATCTATCATGTAATGAATGTTTAAAGGTCGCGTACCTGTGATTAGACTCTGATGTATGTAAATTAAGTTTAGTATTTATATTATTGTTATTATTATTAGTATTATTCCGCTCATAAAAATGGTATCGTGAAGCACTGAGTTAGGGTTTCAATTAGCCAAATTTGGGGGCGTCACATATTTCATATTTTGATTCCAGTCTTTGGTTATCATTGACAGAGTATTATTCAGTTCTGATGAGCTTATTCATTGACAATTATTATTCTATTGTTGTTCATTGCTATATCTAGTGAGCATTTGTTTTACTCACTCTTGCATAAATATAATTATTGCAGCTAAGGTTGAGAAGGTCGATGAACCTACCACAAATAAAGGAAAAGGAAAAATGTACAAGTGATGAAGACTTGTAATTTATTGGCTTTTATGTTGATAGACTTTTTTTAAATGATGTGATGTAATTACTTTATTTTCGCACTTATTTTATGTTAAAGGTTAGATAATCTAGGAGACTTTTTGATTTAATGATGTAACCCAATGGGAGGATTTATGGTTTAAATTCTATATTACTTGGGTAGCTAGTTATGAATGTAAGGAAAGTGAACACCAAGTCTTATGGGAATGAAGTACCCAGATTTGGGGGTGTTGTGACTCCCCCAAATTAGGTATACATCACCCATCTTGAGTCGCCAGATACATAGTACAGAATTCAAATACAACTTAATAATACAACTATTGTGTACAATACGACAAAACATAAACTGTGAGTTTGAATATAAATATTGTCTACTAGAGAGTATACAAACTCAAAAGGAGTCCTCATTATAATTATTATCACACTATTTCACAGAATAGTGAGGACTACTAATGCAAACATCTAGGATCATCACTCTGTTCCCCGACTAGTCCCAGCTACGTTCTCATTTCCTGAAGAGAACAGTGAAAGAAAGGGTGAGCTCAACTAGCCCAGTAAGAAATATTATGATTAAGATAATGCAGAATAATTTATCGTTAGCCTTCAATAGTGTTAAACTGATAAAATATAATAACTATCAAGTTTAACTGCAGCAGAACAAGCAATCCATTAGAAGAGTCAAGTAGGGAATAAAATCTACTATCTTCTATGATTTAAAAGGTTTTTCATCACTTTTATCGCTGGGACTCAGCTTAATAAAGAATCCACATCATCGAATCACCCCTGCACTACAGCCAAGGATATTCTTTAGTATCACGACCACTAATTATCCATGCACTACGGCTAAAGATAATCATGTTTTCATCAACAGTCCTGATCATGCCATAAAACAATTCATCTTTGCACTACGGCCAAAGAGAATCCATAGCCAATGAGAACTTTTTCCACATTATTTGTAACATTACGGTCATGATTACACCGAATAATCCCTGGTCATAATCATACCAAATCCATCTATGCACTTGTAGGTCATAGATGACTTTCAACAAAATATAAATATGAGGATGATGACAATGATATAAGAATTCAATAAAACAAGTTCAAGAATTAATTTATATAGGAACTGATAACGTCCAAATTGTCAACATGATACTGCTTTATAGAGTAAAATTCAAGAATGCTCAGAAGAATATTTCTATGAAAAGATACTGGATGTAGCGCAAATATCAAGAATATTCCACTAATTTTATAGAGTATAGAAGTCAAGGTTTTAACCAACTGAGTATAATAAAGAATGGAATAACAAAAGAAATCACCATGCATGCGATAGACCGCACAGGAGTACAACAAATAATAAATAATGGAATAACAGAAGTTCTCTTCATGAATACAAAAGAAATAATATCCCTTACGAGTACAACAAATAATATACTGGATATTAGAGTAGTGAAGTAGCAGAACCCTTTTTTTTATTGAATTTAGACTGAATTAAAATTAATAAAAATGGAGTTACAAACCGCATTGGAAAGACCCAACCAGAAATATCAGAGATACCATAGGACATGCCCTACAGTATAAAGACTAAAATCATACAGGCTATCGCCAAAAGAAAAGTTACAATACACGACATGGCAAAAGGAGGGTTGCCGAAGACCCAAAACGAGGCCAACTCAGAGCCTAACTCTACGAAGACCCAGCCTGAACTCTACGGAGCCCCACCCTGCCAAGGATCACTCTACGAAGACACCATAGTCGAGGCCCACTCTATGAAGACACAACACCTTCCGAGAATTACTCTACGAAGACCCAGACCAAGCCAAAGGGAGCTCTACGAAGACCCACTCAAAGTCCCACTAAACGAACAGGAAGAAGCCAGCCGAAGGCCACTCTACGACCAGCCAGCCAAGGCCAAAATTCACCGAAGACCAAGGGTACACTATACGATCATTGCTCGAACCTAGGCCACACTCTACATCAGCTGATGCCAAAACCAACCTACGAAGAGCCACTCTACGAAGACCCAACACAGGCCGAAGGTCAAAGACCGAGGCCCCACTCTACGAACTAGATGAGGCACTCTACGACCAAGGCGCACTCTACGATAATTGTTAGAAGACCTTGGCCTTGCTCTATGAAGGCACTAACCGAAGCGAACTCTACGGATCCTCTGCCCGAACCCACTCTATTCTATGGAGATTCAGCTACGCCATGCTTCAAACTAGAGCACTAGATGATGGAGCCAAGCCAAAAACTTGAGTTTTTGGAATCTAGCATAAGTGTGGAGACGACATTTGATAACATGGATGAGATCCCGAAGAATGACCCGAACAGGGGTAACCTTGTTGGAGAAGATCCTAGAATTGCGTTCCTGCCAAATCCTGTACACAACAGTAGCAAACCCGAAGATAAGTAATCCTTGTTTGAGATTGGGGCCAGAGCGAAAACAAAGAAACTCAGTAATTGAAGTCCAGGTTCGATCCATCCCTCGCCAGCCACATTGTCTAAGGATAGCAACCAGAAGCTGGAAGGAAAAACGACATTGGAAGAAGAGGTGCTGAAATGTTTCCCTTTCCGAAGAGCAAAGGACACAAAAAGGATTCACTTCCATACCGAACAGTAGAAGTTTGTCTACTGTTCGAAGCCCCTTGTTTGAAAGCAAGCCATAGAAGGAAGGAATACCGAGGAGGTACCATATTATGCCAAACCATTTTATACCACCCCACATTTAGACCAACTTTACGGATGGAATGCCAAAAAGTAGATATTTTAACGTCCTTAGCTTTAGTACCATCCCAAAGAAGAGAATCCTGAGCATCGGAGTTACATGGTCGTGACAAGTCGAAGGAATTCCTGAATTCTATAAGGTCATTATGGTACGATGCAGGAAGAACCCGGTTGGAGTTAGAGATGATTTGGCTCACAGAGGCCGCCGGCCCAAGGCCAGAGTTCAAAATCATGGGAGACTGGATTGAAGAAGCTAGAGGAGAATGACCCAGCCATGGATCAAACCAGAGGCTAGTATGCGCACCATTACCAATAGAAAAAGAGATGTATCTGCAAGCAATAGGACGGAGCTTGAGAACTTTTCTCCAGATCCACGAACAATCTAATGGAATAGGCATTATCCAGAAATATTTATTTTTGAGATGGACAACACACACCCACTTAGCCCAGAAAGAGGAGGAGGAGGGATAAATGATTTTCCAGAGATGCACCAGATTTCCCCATAGAAGGCCCTTAACAGAGGAATCGAGACATATAGGATTTCATTTCATTGATAGCAGAAGCAGGGAGAACCACAACACTTGGCGCAGCGGTTAAGGATTGATTAGGGGCGAGCAGTAAACCCGTCTTCAGTTCGATCCCCGCTAACAACAAGTGTGAGAATTCTTTAATTCGTGTGGCCACGGATCGCACCTTTTCGGGCGGAGCCATGTCTTAGGTCGAGCCTGTGCGTAAGCCTGGTCCGGGGTGGGGAGACTTAGTCTGACTATAGTTGGGAAACTCCACATTATCAAAAAAAAAAGAAGCAGGGAGAATGAAGTGGGCTGACCAATAGGCTTGGATAGAGTGGATAACCGAATTTGATCAATTACAATCTACCAGCATAAGAGAGGAAACGATTAGTCCAAGAAGTAATTCTGGATTTCAGTTTTTCAAGGAGAGGTTGGCAATCTGCCAGACTAAGTTTGGATGTGATTAATGGCACCCCAAGAAATTTTGCAGGAAAGGAACCCAACTGGAATCCCAGGGAAGACAGTATATCATCCTTAGTGTCAGGGGGTACATGGGAAAGAAAGCACATGCTCTTCGAGGCGTTTATACGCAGGCCAGACTGCGATGAGAACAGATCCAAGCAATTTTTTATGGTATTAACAGAGCCTACGTCTCCTCGGTAGAAGATGATGAGATCATCCGTAAAACAGAGATGAGTAAGGGAAAGGGCTTCTGTCTTCCAGTGATAATGGAAAGTGGGAAGCTTGGATGCTCTAGAAAGCATAAGGGAAAGAGCTTCCAAGATAATGACAAATAGATATGGTGAAAGGGGATCCCCTTGCCTAAGCCCATTACATCCTTTGAAATAGCCACAAAGAGCACCATTGACCTTGACAGAGAAAGTAGGAGAGGTAATGCAAGATTTGACCCAGAATAGGAATTTCGGAGGGAAGTTAAAGGAACGAAGAACAGCCATTAGGAAATCCCAAGAGATGGAATCAAAAGCTTTCCGGAAGTCAATTTTCAGTGCACATCTAGGAGGCCCGAAAGGTCTATGATAATTCCTGAAGAGTTCCTGAGCAAGAAGAATGTTGTCACCAATCCTTCTCCCTTTTATGAAGGTCGCTTGGTTTGGAGAAATGAGAGAAGGAAGAACACCCATGAGACGCGTGGCAATAAGCTTAGAAATGCATTTATACGTGGTATTACAACAGGAGATTGGTCTGTAGTCATTCATGGAAGAGGGGTTAGCAGTTTTGGGAACTAGAGCGATGGTTGTTGCATTAGTACCTCTAAGGAGACATCCTTAACGGAAAAAAAGACTGAATTGCAGCTGTGAAGACAGGGCCCACAATATCCCAAGTAAGAATAAAAAAGTTAACGTTAAAACCATCTGGGCCAAGACTCTTATTATTTTTCATGTGTTTCAAGGTATTAAAAATCTCCTCGTCTGTAACATCTGGCTCAAGTAACCGAGCTTGTTGGACTGATAACTTAGAGGAGACAACAAAATCCAGATCCGGGATAGCTTGATCTACAGCAAGGCTGCCCAGCAAGGAGCGGAAATGGTCAACCGCAATACTTTGGACAGCCGAGTGACCATAACATAAATCCCCCATATCATTTTTAATAGAAAGGATTTTATTGTGGTTCCATCTGTTCTTGATTTGGTTATGGAAGAACCCGGTATTCTTGTCCCCTTCCTTAAGCCATTGGATTCTAGACTTCTGCTTCAGAAGATTTTCTTCACAAAGAAGGTCAACCCAAAGAGAAGCCGATTGAGTCTGCTGAATAGAGAGAAGGAGAGGATCGGTAGGGTTCACAGTAATAGCCTGATGCGTAGCATGAAGAAGAGCTCTAGATTTTTCAACATTGGAAGCGAGATTACCATTAGCACGATTCAGACATATTAAGGCCTTCTTGACCGCTTTGAGCTTACTTGAAAGGATTTGCAACGGGTCCCCCGAGGCTGGAGTATTCCAAGCATGATGCACCACATCTATGAAATTTTCTAACCCTGCCATGAAATTGAAGAACTGGAATAGTTTGGTGAGGCGAGGAAGAACCAAACCAAGATAACCACCACAGGGCAATGGTCAGACAGCTCTTGCGGAGTAAAAAGGGTCTGAGAAGCAGGGAAAGAATCCAACCATAAGTGATTAACCATAACTCTGTCCAGCTTTTTGTAAGTCGGGTTGGCCAACTGAGAGTCCCACCAAGTGAGGAGAGGACCAGAGGCTCGCAGGTCCACCAAGGATAAATCAGAGATAAGGTCTTTGAAGTCTTGCATGCCATAATCCCAAGAAATTGTACCTCCCATAATTTCGAATAAAGATTGAAAAACATTAAAATCACCCAGAAGGGACCAAGGCTGGTTAATGTTCTGAGCAAGATCCCGAAGATCCTTCCACAGAGCCTTCCTCTCAGAAGGAGTGTTGAGCCCAAATATAATAGTAACAAAAAATTGGGTATCCAGACTGATAGAGGAGACAAAACAGTGTATGAATTGAGAAGACTTAGATAATATGTGGACTTTCCAAAAAGTAGGGTCCCATCCAACCCAAATTCTACCATTATTATGAAATTCATAATTAAAATGCCATTCCTAGTGTTTACAGATAGACTTTGAAATTGCAATGGCCTTAGTGCTCTTGACCCTAGTCTCTATAAGACCAACAAAAGAGAGACTATGTTTAACAATGAGAGCCTGGACACTAGCCTGCTTGGGAGACTTATTAACACCTCTAATATTCATAGAGCAAAAAGATAACATAAAAGATATGAAAATTAAGTAGGGGACCTGTGGCTCCCCCCTCCTTTGATCTTTTTCTTAGAAACTTGGCCTGTGTCAGCATAAGATTTGGCCTTATGCTTAAGGTCATAGACATCCTTCTCATCAATTTGTCTTAACTTAGTCACTAGAGGGTTGGGCGGAGGAGTGACGTCTGTATTCGAGAAAACCCATCAGATGATGTTATAAGGTTAAAAGAGTTAGGGCTAGGCAGCATCGAGGAGAGGGTGGAAATTGAGGGGCCGACAAGCTTGGGACCTTTAGACACCAAAGTCCAGCTATCCGAAGGCAAGATATGAGGAGGGGCAGGCGGGATAGTAGCTCCTGATGAACCCGGAGGAACTGAGGTGTCCGTAATCGAGGAGACCTGAACCAATTTGGGGGGTTTAGGAATCCATTTGAAGTTGGCGGAGGGGCACCGATGAAGAGAATACCCAAATGATTTGCAGTGAGAGCATAGCTGAGGTTTATTCTGGTATTCAACTTTAACGACTACTACTTTTTCGATCTTAGATTCCTCATCAAGAACCACAACATCCAGACTGGGTGGAAAGGCAGAGGAAGAAGAAACTTCAATGCACATCCTTGCAAAGTTCATTGGTTCCAGTTTTTCAGTAACTTTATCCACAAACAAAGGTTGCCCTATTCCGCTAGCAATGTAGCTCAACCCAGGGGCAAAGAGATAGGACATGGGGATATTATGAAATTTCACCCAGACAGGAGTTTTAGTGCATGATTCAGATTGGAAATCCAATCTCTCCTTCCAGTGTTTGAGATAAAGTAGCTTATTGGAGATGTACCAAGAGCCAAGAGCAAGAATATTATCGCACGCGAAGGAGAGGAGAACTTAAAGACGAAATATCCTTTATCCTGAAGAAAGATCTTCTGCAGACCATGCTTATCCCAAAGCTTATGCACACTTTCTTCCACAAGCTTGAAAGGAAGCCTGGAGTGAACGAAACTACCAACCAAGCTAGAGTTCCATAGACTATTTCCTAACTGAAGGATCTCAGAGTGGGGCTTAATAGTAATAGAACCATTCTCACAAGGAGGGGAGGGGGAGGGGGGAAAGTATTCAAGTTTGAAACAGGACTTTGGGGGGGCCATAGCCACAACAGAGCTCCAAGATTTTTTGCCAGCCAAGTCATCGGGAATAAAAGAAGGGCCAGAACCAAGCACGCCACACTTGCCCCTTGGAGCCAAGGGGGAGCCAAGGCCAGCTACCAAGCCAGAGGCCACGGTAGGGGTAGAGGTATCGTTGCCAGGTGCGAAGGCTGCATTCTCAGAGCAAGGAATGCGAGTAGAACATTGAACAACCATATTATGCTCATCAACTTGTCTAATTGATTTACCTTTACTAGCATAATCATTAATATGTTGAACAGAGAACCCTTGTGCTAATATAAAGTTCATGAGGATGTTACTCTTCATACGTTAATCAGCTGCCTCAATACGTCCCTGATGAGACAAGATTTGAGCTGCCTTGAAAATTTCAGACATAAAAGACCCGAGATGAGCTCCAATGCTATCATCTGCCACACTATTATCCTCAGAGTCAGAGGGAATGTGACACCCCCAAATCCGGGTACTTCGATTTCATGGGATTTGGTGTTCACTGTACAAGCATCATCTATCTATCTACCCATAAATAATATCAAACCATACAATAGATAGAAATCATAATAAAATCTCTTCCCTTAAGGGTTACATCAACTGAATTAATCCCAGGTTGCTCTAACCTTAAAACATCTGTGCGGAATTCTAAACAAATAAGTCTTAACATCAACATAACTCAAGTCTTAAATAAATACATCAGTTAATAAATAACAGGTCTTCATCATTTGCTAACTTTGCCCTTGTCCTTACTAGTGGAGGGTTCATCGCTTCTTTCATTCTTAACTGCAATGTTATTATTAAGCAAGAGTGAGCACAAATGCCCACAAGTATAAAAATATGAAACAACAGTATAATAACATGCGAATAATCAACGACATCTGAATAAAGCTCAACTTTTGAATCAAGAATAAATAACATGAATCAAAAGAATACTGAGAGTCATAAGACCTTAAACTATGTCCTAGGTTAACAAGGGTTATACTTGAAACCTTTAACAGTCATAAGACTATGGACCTTCTTCTCGTACTTAGGGGGATCAACCCTTAGTACCATACTGTGCACAATATCTTAACGCTAACGCATAAGTGAATCCCTTTTCAGGGTTGTTCATCTCAGTTTGACATTCGAGTCCGCACCAAAGGAAGTTTGGTTTGGATAATTCATTAAGGGTTCTGAAATTTAGAACGTTCATCAACTAAGGACTAGCTGAATCATTAAGATTCACTAGTCTAAAAAGGTTCAACAATAATGATATTCGATTTGAATAATAATCTCAAATGTATACAATAGAACAATTATTGTATAATTGAATCATGCTTTGAAAGATAATCAATCTTTAGTATAATACTTGATCCTGAATAATAATTTAAGTTTAAGTAAATTGCTCAATGTAAAAGTAAAGTTAAGAAACTTGCTCAATTTAAGAGTTTAAGTTTAGGAAACTTGCCTCGCGTGTAGATTACACTTTAACTAATCACGTTCTTTGAAATAAATCATACATACCATTCACATTCAATACCAGTTAATTATTAACTAATTATCATAACTTATTCTCGTTGTCTACTTTAATAATTGACTAACTTAGTCAAATCATCACGTTGACACCTAATTTGTTCTTCATGAATAAATAACTAATTATGTATTTAATAATACAACTCACATGTAATTATGTTTTTTACATGCTAAACAAATATTTTATCATCATATAATATTTCTAACATATTTACATGTTCATTATTTTAATACACTAACCCATTGTTAGACTTAGAAAATTTAAAAGCTCATTTTTTTGCCTTTTTCTGGGGAGTGGCGCTGCGGCGCCACGTTTATACAGGCTCTCGGCGCTACGGCACCATGGCGCTGCGGCCGGCCCCCTGGCTCTGCGGCGCGGTGGCGCTGCTGCGCGGGAAAAAGACTAGGAGCTCGCGCCGCGGCACGACGCTCTAGCCTCTGAATTTCCAGTTCGCGAAGAACACATAATTCAGCAAAAATAATTACTACAAAATCATTAATTCTCCAAATTAAACATACCCACATGTTGGAATTCATATATAATTAATACCCAACATTTATATACTGACAAAACTAATTTTAAACACTTAATAACAGATTTAAAGCCTAACAATTCACTGACTTTGATGTTCATGAAGTTTTAGAAAACTTTATGTGAAAATTCTCCCTACGAATTCGTTATAACACCGAATTCGTTCGTTTAAGGCTTAAACTCTTCGTATTAACATGCATAACAACATACAAGTCTAAAATTTAGGGATAATATATGATCAATACATAAATTTTCACGTATAAGGCCTTAAGGCCAAACCCAAACTCTGTAATTTTGTAAAACATATATATTACGTAATATTATGAAACTAATGATATGGAATCATGCAATATATATGTAAAACATGCTATACTTCTCGAATTACTACACATATCTTTATCACAACACCAATTCTCAATTCACAGAGATTAACAGAAGTTTTGAAAGCCATTTTATGAAAACTAAAATACGTAATTTAGAATTTGGGAAGGAGAAGATTACCCTGTAGAATATAATTAGTAGGATTAGAATTTCTCACTCAAAATCTCCTTCATCCACTCTCAATTCTAAATATCTCTGACAATTTTCTCTAAACTCTCTCTGATAGCTTTCTAGACTTAGGCAAAATGAGGAAAGAAAAAGAGAAGACGTCGTAATATAATAAAGGAACTGAGCGCAGAGTGGTCAGTTGGCCCAATCATGGGTTAACTGCACCAACTCCCCTTAAGGCCCTGTTTGGTTAGTTAGAAAAAGGTTTTAAAATCATTTAATTTAATAAAACTTTATCATATAGTTTAATTTATGTCACACCCACTTGCACAATAAATCAAATATCTTATTTAATTTAATATAAATAAAATATAATAATTTCTAATAAATTTACATAGTCATATTTTTAATTTACTCATTCATAAACAATGTCAATTTATTAAATCTCTAATTAATAATTACATTAATTTAATAACATAATGCTTAATTAAATATTTCGTTTAATTCAATAAGCTCACGTACATTGATAATAAAATTCTCTACATTAATTTAATAAATGCAACACATATAATTAAATTATTCTACCACAATTGCATCAACTGATTATTTAATCTAATAATTAAATCGTCGAAAAATATTTATTTAATTCAATAAATATTTAAAATAATTTACAAAATTCTCGTTCGTCACAGGGAACCTCCACATTTATCGGGACCATAGAAGGTAAGGGAGCCGACTCAGCCATAGCTGACACGTTTACAGAAGGAGAGTTGGGTCTTGAAACCCCGAACTCCACAAATAAGTCTCTTGATGAGCTACTGGTCGAATTCCCAGCAGAAAGGTGAGCATGGTCAACCATGGAGACGGAGGAGGACGGAGGAGGACGGGAGAAAAGAGGGTGGAGGAGGAGGAAGGACCAAAAAGGTAAACAAAGAAATTAGGTAAGAACGGAAATGTTAGGTGAGGCTGAGCGGGAAACCAGAAAAGGAAAGAGGAGATAACGGAAGTGGATGGAGGAGACGGAAAAAATAGAGAGAAGGGAGAGAACACATCCAAGAGAGAGAGTCTAACCCATCTTCACTTTTCATCACGGAATCCAGAACACTTTTCTTCTTTCTCTTTCTAGAGTTTCAGTGATTTCGTAAGAAATAATGAAGGAATGATCTTCTATTTATAGGAAAATGGGCTGAATAGTAACTAATTCATGAACGGTCCAGATTGATTTACTTTTAAACGGACGGTCCATATTGGTTTACTATTAAAACTTAAAGCAACGGCCCATACTGATTTACTATTAAAACTTTAAACTAGTGATCCATATTGATTCACTATTATAACTTTCCACCAGCGGTCCATATTGATTTACTATTATATCTTCAACCAACGGTCTGAAAAATTAGCACATCTCCTCATAGAATAATATTGTACCCAAAAATGATTTGGGCCGAAAAGAAATATATTTTACGGGTGATCTAGTACCCCGTGAATAGTAACTCGTAAATAGTACTCCGACACGAAAAGTATCCCGAATACCTGATTGAACAATACTGAGTGACTTCTCACATAAGCATCAATAATCAATACAGTGTGCTACTATGCAACCACGCGTATTATTGTACTTTTAACACCGGGTGTTTCAACAGTTAACGGCAAAACTTCTGCCGTTATTTTCATAAAGTATTTTTGTCGTTTTCTCAATCCGACAATAATTTTGTTGCGGGGTCCACCAATGATTGTACCGTTGTACGGATATACTCAGATAAAAAGAATAATCCCCGACCAATCGAATATTATACAACAACTTGCATACTTTACAAAATTTATAAATACTACCCACAACTATAACATTATATCAAATCCACACCATAATATTCAAAATATTATTTCGAGAAAATTAAATCTTTATTCATAAAATCTGGGGTTTCACAATCTCCCCTCCTTATGAAATTTCGCCCTCGAAATTTGCGTACGTACCTGGTATGCCGAAGAGATGAGGATACCTTGACTTCATTTCAGATTCTAACTCTTGAGGTATAACCTTTGAGTGTTGAATATGATCCTTCTTATCCAAGATTTTAACACGTATCTCTTCATACGTATGTAGCTCCGAGTATGTAGCTTGAGCGGCTTTAACTTTATCGATTAAAGTCGATTCTAATCGTATATTCGTTATCTTCATGTGGGTCCCTAGAGTCTTTAACTCTATCTTCATCATTTGTAAGTTATACGAAATGGGTCTTTGTGTTAACAACATCTCACTCGCATACGATCTTCTACTCAACGCGTCAGCTACCACGTTGGCACTTCCACGATGATATTGAATGGTACAATCGTAATCTTCAACAGCTCGAGCCAACGTCTTTGGCACATTACACGTTCGTTTTAGGTGAAGAAAATATTTGAGGGTTTTAGAAATGGGTTTTGTACTGGGGTCAATACAAAATTCGATTGCAAGGTAGGCTAAGAAGTCTTCAACAATACGTCAGGAAATTTATTAACAATAGAAATATAATTCAAAGTTGTGACCCTCATCAAAGACTCGGATAGTTCGTCACATTGATACCAATCAACTTGCCATCGTCATTCACAATGTCGCCTACAGAAAGTCTGGCTTCGGTGCATTCCACACAAGGAAGTCACCCGATATAGGCTCAGGGCTCTTTACTTATGGCTTGATATGACAATGATTGACTTTAATAGTTTGGTTGCTTGAATTCGCATAATAGGTTGATTAAGAATACGAAAGATAACAACCTTACAAAAAAAACATGATGAGTAGTTAACCAATCGATTCCTAAAATCACATTAAAGGCAAGTATTTTCAAAGAGATACGATCGACAGGTAACGTGAAAGTGTTGATTTGAATCAAACAAGATTTATAAATAGTGGAGGTAACGAAGGTTTCTCCCAACGGAATTTCAACAGATAAATCAAATTCTAACTTCTCCGGAGTTAAGTTCAAACATTGAACACAACTAGGTGAAATAAAAGAGTGAGTATAATCGGTATCTAACACGGTATAGACTTCAAAAGAGTTTATGACTAACATACCCGTGATAATTTTATTCAGGTTCCTCGTCACGAAAAAAAACGCTCTATCTTAAACTACCGGCCTTGGCATGTCTGGGATCCTTTGGCATCACTATCCCAGCTGGACTTGACTTCACCATACGATAACATCGAGGTAGGTGACCTTCTATTCCACAATTAAAACACGCTTTGGATTGCCGCGTACAGTTTGGACGGATGTGCCCCTCCTGTCCGCATTTGAAACATACGACCGGTGGCGTTCTTCTTCCTTTGAAACGGGTGCTGGTGCCGACGTCTTCACGTCATTGTTGAACATTCTCTTCTTGAAATGTCTATTCTTATTGTTTTGGCCATGATTACCACCGAAGTGGTTACCATTTCTGGCATGTTGATTCCCTCCATGCTTATTGTCACCTCTTTGTTGACTGTTATCACCGGTATTATCATTTTGTCGGCTGCTCTCTTTTGGTTGGGTTGACTAGTTATCGCGCTCTAACAACTGAGCCCTATTAACAACATCTGAATACAAACACAGTTTATGAGAGAGAAGATATTGACGTATCTCAGGTTTCAAACCTCTTAGAAACATTCGCGTCATTCTCTCCTCCTTATCAACCAAATGTGACGCAAATCGGGACAACTTGGAAAACTTGGCTTCGTACTGCGACACGGTCATGTTGTTTTGCTCCAACTTGATAAATTCCACATCCTTCATGTGACGAATGCTTTCGAGAAAGTACTTGTCATTGAACAGCTCTTGGAACTTCTCCTAAGACATCTTGAGCGCGTCTGGCTGGGTACGTTTTACAGATTTCTACCAGTAATCTGCCTCTTCACATAACATAAAGGTGGCAAAGGGAACCTTTTACTCCTCTGAGCATCCCAAGACATCAAATATCTTGGTGATTTGCTTTAACCACGTCTCTGCCTTAAGTGGTTCTGGCTTTCCCAAAAACTCCGGTGGTCCCATGTGACGCTCCCAAAATTAGGTATGCATCACCCATCTTAAGTCGCCAGATACATGGTACAGAATTCAAATACAACTTACTAATACAACTGTCGTGTACAATACGACAAAACATAAACTGTGAGTTTGAATACAAATATTGTCTACTAGAGAGTATACAAACTCAAAAGGAGTCCTCATTACAATTACTATCACATTATTTCACAGAATAGTGAGAACTACTAATGCTATCATCTGAACCGTCACTCCGTTCCCCGACTAGTCCCCGCTACGTTCTCATTTCCTGAAGAGAACAGTGAAAGAAAGGGTGAGCTCAACTAGCCCAGTAAGAAATATTATGACTAAGATAATGCAAAATAAATTATCCTTAGTCTTCAACAATGTTAAACTGATAAAATACAATAGACATCAAGTTTAACTACAGCGGATCAAATAATAAATAATTTACATCATCCCTACACTACGGCCAAGGATATTCATTAGTATCACAACCACAAATTATCCATACATCACAGCCAAGGATATTCATGTATTCATCAATGGTCATGATCATGCCAATAACTGTCCATCAATGCACTACGGGCCAATGAGGACTTTTATCACATCATTTGTAACATTACGGTCATGATTATACCGAATAATCCCTGGTCATAATCATACCAAGTCCATCTATGCACTACAGGCCACAGATGACTTTAAAAAAATATAAACATGAGGATGATGACAATGATATAAGAATTCAATAAAACAAGTTCAAGAATTAATTTATTCAGGAACTAATAACGTCCAAGTTGTCAACATGACACTGCTTTGTGCAGTAAAATTCAAGAATGCTCAAAAGAATATTTCCATGAAAAGATACTGGATGAAGCGCAAATATCAAGGATATTCTACTAATTTCATGGAGTATAGAAGTCAATACTTTAACCAACTGAGTATAATAAAGAATGGAATAACAAAAGATATCACCATGCATGCGGTACTTTGCATAGACATGTTATTCCGATAGAATAATAATAACGGAACCAGGTCAGGCAAAATTTGCACCGACAGGATGTTCCAACAGAATACTAAAGACGAAACCAGGTCCGGTGTAAAACACACAGACAGGATGTTCCAGCAGAATAATAATAAAGACGGAACCAGGTCCGGTGTACAACACACATACATCATGTTCCAACAGAATAATAATAAAGACGGAACCAGGTCCGTTGTAAAACACACAAACAGGATGTTCCAACAGAATAATAAAAGAATGTCACCAAGTATAGGGTAGACAGCGTATACAGGTTATTCCAACAGAATAATAAACAATGGAATAACAACAGTTCTCTTCATGAATAAGAAAGAATAACACCCCTTATCGTAAAAGAAACTGAATATAAGAGTAGTTAAGTAGCAGAAAACTTTTCTTCTTTCTCTGTATAATTTTCTCTCTCTAGAGTTTCAGTGAATTCGTAAGAAATAACTTTTCTTCTTTCTCTCTATAATTTTGCAGAATTATTTCTTCAATCAACTAACAACTAAGTCAAACAACTAACCAATAAGATTTCAACAAAAATTAAAATATAATACATATATATAAACACATGTTTTCAACTTATATATATCAATATTATATATATCACTAGATTTTTTCCCCCTCATATCCAACATCAATCCCCCACCCTCCCAATAATCACTTTTACACATCACTATCACACTACCGCTTTTCCACCATTTTCCACTCATACACACATCACACACCTATCACTTTCACATATCATTTTCTCCCACCATATACTCAATACATACATATACTTCCATACGTATACTCTTCCTTTTCTAAAATCATTTTTCCAACACAAATGGCCCCACATGTGGCCCCCACATGTGGGCCCTACCTTTAAATAATTTTCTTCCGATTATTTTGAAAAATGGGTAAATAGGAATCCATAAAATAAGCAAAACTTCATAAAAATCACCTTAATAATTTTAACAACATTTATCATCTTTATTATATAATTCACAATATTAATCGACCAGGTCGTTCCTAGGAAAGAGGGGGCTTTCTAATAAGAATTTCTCCCTATTGGCGCGTAATTAGGTGACCAAACCTCTCCTTGACAGAACTTCTAGACATCGTTAATATTGCAAATAATAATATTAATAACTTTGTCGTCTCAATTATTGATTTTAACAATATATAAAATATCGACAATAATTGAATCAAATAACGTGAGATACTATGCAACAATTACTATAGCAAAAATTGAACAAAACTAAATGACTTCTCACGTAAGCATCAATAATCAATACCGTGTGCTACTATGCAACCACGTGTATTACTGTACTTTTACTACCGAGTAGTTCAACAGTATTAACGGTAAAACTTCCGCCGTTATTTTTAATAAAATATTTTTGTCGTTTTCTCAATCCAAAAATAATTCCATTGTGGGATCCACCAATGATTGTGCCGTTGTACGAATATTCCCTGACAAAAAGAATATTCCCCGACCAATTGACTATTATATAACAACTTGCGTACTTTGCAAAATTTATAAATATTACCCACAACTATAACATTATATCAAATTTACTCCATAATATTCAAAAATGATATTTATAGAAAATTCATCTTTATTCAAAAAGTTGGGGTCTTACAACCTCCCCTTCTTATAAAATTTCGCCCTCGAAATTAGGGTACGTACCTGGTATGTCGAAGAGGTAAGGATACCTTGATTTCATTTCAGATTCTAACTCCCAAGTCATTTCCTCAACATCGTGGTTTCTCCACAAAACTTTGACTTGAGGTATAACCTTGGAGCGTAGAATATGTTCATTCTTATCCAAGATTTGAACAGGAACCTCTTCATACGTCAAATCTTCCGCTCTTTCGTCCGGTTCTAACTCAATAATGCGGTTCGGGTCTTCCACATATTTACGTAACATGGATATGTGAAAAACGTTATGAACACGAGATATACTTGGCGATAAAGCGAGTCTATATGCCACAGTTCTTACTCGATCAAGGATTAAAAATGGACCGATGAATCGAGGATTGAGTTTTTCTCTTTTTCCAAATCTCGTAACTCCTTTCCACGGAGCAATTCGTAAAAACACATGATCTCCTATATCAAATTCCATGTCCTTTCGATGAAGATCAACATAACTCTTTTGTCGATCTTGTGAGGTTTTTATACGTTGTCGGATCGTTTGAATCTTTTCTGTAGTAATACGTACCAACTCCGGTCCCAATAACGTTGCTTCACCCACCTCATCCCAGCATACTGGAGAACGACACTTTCTTCCATACAACGCCTCGAATGGAGCCATGCCAATGCTTGCTTGATAACTGTTGATGTAGGAAAACTCCACCAACGGTAAGAACTTGTCCCAACTTCCCTTGAAGTCAAGGACACAGAGTCTTAATAAATCTTCCAGAGTTTAAATAGTCTTCTTTGATTGTCCGTCCGTCTGAGGATGATATGCCGAACTAAATCGTAAATCTGTGCCCATAGCTTTTTGCAAACTAACCCAAAATCGTGAAGTGAATCTTGGGTCTCGATCAGAAATTTTGGATACTGGCATACCATGCAGTCTTACAATCTCGTTTATATACATACGAGCAAGACGTTCAAGTGCATAAGTTTCTCGTATCGGTAAGAAATGAGCAGACTTGGTCAATCTATCAACAATGACCCAAATTGCATCTATACCTTGAGAAACCTTAGGAAGACCGGTAACGAAATCCATGATAATGTGCTCCCACTTCCATTCTGGGATTTCAAGTGGTTGCAATGGACCTTTTGGTACTTGATGCTCCGCCTTGACTCGTTGACAAGTTAGACACCTTGAGATAAACAGTGCTATCTCTCTCTTCATATTGCTCCACCAAAATGTATGTCGAAGATCATGATACATTTTGGTACTCCCAAGATGGATTGCAAACGGTGTATTGTGCGCCTCCATCATGATTTTATACTTTAAATCAGGGTCGTTAGGAACACAAAGTCTGGAGTTGACTCGAAGTATTCCTTCTTCATCGATTCTTGCTTCCGGCATAGCACCTTCTTGCACTTTCTTCCTCATACGTATCAGCTCCAGGTCTGTAGCTTGAGCAGTTTTAACTTTATCAATTAAAGTCGGTTCTACTCGTATATTCGCCATCATCACATGGGTCTTTGGAGTCTTTAACTCTATCTCCATCCTTTCCAAGTCACACAAAATGGGTCTTTACGTTGACAATATCGCATTCGCACTTGCATATGATCTTCTACTCAATGCATCAGCTACCACGTTCGCTTTTCCAGGATGGTATTAGATGGTATGATCATAATCTTTCAACAATTCAAGCCAACGTCATTGTCGCATGCTGAGTTCCTTTTGAGTGATATATTTAAGGCTTTTATGATCTGTAAAGATCTCCACTTTCTCCCCATACAAGTAATGCCTCCAAATCTTTAGTGCGAAAACAACAGCTGCCAACTCTAGATCACGAGTAGGATAATTCCTCTCATATTCTTTGAGTTGTCGTGAGGCATAGGCTATGACTTCCCATGCTGCCCGTTACCCGAAGCATCACTGTAGATGACAAATCCCTCCGAGCCAGATGGTATTGCTGAACAGGTGCTGAAATGAGTCTCCTCTTGAGTTCTTGAAAACTCTTTTCACATTTCTCGCTCCAACCGAACTTTGTATCTTTCCGAGTCAGCTGAGTTAATGGAGTAGCGATTCGAGAAAATCCTTCCACGAATCTCCGATAATAACCAGCTAAACCGAGAAAGCTACGTACTTCGATCACTGATTTAGGTTGCTCCCAGCTTTGAATAGCTTCAATCTTTGCTGGGTCAACAAATATTCCATGACTTGATACCACGTGCCCAAGGAATGCTACTTCCTCAAGCCAGAACTCGCATTTCTTCAACTTGGCATAAAGCTTGTATTCACGAAGCTTTTGGAGTATCAGCCTCAAGTATTGCTCATGATCTTCACGGCTTTTGGAATAAATAAGGATGTCATCAATAAAGATGACCACAAAGTGATCCAAATATTCCTTGAATACTCGGTTCATCATATCCATGAAGGCAGCAGGAGCATTAGTCAATCCAAAGGACATGACTAGGAATTCATAATGCTCGTACCGAGTTCTGAAAGCCATCTTTGGAATGTCATCGGTTCTAATCTTCAATTGGTGATATCCGGAACGAAGATCAATCTTTGAAAAGAATTTGGCTCCTTGCAACTGGTCAAACAGGTCATCAATACGTGGCAATGGGTACCTATTTTTGATGGTGACATGATTTAACTCCCGATAATCAATACAAAGTCGCATACTCCCATCTTTCTTCTTCACGAATAGAACAGGAGCACCCCAAGGAGAAGTACTAGGACGAATAAAGCCAATGTCTAACAATTCCTGCAGTTGGGTCTTTAACTCCTGAAATTCAATAGGAGCCATTCGATAAAGGGCTTTGGAAATGGGTTTTGTACCGGGTTCAAGGTCGATACAAAATTCAATTTCACGCTCTGGGGGTAGGCCAGGAAGTTCTTCGGGGAATATGTCAGGAAATTTATTAACAACAGAAATATCATTCAAAACTGACGTATTTTTGTTTAGATCCGTGACATGAGCTAAGAAAGCTTGACATCCGTTTTTCAATAAACGAATAGCTTTATGGCTTGAAATGACATTGATTGATTTTATTGATTTAGTTGCTTGAATTCACATAATAGGTTGGTTAGGATTATGAAAACTAACAACCTTACGAAAACAATCAATTTTTGCATGATGAGTAACCAATCAATCCCTAGAATCACGTCAAATGCAAGTATTTTCAATGAAATAAGATCGACAGGTAATGTGAGGGTACCAATTTGAACCAAACAAGACTTATAAATAGTGGATGTAATGAAGGTTTCTCCCAACGGGGTTTCCACAGATAAGTCAAAGTTTAATTTCTCCATAGTCAAATTTAATCGTTGAGCGCAAGTAGGAGAAATAAAAGAATGGATAGAACCAATATCAAATAAGGTATAGACTTCGCTAGAGTTTATTATAAGCTTACCCGTGATGACCTCGTTTGGGTTCTTTGCTTTCTGGCAGGTCACAACAAACACTCTCCCTTGCACTACCGCTTTAATTTTTCTGGGACGACCTTTGGTGCCTCCATCCTAACTAAACTTGTCTTCGGTAAACGACAAAATCGAGCTAAGTGACCTTCTCTTCCACAATTATAACATACTTTGGACGACATCGCGCAGTTTGGACTGATGTGTCCCTCCCCTCTCCATTTGAAGCATATGATAGGTGGTCGTTCTCCTTCCTTAATAACGGGTGCTGGTGCTGACGTCTTTCCATCATTGTTGAATCTCCTCTTCTTGAAATGTCTCTTCTTATTGTTTTGGCCCTGATTACCACCGAAGTGGTTACCATTTCTAGTCTGTTGATTCCCTCCACGCTTGTTGTCACCGCTTCGATGACTGTTCTCACTGGTATTATCATTTTGCCGGCTGCTCTCTTTTGGTTGCGTTGACTCGTTATCACGCTCCACTAACTGAGCCCTATTCACAACATCTGAATACAAACACAGTTTATGAGAAATAAGATGTTGACGTATCTCCGGTTTCAAACCTCTTAAAAACATCCGCGTCATTCTCTCTTCATTATCCACTAAGTGGGATCCAAACCGAAACAACTCGGCAAACTTAGCTTCGTACTGCGACACGGTCATATTATTCTGCTCCAACTTGATGAACTCTACCTCCTTCATATGACGAATACTTTCGGGAAAGTACTTGTAATTGAACAGTTCTTGGAACTTCTCCCAAGACATCTTCAGTGCGGCAGGTTGAGTACGCTTTACCGATTCCCACCAGTAATCAGCCTCTCCTCGCAACATAAAGGTGGCAAAGGGAACCTTTTGCTCCTCGGAGCATCCCAAGACATCAAATATCTTGGTGATCTGCTTTATCCACGTTTTCGCCTTAAGTGGTTTTGGCTCTCCAATAAACTCCGGTGGTCCCAGCTCCTTGAACTGTTTAGCGGTGACCGTCCGAGAGTTGCCAGTATTTTCACCTACATTTTAGACAGGAGCCGCTCTCGCCTAATGTTGCATGAATTGCATAAAGCCTCTGAACGAGGATTGTCGCCTTCTTAATGCACATTATCCTGATTATTGATATATGGAGACTCAACGGTCTCCTGTTTATTCTTAATATTCTCGGATGTCATTTTCAGATACTGCCACAAAACAAGGGTTAGTTGACATGTAACAAATTATCTCTATACCAGAACCAACTAATTAAATACCAAATAAAATTTGGTGGGTTATACTAGTGAAGGAATTTTCCGTCTCTCCCCTCCCTAGTTCTAGTCTCACATCTTAGCCAGGGATCATATCCCTAGGCTTTGATACCAACTGTGACACCCCAAAATTAGGTATACATCACCCATCTTGAGTCGTCAGATACATGGTACATAATTCAAATACAACTTACTAATACAAATGTCGTGTACAATACGATAAAACATAAATTGTGAGTTTGAATACAAATATTGTCTACTAGAGAGTATACAAAATCAAAAGGAGTCCTCATTACTATTATTATCACACTATTTCACAGAATAGTGAGGACTACTAATGCTATCATCTGAACCGTCGCTCCGTTCCCCGACTAGTCCCCGCTATGTTCTCATTTCCTGAAGAGAACAGTGAAAGAAAGGGTGAGCTAAACTAGCCCAGTAAGAAATATTATGACTAAGATAATGCAAAATAAATTATCATTAGTCTTCAACAATGTTAAACTGATAAAATACAATAGACATCATGTTTAACTGCAGCGGATCAAGCAATCCATTAAAAGAGTCAAGTAGAGAATAAAATCTACTATCTTTTATGATTTAAAAGGTTTTTCATGACTTTTATCGCTGAGACTCAGCTTAATAAATAATCCACATCATCCCTGCACTACGGCCAAGGATATTCATTAGTATCACAACCACAAATTATCCATGCATCACAGCCAAGGATATTCGTGTATTCATCAATGGTCATGATCATGCCAATAACTGTCCATCAATGCACTACGGGCCAATGAGGACTTTTACCACATCATTTGTAACATTACGGTCATGATTATACCGAATAATCTCTGGTCATAATCATACCAAGTCCATCTATGCACTACAGGCCACAGATGACTTTAAAAAAAATATAAATATGAGGATGATGACAATGATATAATTTTTTTTTTGTTAAATTTTTGTTTGTATATAAATATGCAAAAAACAAAGGATATTACAATGAAGATCAGAACATAACCTTCTTCTCCCGAGAAGGTTAAAACACCTAGATAAGACTAAGGAAACCAATTTCCTAACTTAATTAAATTCTTCCTCACATCCCGAAGCTAGGAAAGAGAACCAACTAAATAAACACTAACTAAAATAGAAAATGACATATTTAGCTACAACAATAAGGACTTGTGTGCTGCAATGGACGGCCCACTTGAGGCTGCACAATCATTTAAAATCCAAGCACCAGCCCTCAATGATCAGCAAAATGGACCCACGTGAGCTACATAATCAAATTTTTACCATGGGACCCCAAAACACCCTCTCAATTCCAGCATTTTCACAGGTGGGATGTAGAACCCACGTGTGCTCAGGATGTTAGCCTACACGTGGACCCACGTTACCTTCAACCAACAGATCGTCCGCTGGCAGATCCCCGGTGAAACCATTGCCAGAAATAACTCTCTGTTCCGAAATCTGCAACCCAACCCAAATCTGATCATGCACATAGATAAACAATAACAATAGGTAAATCATGAACCAGATCAGATACATGGATCGACAAAGTCAAGCTCAGATCTAAACAAAGACCAGAATCCGAATAAACATAGGACAACACACAAAATCAGCTCTTAAGATTTACACACAAATAAATGATTTTGGATGAGACCACCGGAAAGCTTCAAAAACTAGCCAAAAGAATAAAGAAGTAAAAGCCCAAACTGAACAAATCGGACAACTGATAACACCAGTTTCTGACAAGACCCAAACACGCAAAAACCGAATAAGAAACAATCCAAAACCCCCAACAACAGCAGACATCAAGATCTGAAACCCAATCCCTAACAAATGCACAGATCATAACTTCAAACCAAGAAGAGATGGTGGGCCATAAACAAGAAAAGGGAGAGGAAACAGGAGGGCCGAAAGCCAATGCCGGAGCTCCAAACCAGATCCAAGAAACTGAGACCCAAAGACACCCACTGCCAAAAAAATGCTCCCAAAATCACAGATGGAAATAAGCACAACCTAAAAGCCACCAGACTTTGCCAAATTAGGTGAAGAAAAACAGCTTTTTGGTTAAGACACACATGGAGTTTGCCGGAAAGACCCCAAATATGTTAAGCAAAAAGGCAATGGAAAGTGGGGAAAAGAAGCATGAGTGGGCCGGAAAATTGGAAAGGAGGAAAAGGAGGGTAATTGATCGGGGGCGGAAGGGCGGAAAGAGGGGGTGACCTAGAGAGAAGTCAGAGTTTCTCTCTCTACCCTACTTGGAACCCTCCATACAATGATATAATAATTCAATAAAACAAGTTCAAGAATTAATTTATTCAGGAACTAAGAACGTCCAAGTTGTCAAAATGATACTGCTTTGTGCAGTAAAATTCAAGAATGCTCAGAAGAATATTTTCATAAAAAGATACTAGATGAAGAGCAAATATCAAGAATATTCTACTAATTTCATGGAGTATAGAAGTCAAAATTTTAACCAACTGAGTATAATAAAGAATGAAATAATAAAAGAAATCACCATGCATGCGGTACTTTGCATAGACAGGTTATTCCAACAGAATAATAATAACGGAACCAGGTCAGGTAAAATTTGCACCGACAGGATGTTCTAACAGAATACTAAAGACGGAACCAGGTCCGGTGTAAAACACATAGACAGGATGTTCCAACAGAATAATAATAAAGACGGAACCAGGTCTGGTGTAAAACACACAGACAGGATGTTCTAACAGAATAATAATAAAGACGGAACCAGGTCCGGTGTAAAACACACAGACAGGATGTTTCAACAGAATAGTAGAAGAATGTCACCAAGTATAGGGCAGACCGCGTATACAGGTTATTCCAACAGAATAATAAGCAATGGAATAACAACAGTTCTCTTCATGAATAAGAAAGAATAACACCCCTTACCATAAAAGAAACTGAATATAAGAGTAGTTAAGTAGCAAAAAACTTTTCTTCTTTCTCTCTATAATTTTCTCTCTCTAGAGTTTTAGTGAATTCTTAAGAAATAATGAAAGAATGAGCTTCTATTTATAGGAGAATGAAAGGGCACTGTTCAAGTACGAAATAATTTTGCAGAATTATTTCTTCAATCAACTAACAACTAAGTCAAACAACTAACCAATAAGATTTTAACAAAAATTAAAATATAATACATATATATAAACACATGTTTTCAACTTATATATATCAATATTATATATATCACTAGATTATTTTTTCCCCTCATATCCAACATCAATCCCCCACCCTCCCAATAATCACTCTTACGCATCACTATCACACAACCGCTTTTTCACCATTTTTCACTCATACACACATCACACACCTATCACTTTCACATATCATTTTCTCCCACCATATACTCAATACATACATATACTTCCATACGTATACTCTTCCATTTCCAAAATCATTTTTCCAACACAAATGGGCCCACACATGGCCCCCACATGTGGGCCCCACTTTTAAATAATTTTCTTCCGATTATTTTAAAAAATGGGTAAATAGGAATCCATAAAATAAATAAAACTTCATAAAAATCACCTTAATAATTTTAACAACATTTATCATCTTTATTATAATTCACAATATTAATCGACCAGGTCGTTCCTAGGAAAGAGGGGGCTTTCCAATAAGGATTTCTCCCTATTGGCGCGCAATTAGGTGACCAAGCCTCTCCTTGACAGAACTTCTAGACATCGTTAATATTGCAAATAATAATATTAATAACTTTGTTGTCTCAATTATTGATTTTAACAATACATAAAATATCGACAATAATTGAATCAAATAACGTGAGATGCTATGCAACAATTACTATAACAAAAATTGAACAAAACTAAATGACTTCTTACGTAAGCATCAATAATCAATACCGTGTGCTACTATGCAACCACGTGTATTACTGTACTTTTAATACCGAGTAGTTCAACAGTATTAACGGTAAAACTTCCGCCGTTATTTTCAATAAAATATTTTTGTCGTTTTCTCAATCCGACAATAATTCCATTGTGGGGTCCACCAATGATTGTGCCGTTGTACGAATATTCCCCGACCAATCGAATATTATATAACAATTTGCGTATTTTGCAAAATTTATAAATATTACCCACAATTATAACATTATATCAAATTTACTCCATAATATTCAAAAATGATATTTATTGAAAATTCATCTTTATTCAAAAAGTTAGGGTCTTACATCCCAGCTCCTTGAACTGCTTAGCGGTGACCAACCGTGGGTTGCCATTATTTTTACCTGCATTATGAACAGGAGCCGCCTTCGCCTGATGTTGCATGAATTCTAAAAAACTCCTAAACGTACCGTCGTTCGTCAATTGATCAGTGTTGTTGTTTACAGGAGGATTATCGTCATCCTGTTGCATATTGTCCTGATTATTGATCTGTGGAGACTCAACGGTCTCCTGTGCTCATCTCAACATTTTCAGATGCTATTTTCAAATACTACCACAAAATAAGGGTTAATTAACATATCACATATTATCTCTATACTCTGACCAACCAATTAAATAACAAGTAAACTTATAGGTAGGTCATACTAGCGAAGGAATTCCCCGTCTCTCCCCTCCTAGTTCTTATCTCACATCTCAGCCAGGAATCATATCCCTAAGCTCTGATACCAACTGTGACGCCCCCAAAATTAGGTATACATCACCCATCTTGAGTCGCCAGATACATAGTACAGAATTCAAAAATAACTTAATAATACAACTGTCGTGTACAATACGACAAAACATAAACTGTGAGTTTGAATACAAATATTGTCTACTAGAGAGTATACAAACTCAAAAGGAGTCCTCATTACAATTATTATCACACTATTTCACAGAATAGTGAGGACTACTAATGCAAACATCTAGGATCATCACTCTGTTCCCCGACTAGTCCCAGCTACGTTCTCATTTCCTGAAGAGTGGTGAAAGAAAGGGTGAGCTCAACTAGCCCAGTAAGAAATATTATGACTAAGATAATGCAGCATAATTTATCGTTAGCCTTTAACAGTATTAAACTGATAAAATATAATAACTATCAAGTTTAACTGTAGCGGAATAAGCAATCCATTAGAAGAGTCAAGTAGGGAATAAAATCTACTATCTTCTATGATTTAAAAGGTTTTTCATCACTTTTATCGATGGGACTCAGCTTAATAAAGAATCCACATCATCGAATCACCCCTGCAGTACGGCCAAGGATATTCTTTAGTATCACAACCACGAATTATCCATACACTACGTCTAAAGATAATTATGTTTTCATCAACGGTCCTGATCATGCCATAAAATAATTCATCTTTACACTACGGCCAAAGAGAATCCATAGCCATAATCATACCAAAAACTGTCCATCAATGCACTACGGGCCAATGAGGACTTTTTCCACATCATTTGTAACATTACGGTCATGATTACACCGAATAATCTCTGGTCATAATCATACCAAGTCCATCTATGCACTACAGGCCATAGATGACTTTCAACAAAATATAAACGTGAGGATGATGACAATGATATAAGAATTCAATAAAATAAGTTCAAGAATTAATTTATCTAGGAACTGATAACATCCAAATTGTCAACATGATACTGCTTTATAGAGTAAAATTCAAGAATGCTCAAAAGAATATTTCTATGAAAAGATACTGGATGAAGCGCAAATATCAAGGATATTCCACTAATTTCATGGAGTATAGAAGTCAAAGTTTTAACCAACTGAGTATAATAAAGAATGGAATAACAAAAGAAATCACCATGCAAGCGATAAACCGCATATGCAGGTTATTCCAACATAATAATAAATAACGGAACCAGGTCCGGCGTAAAACGCACAGACACGATATTCCAACAGAATAATAAAGAATGGAACCAAGTCCGGCATAAAACACATAGACAGGATATTCTGACAGAATAATAAATAATGGAACAAGGTCCGGCATAAAATGTACAGACAGGATATTCCGACAGAATAATAAAGAATGAAATAACAGAAGAATTTCACCATGTATTGGGTAGCCCGCGTATACACATTCCAACAGAATAATAAATAATGGAATAACAGAAGTTCTCTTCATGAATACAAAAAAAATAATACCCCTTACAAGTACAACAAATAATATCCCATACCTTATAAGAACACTTTTCTTCTTTGTCTCTCTAGAGTTTCAGTGAATTCGTAAGAAATAATGAAGGAATGAGCTTCTATTTATAGAAAAATAGACTGAATAGTAACTAATTCATGAACGGTCCAGATTGATTTACTTTTAAACGGACGGTCCATATTGGTTTACTATTAAAACTTAAAGCAACGGTCCATACTGATTTACTATTAAAACTTTAAACTAGCGATCCATATTGATTCACTATTATAACTTTTCACCAGCGGTCCATATTGATTTACTATTATATCTTCAACCAACGGTCTGAAAAATTAGCACATCTCCTCATAGAATAATATTGTACCCAAAAATGATTTGGACCGAAAAGAAATATATTTTACAGGTGATCAATAGTACCCCGTGAATAGTAACTCGTGAATAGTAACTCGTGAATACCCGATTGAACAATACTGAGTGACTTCTCATATAAGCATCAATAATTAATACCGTGTACTACTATGCAATCACGCGTATTACTGTACTTTTAACACCGGGTGTTTCAACAGTTAACGGTAAAACTTCCGTCGTTATTTTTATAAAGTATTTTTGTCATTTTCTAAATCCGACAATAATTCCGTTGTGGGATCCACCAATGATTGTACCGTCGTACGGATATTCTCTGACAAAAAAAATAATTCCCGACCAATCGAATATTATACAATAACTTGCATACTTTGCAAAATTTATAAATACTACCCACAACTATAACATTATATCAAATCCACACCATAATATTCAAAAAATTATTTTGAGAAAATTAAATCTTTATTCATAAAATCTGGGGTCTCACAGGTGTCACAGGTTGGTATAAAAGCTTTAATTAGGTTATGAACCTTAGGTGTGGGAAAAGCCTAGTGGTGATAAACTCTTATCGAGTTTTAAAGAAGAAGTAATAAGACACTTATTTGCTTATGTGATTGGAACCTATGTGCTCGTGAGTGTTGAGTAGCAATGATTAGTAATTAAAACTTAAAATTTTGTTGTCAGGATGGCTAATGTAGGAGAATTCAGTTAGGCTAGAGAGGAAGGATCCCAGATGCCTAGAAAGGAGGAGCCTCGAGATATTCAGGTGGTTTGGGAACAACTACTGCCATGGGAATCATCTCTGTTGGTCACAAGTGGTTGAGCAGGAGAGGTTACCTGATGAGGATGATGAGGTAGAGATGGACGAGGAGGACCCGATTGAGCTGCCATTGTCGGATGAGGATGAGGAGGATGAGGAAGAAGAGTTTTCACTAAACTCGAATGCTGCCCGTATGCACGACGAAGTATACGACCACAATGTTCTTCAAGATACCGTCGAGGAGTTAGAAGAGATAGTAGCTGAATAGCAGACCTCAATGGCGCAGAAGGACAACGAGATCCAGGATCTAGACGAACGTTTGAATAATGTCGAAGGGAAGCTTATCCACACTAAAGGAGTGAATGAGGAAATGACAAAGGAGATTGCGAAACTGAAGAACAAGCTGAAATAAGAGTCTACTAAGAGGGCAAAACCCGAAGACGTGTACGAGGAAGATTCTAAATGAGCCGGGGTAGCAGAGAGAGATGTACAAGTGAAGAAGATCAAGATGGATGAGATGAATAGTGTTTTCAACACCGTGATCAATCGAGCTCAATATCGGGTCATGTGTTATCTGATTCAGTTCAAGACGCTGCCATCGTACATGTTAGATCGCCGAACAATGTTCCGTATTATGGAAGAGGAGCGTCGTAAGGTTATGCAGTATTTTAGTAGGTCATCATAAATGTAATTACTATGTGATTAGTGAGTAAATAAGATGTAAATCCCGGGTATGATGTAACCCATGGGATATGATGATGATGAAGTTATCCTGAAACTTTTGTAGTTCAGGAAAGTGATGTAGATAGCAAGAATGCTATCATTATTATGTTTTAAAAGGTTATGAATAAAAGTTAGTATTTATTCGAGCTATTGTGTGTTATGTGGTAATTTTGTGATGTGCAAATTAAGTACATAATACCTAGAAGATTGAATAATAATCTAATGAGTGTATTTTAACAGAAAATACCTCCAAGACGTCAACCACGACAAAGAACCCCTGAGGGATCTACTAATAACAACAATGCTGAGGCTAACCTAGTTCAGCAGTTAGTGACGTTACTGACGAGAGCATTACAGAATCAGCCGCAGAATCAAGCTGTGACATTTAAGGACTTCAAGGCGGTTGGACCACCAGAATTTCATGGGTCCATGAATCCAGTTGAGGCATATACCTGGATCATGGAGATAGAGAAAGTTTTTGATGTTGCTAGAGTAGGTGAGAATCAAAAGACTGCTTTTGTAACATTTATATTGAAAGTAGAGGCTAGTTATTGGTGGCAAGCCAATAAAACTCGAGGAGGTCAAGGGGTGATGACTTGGGATATGTTTAAGGAGATATTTTTTGAGACCTATTTCCTAGAGAGTTCGACGAATCAGATGCATGTACAGTTTCTAGAACTGAAACAGTGATCAATGACCGTATCGGAGTATGCCGCAAAATTTAACGAGGTTTGAGCAGGGACTGAAACCCTTGTTGTATAGTAGGGTCTTCATGTTTCAGCTGAAAGACATTTACAGCAGTACTCGAGAAGACAATTCTCGCTGAGGGTGGAGACGAGGCTATAACGAAGTTTAATCAAGAACAAAGAAAGAAGAAGAAGGAGGGCGAAGTTAAGAACGGTGGTGGTAGCGGTGGAAATGGTAACAATAACCTGAAAAGGAAGTGGAATGCAAATGTGGGAACTATAAACCAGTAGGGTAACCAGCAGAAGAAGAAGTTTGACACATAGCAACATTCGGGAGGTTTCACACTGATATGTGCTTAAGGGGGAAGCATGTCTTTAACTGTGGCTCTTCGGTCACATTGCCCCAAATTGCAATCAACCCAAGAAGAATGTTTGCTACACCTGCGGGTAAAAGGATCATTTTTCCCGCGAATGCCCTAAGAAGAAAGCTTGAGAGACAACATGAAGCAAGGGATGTAGCAATGGAGGTACATTGACCATTGCTAGACCAATGTCATCAAACAGACCCACAACCAGAACCTTCAACATGACGGTGCAGGACATGGTGCAATCGAAAGATGTCGTGTCAGGTATTATCCTAATCAATGATATAAATACATATGTATTATTCGATTCGGGTGCTACTTGCTCGTTCATATCTGATGAATTTGCTAAGAGGTTAGAATTACCTAGTGAAGAGTTGAATTTCCCTGTACACATAAAAATTGCGAATAGGGAGGTAATTCCTATTAAGTTTGTATACAAGAATTGTAGGGTGTATTAAGGGAAATATTATGACAGTAGATTTAATCCCGATAAAACTTGGAGAGTTTGATGTTATATTGGGAATGGATTGGCTATTCAATTATGGAGCAATAATTGATTGCCAAAAGAAAAGTGTAAACCTTATGACCCCGTCAAAGGTAGTTTTCTATGGTAGCAAATCGCCTAGACAAGCGAGATGTCTGACGATTATGCAGGCCAAGAAGTTGTTGAGTCAGGGCTATGTAGGGTACCTAGCTTACATAGTCGATACTCAAAAGAAGAAGGGTGTGAAACTGGAAGAGATACCAGTGGTTACGAATTTTGTGGATGTGTTTTCGGAGGATTTGTCAGGACTTCTGCCTGACAGAGAGATCGAGTTTGTGATCGACTTAGCGCCAGGAACTGCTTCAATATTGAAGGCACCGTACAGAATGGCTCCGGTAGAGATGAAGGAACTAATGGTACAACTGCAAGAGTTGTTAGATAAGAAGTATATTCAGCCGAGCGTATCACCGTGGGGAGCGCCGGTGTTATTCGTTAAGAAGAAGGATGGGTCGATGCGTCTTTGCATTGATTATAAGGAATTAAACAAAGTCACTATTAAGAATAAATATCCGTTGCCAAGAATAGATGACTTGTTTGATCAATTGAAGGGTGCTAGATACTTCTCAAAAATAGATTTGAGAAGTGGGTATCATCAATTGAAAGTAAGGAAGGAGGATGTACCGAAGATGGCATTCAAAATTCGGTATGGACATTACAAGTTTTTGGTAATGTCTTTTGGTTTGACCAACGCCCCTGCAGCATGCATGAATTTCATGAATAGGGTGTTTAAACCATTTTTAGACAAGTTTGTGGTTGTATTTATTGATGATATTTTGGTGTACTCCAAATCTCATGAAGAACACGTGGAACATTTACGTTTGACGCTGGAGACACTAAGAAAAGAAAAGTTGTATGCAAAATTCTCTAAATGTGAATTTTGGATGGAACATGTACAATTTCTCGGCCATGTAATTGACAAAGATGGGATTTCAGTGGATCCATCAAAAGTTGAAGCTGTAATAAATTAGGAACAACCAAAAACTCCATTAGAAGTAAGAAGTTTCTTGGGATTGGCAGGTTATTACAGATGGTTTATTCAGGATTTTTCCAAGATTGCCATTCCGTTGACAAATTTGACGAGAAAAGATGTAAAATTTGTTTGGACATAAAAGTGCGAAAAGAGTTTTAAGGAATTTAAGAAGAAGCTCAATGTGGCACCTATGTTGTCATTACCTGATAATACAGGAAACTTTGTGGTATATAGTGATGCCTCACATAAAGGATTAGGTTGTGTCCTTATGCAGAACGGTAAAGTCATTGCTTATGCATCAAGGCAATTGAAGGACTACAGGAAAGGGTATCCGACTCATGATTTAGAGTTGGCTGCAATGGTATTTGCTCTGAAGATATGGAGACACTGTCTCTATGGAGAGAAATATGAGACATACACAGACCATAGGAATTTGAAGTATATTTTCACACAGAAGGAGTAACACAACAAAATGATAGGCTGAATCAAATGGCTGGGGGTTATTTCATACCGAGCTCAAAACAAATAGTAATATACCTTGCCACACAGGCAAGTCAAAGAATGCCTCACATGCAATCAAAATAATGCCATACAAGCAATCACACATCGGACTGCGCAATCCAGATGCATGCAAAATCGGAAGGTGTGTTTGGCACAAACATCACCAATCCACAGAACAGAACAGAACAGAAAACTAGGGTCGACCCATACGCCTCCCACAACAAATCACCAAATGGCCAACTCCCACTGGAGCACAAAACGGAGACGCCGCGGATTGATCACACCGCCACGGAAAGTGTCATGTCTCGGTGCCAAGAGGACATGCATGTGGTACCCCCACAAGTGGTTATAGCTCAGGTATACCTTACGGTATTCTAACAAAAATATAATGTCACAACACATGCAACAAAATATCAACACAAAGGGGTTCTAACATGTACATGTTAAATCGAACGAATCGTCAACACAAGTCTCCAAAATATATTAACACATGTACACCACTATAAATATCAAAATACAATTTAGACATGACACACTAGTCTAAAGAGTACAAATATGAGTTTCAACTATAAACGCCGAACGAAACTATCACAATGAATTGACAATGAATAATTATGAGAGGCAATACTAAATTTCGAAACGAATAACGAAACGAACAAATCAAAGACAAAAGAATCTCGCTGAAAGAGTACGGAATCCGTACCTGAATTAAGCAACGTAATACCCAAAATTTAAACAAGATTATGCTAATCCCTTTCAAGTCAATTAGATAAAATAAAATAAAATTTTATTACAATTTACCCATTAACAACAAGATATTGTTAAATTGATTATCGAGTAAATTTTACAATATTATCAACATGATTAACGAGTTTAAATTAATATACATAACTTTCAATTTAATTTATCAATTCTGATTTATAAGTTTTATGGCCAAATACTTATTAAAATATAATATAAATATATACACGAACAAAACAAAAATAATAATAATAATAATAATAATAATAATAATAATAATAATAATAATAATAATAATAATAATAATAATAATAATAATAATAATAATAATAATAATGAAAACGTCACCTGCAATGATGCAGGTTGATGGATTAGGTAAATATACATATATATTATATATATAGAATAACCTGTAACCAAACTTTATATATATATAACATCAGAAGCAGTAATAGACCTAATAAAACATCAAAACTTGACTGACATGCATATACATATATAACTATCAATTCTTAATTCTTATGTCATACCAGTATAATTCGATCGTCTCTTTCCTTTGTTTAGTTACTGCGGCTATATTCTCTTTTCTTTTTCTCAGTCGGTATAACGAAAGTAAGATTGGATTTTGTTATATGTTTATTTATTAACAAATTTTATTAATTAATATATTTTACTAACTCTCCTAATTTAATAGGATTTTAAAATTACATAATTATAAATTAGACCCACTTAGTTTTAAGCTCAATTTTACAAATTAATTTATCCACACTTATTAATATTTATAAGCGCACAAAATTTAAATGATTATTTTGACCCAAAATAAATGACATCCAATAAATATGTTTGCAAAGCAAAATAATCTTTTATTATTTAATATTTATCTATTAATTAATTTTTACCGGGTATTACATCACCTACCTCTTAAAAGAATTCCGTCCCCGGAATCAAAAGAATAGAATGTACCTAATTTTCGAATAGATGCGGATACTCCGCTCGAATAGACTCCTCCATCTCCCATGTGGCTTCCAGCTCTGAATGATTCTTCCACAAAACCTTAACAAACGGAATAGTCTTCCTCCTCATAATTCTTTCTTGACGATCCAAAATTGCCTCGGCTTGCTCATCACAAGTAAGATCGTCTCGAATCTTATCGAACGGATATTACACCACGTGCAACGGATGATAATGATAACTCCTCAACACTGACACATGGAACACATTATGCACATGAGCTAGCTGTGGAGGCAAAGCTAACCGATATACAACCTCACCAACCCTCTCCAGGATCTCAAATGGATCGATATAACGCAGACTAAGCTTCCCTTTTAACCCAAATCGCCGAATGCCCTTCCAAGGAGAAACTTTTAGAAACACATGCTCACCAGGTTCAAACTCTAAAGTTCTCCTATGCTTATCGACATAACACTTCTGTCGTGATCGAGCCGACTTCAATTTCTCCTTAGCCACCGCTACTTTCTCCGTAGTGATTTGAACTAACTCAGGCCCTTCTATGACCCTTTCGCCAACCTCATCCCAACAAGTTGGTGCCCGACACTTTCTACCATACAGTGCCTCAAACGGAGCCGTTCCAATACTTGCATGCCAGCTGTTGTTGTAAGCAAACTCAACTAGGCTCAACTAATCATCCCAATTACCCGACCACTCAAGTGCACAAGACCTCAACATGTCCTCTAATGTCTGAATAGTCCGTTCGGATTGCCCATCAGTTTGCGAATGAAAAGAAGTACTAAAGTTGAGCCGAGTGCCCCAAGCTCGTTGAAACCCTTTCCAAAACCGTGAAGTGAACCGTGGGTCCCGATCTAAAACAATAGACACCAGAGTACCATGAAGTCTAACAATCTCCTGCTGAAAGATTTGTGCCAACCTATCCACCGAGTATCCCTCATGGATAGCCAAAAAGTGTACCGATTTGGTCTACCCAAATGGCATCATTCTTCCTGAAATTCTTCGGCAAACCAGTCACAAAATCGATCGTGATATCCTCCCACTTCCACACTGGAATCTCTAACTGTTGCAACAAACCACTAGCTCGTTGATGTTCTATCTTCACTTGCTGACAAGTGAGGCACTTCCCAACATATTCAACCACATCTCGTTTCATCCCATTCCACCAAAAATTCTTCTTCAAATCCCTATACATCTTTGTAGAACCTGAATGAATAGAAAATTGCGAACTATGAGCCTCAGCCAGCACAGCCACTCGAATGATTGGATCTGACGGTACACACAACCGCTCCCACAACCAAATCACACCATGGTCATCAATACGAAACGCAGACTGCTTGCCCTCCTCTAGATTCTGCGTAATACTCCACAACTCCCCATCTTCTTTTTGAGCTTCTTTGACCCGCGAGATAAGAGAGGGCTCCACTCTCATACCCGCCAAATGCCCATCTGAACCTCGTACATACAACTCCAACTCGAGCCGCTCCATATCCGAAATAAGCTGAGGTTGTGTAATAAGGGCTGCTACACTCCCAGAACTCTTTCGGCTAAGAGCAGGCAACCACATTTGCCTTCCCCGGGTGATACTGAATTCTAGCATCATAATCCTTTAGAAGCTCCAACCAACACCTCTGCCTCATATTGAGCTCTTTCTGAGTGAAAATATATTTAAGACTTTTGTGATCGGTGAAGATATCACAAGTCTCTCCATACAAATAATGCCTCCAAATCTTTAAGGCAAAGATCACAGCTGCCAACTCCAAATCATATGTGGAGTAGCTCACTTCGTAAGGTTTAAGCTGCCTAGAAGCATAAGCGATCACCTTACCGTGTTACATCAAAACACACCCCAAACCCTTCTTAGAAGCATCACTATAAATTTGATAACCTCACGTCCCCAATGGCAATGCAAGTATAGGAGCTGTCACAAGCCGTTTCTTCAACTCCTCAAAACTTTTCTCACGCTCCTCATTCCACACAAACTTGACGCCCTTTCTCATCAACTGAGTCAATGGCAAGGCAAGCAAGGAAAAGCCTTCCATAAACCGCCTATAATACCCTGCCAAACCCAAGAAACTCCTAATCTCTGTCACCGTAGTAGGTCTCGGCCATTTAGTGACAGCCTCAACCTTCGCATGATCCACCTTAATGCCCTCAGCAGAAACAACGTGTCCCAAAAATGCAACCAGATCCAACCAAAACTCGCATTTAGAGAATTTAGCATACAACTTCTCTTTCTGCAAAATCTCCAACACTGTGCGAAGATGCTCCTCATGCTCTTCCTTAGACTTGGAGTAAACCAAAATATCATCAATAAAGACAATAACAAATTGGTCCAAGTACTCCCTGAACACCCGATTCATTAAATCCATAAACACCGCCGGAGCGTTAGTAAACCCGAATGGCATCACCAAAAACTCGTAATGCCCATAGCGAGTGCGAAAAGCTGTCTTAACAATATCCTCATCCCTTACCCTCAACTGATGATAGCCCGACCTCAAGTCTATCTTCGAAAAATATTTTGCCCCTTGAAGTTGGTCATACAAGTCATCAATCCCACACAGCCTTAACTCAACAACTTATTGGCCTGCATCATCGTCAGACATCTCATTTGTCTAGGCGATTTACTACCATGAAAAACTACCTTTGACAGAATCATAAGGCTTACACACTTCTTTTGGCAGTCAATTATCGCTCCATAATTGAATAGCCAATCCATTCCCAATATCACGTCAAACTCTCTGAGTTTTATCAGGATTAAATCTACCATCATGATATTCCCTTTAATATTCACCCTACAGTTCTTGTATACGAACCTAACAGGAATTACTTCCCTATTCGTAATTTCTATGTTCAAAGGAAAATTCAGCTCTTCACTAGATATTTCTAACTTCTTAGCAAATTCATCAGATATAAACGAGCAAGTAGCACCCGAATCAAATAATACATATGAATTTATATCATTGATTTGGATAATACCTGACACGACATCTTTTGATTGCACCGCGTCCTGCACCGTCATGTTAAAGGTTCTTACTGTGGGCTTATTTGTTGACGTTGGTCCAGCAATAGCCAGTGCACCTCCACTAGCATTTCCCTTGCTTCCAGCTGTCTCACCCGACTTCTTCTTTGGACATTCGTGAGCAAAGTGATCCTTTGACCCGCAGGTGTAGCAAACATTCTTCTTGGGTTGATTACAAATTGGGGTGATGTGACCCTCCTGGCCCCCATCAAGCACGCACCCTTGTGAAACTTTCTACATGTAGTACATGCTTCAAACTTCTTCTTTTGTTGGCTTCCTTGCTGATTTCCAGCTCCCACATTTGCATTCCACTTCCTCTTTAAATTGGTGCTGCCATTTCCACTGTTACCATCGCCATTCTTAGCTTCGCCCTCACTCTTCTTCTTTCTCTACTCTTGGTTGTGTTTTGTTACAGCCTCGCCTCCACTCTCAGCAAGAATTGCTTTCTCCATTACCGCCACAAATGTCTTCAGTTGGAACAGGGAGACCCTACTGTACAACCAGGGCTTCAGTCCCTGTTCAAACCTCTTCACCTTGCATTTGTCTGTGCTGACTTGATATGGCGCAAACCTCGCCAACTAGTTGAATTTAGTGGCATACTCAGATACCGACATCGTTCCCTGCTTTAGTTCCAAAAACTGCACTTCTAGTTGACTCTTCGAACTCTCTAGGAAATAGGTCTCGAAGAATATCTCCTTAAACCTATCCCAGGTCATAATCCCTTGACCTCCTCGGGTTCTATTGGCTTGCCACCAATAACTCGCCTCTGCTTTCAACATGAATGTTGCAAAAGCAATCTTCTGATCAACCTGACATCGAATATTTCTCTATTTCCATGATCCACGACTGGGCCTCCACGGGAATCATGGACCCACGGAACTCCGGTGGTCCAACCGCCTTAAAATCCTTAAACGTTGTTCCTTGGTTATGTGGTTGATTCTGCAACGCTCCTGTCAGTAGCGTCACTAGTTGTTGAGCGGGGTTATCTCCCACATTGTTATTGTTGGTTTCCTCAGTGGTTCCCTATCGTGGTGGTTGACGTCTGGGAGACATTTTCTGTTAAGATACAGCCATTAGATTCTATTCAACCTTTAAAGTAATATATATTTAAATTGCACATCATAAAAGATTATCAAGTAACACATATCACTTTGAATAAAATAATAACTTTTATTCCTTCATAATCTTTTTGAAAACATCATAACAATAGCATCAACCACAGCACTTGGCGCAGCGGTTAAGGATTGATTGGGGGCAAGCCGTAAACCCGGATGTCTTCAGTTCCATCCCCGCTAGCAACAAGTGTGAGAATTCTTTAATTCGTGTGGCCACAGATCGCACCTTTCCAGGCGGAGCCATGTTTTAGGCCGAGCCTGTGCGTAAGCCTGGTCCGGGGTGGGGAGACTTAGTCTGACTGCGGTTGGGAAACTCCACATTGTCAAAAAAAAAACAATAGCATCACTGCTATTTACATTACTTCCCTGAACTACTAAAGTTCCGGGATAACATCATTATCATATCCCATAGGTTACATCACACTTGGGATTTACATATTATTTAACATTTTATTAGTCTCATCACAGGAACATTCTCTACGATGTCATACTAAGATAGTCCGTAGCCTTTTGACGTTCTGATCTGGAACATTGTTCGACGATCTAACACGTACGATGGCAGAGTCTCGAACTGAATAGGATAACCAATGACCCGATCTTGAGCTCAATTGATCACATTGTTGAATACGTTATTCATCTCCTCCATCTTCAACCTTTTTGCTTGTGTGTCTCTTCCTGCTATCCCGGCTCGTTTATAAGCTTCCTCGTACGCTTCTTCGGCTATTGCCCTCTTCGTCGATTCCTCCCTCAACCTGTTCCTCAGTTCTGCAATCCCCGCCACCATTCATTCGTTATCCTTTAGTCTGAACCAACTTCACTTCAACGTTATTCAGACGTTCCTCTCGATCTAGAATCTCATCGTCCTTCTGTGCCATCGAGGTCTGTTGCTCAGCTACTATCTCCTGTAACTCCTCGACGGTATCTTAAAGTTTCACGTTACGATCGTACACCTCGTCGTATATACGGGCAGCTATCGAGTTAAGTTGAAGTTCTTCCTCCTCGTTCTCCTCATCCGAATGTGGCAGCTCAACAGTGTCCTCTTCATCCGTCTCTATCTCATCATCCTCATCAGGTATCCTCTCCTGCTCAACTACTGTGACCAATGGAACTGTTTCCCGTGGCAGTAGTTGTTCCCAAACCACTTGCATATCTCGAGGCTCCTCCTCTCTAGCCTGACTGGATCTTCCTATATTAGCCATCCTGTCAACCAAATTTTAAGTTTTAATTACTAATCGTTACTACTTGACACTCACGAGCACATAAGTTGAAATCACATAAGCACATTAGTATTTTATTACTTCTTCCTCAACTCGATAAGAGTTTATCATCACTATCTTTTCAAAGGTTACTTCCTAAGGCTTTTCCCCCACCTAAGGCTCTGATACCAACTTGTGACACCCCCAAATCTAGGTACTTCATTTCCACAAGATTTGGTGCTCACTATCCATATATTCATACTATCTACCCAAATAAAATAATATTTAAACCATAATCCTCCCTTTAAATAGGGTTACATCATTAAATTCAAAAACAATCCCAGGTTATCTAACCTTTAAACATCATTCAATTGCGAAATTTAATTATTACATTACATTATTATTGAAAAGGATCATAACAGTAAACAAAAGAACAAATCAACATCACTTGTACATCTTTCCCTTTCCTTTGCTAGTTGAAGGCACATCTACCTTCTCAACTTTAGCTGTAATGAGTGCATAAATATGCAAGAGTGAGCAAAATAATTGCTCACTGGATACAACAATAAATCAACAGGAAAATAATAATAATAATTGCCAACGAATAGGCTCATCAAATAATACTCCAACAATGATATTCAAAAACTGGAATCCAAATTATGGAATATATATAACTGAGGGTCATAAGACTGTAATAACCAAGAATTTCTGTGATACATTGTAAATAAGTATCACCTAATCAATAATATTTTATGGATAATGATAGGATTATGTGGTTAGTATGATATAATATTTAAAAAAAGTCTCACTAATAAGTTATATAAGTTAGTGAACTAACTTAAGTATTTTAATAATCTAGGAAATAGATTTAGGATGTTAAACCCTAAGTAGGTACTCAATAAACTTGAATAAGACAAGTCTAATTGGGTTATGTAAGTTAATTAACATTATTGATGGATGTGAATGTGTAAATATCAATAATAATGAGTAATAGTTCATGAGATAATAGGGTTAATATTACTAAGGATGACTAGTGGTTTAAACAAGCTCAATAATTATTAAACATTGGACTTGTAGATAATTTGATTGTTAAGATAGCCCACTATTAAATTTAATGGGCAAGTATGCTAGTAGCACAATTATTTAATTGTGGAAGCCCAAGTTCATGTTAATTAGTAAGCTAAACTAGTTAATTTCAAGCCCAAAACATCTAATGTAATGGCCCAACTTGTAGCCCAATTAAGGAGGGACATGTTGGACTTTTAATGTTCTAAATAAAGAATTAAAAGAAAACAAATTTGGTGCAAAGAATGGCCACATGGCCGGCCACATGAGGAAGAGAAAAAGGGGAGTGCACCTTATGATTACATATCCACAATTTTCAAAGATATTTCAAAAAGCTTAGCCATGTGTCAAAGTTATTAAGGAGCCACCTACATGGATAATCTTCCATATATCTAAGTAATGATTAAAGTGAGAGAAAGAGATAAGATGAGGTTGGGTAAAAATAGCTACATACATATCTTATATCTATACAAGATTATCCAACAAAAAGCTAATCTCTTTTTACTTCTTCTTTTACTTTACTTCCTTTATCTTACTTTCCATTAAGCTAGTAAAGCAAAAACATAAGAGAGAAAGAGAGAGAGAGAGAAGTTCGGTGGGGAAGAGGAGAGAAAGAGGAAGGAAATTCACCATTGATGCACCCTAAGTTCATCCTATACTTTGGAAGGGAAAGAAGGTGTGCCCAAAAATCAAGGTGAAAACTAATCTAACTTATTCTTTTTATTTTGGTTGATTTTGGTTATCTAAGGTTTATGATCTAGAGGTTTAAAACCCTCTATCTACATGTTTTATATAGTTTCATGTATGGATCTAACATATTTGAGTGTTAGAAAGTGAATCAAAAGGATAGAAAAGAAACTAGTTTTGTTTTGTAAGAAAACTCTAGTTTTTTTCACATCCTTTGATCGACTATCGTTTTTGATCTACACCTTCTTTTTGTGATCCGTCAAAGAGGGGTGCTAGATATGTAAGTTAACTACTAAACCCAAGTGGTAGCATTCAAAAATGTTGAATACACAAGTGGTAGCAACTGTTTTAGCAAAAACAGTTTGGTCTTTTGAAAGAAAAATAAACTATTTTTGGTCAGTCAAAGCAAGGGGTATTTTCGTCATTTTTCTGGTATTTAAAAATTCTGGAAAAATTTGGGAGAGTAATATGATGAGTTATCTTTCAAACCCAAGTGGAATCACCTAAAAAGGAGTTGTAGATTTCCGTATGGACTGATTTTAGCAAAATAGGTAAAAGCTGGAAATTCCAAAACGGGGTCTGCCCAAAATTTTGAAAGGGCAATTTCGGCCACTTAAAATATGAAATAAATTCCGGCCTTTTGGGACATGAAAATATATGTCATAAAGTAGCTCCTGTCCAAAAATGAGCTCATTCCGACTTAAAATGACCAAGTTATGATCATTTCAATATTTAGGTTTTTCGGACGAAAATTGCTATAACCGGAGTTCTATAACTCCGATGGCCACGAAATTTAAACTGGAGGGTCACGTTAACATGTATGAGGTTATGCCAAGAGATGGGAATTTTTGGAGTTGAGCATGATGGGGCTAATTTCTTAAGCCACGCACTAAAAATGATTTTTGAAAAATAGTAAAAGAAATTGAAAAATTACGGAAAAATACTTTTTGTGTATGAAATACATGTATATAAGTATGGCCAAAGGATAGAAAAATAATAAGTTGATTTGATATTTTCGTAAAAGAGATATGGAAACCAGCTTGCTGGATTGGAAAAAATGTTGAATCCAGTTTGCTGGATTGAAAGATTTAGAATCCAGTTTGATGGATTGAAAGATTTAGAATCCAGTCTTGCTGGATTGAAAGTTTGTTGAATCCAGTTTGCTGGATTAGTCAATCCAGGTGGCTGGATTGCATGTTTGTATAATCTAGACTATGATGTTAGTATTCATCTTACTAGATTATAAAGAAGAGCTAATAAAAGGAAAGATTAAGTGTTAAATCATAAGAAATATGACAAAGTAAATAATATATTATCAAAGAATGATATTAATAAGAATGTTTTCAGGTAATTGATTATGTGGATAAGTAAATTGCTGATAGAGTAATTGTATTATAATATAAAGTATGATATGCTGATTGTAAGATCAATCTTAACAATGATAGGTCTTTACAATAAAGAGATTAAATTAAATTGTGTAGCAGTAGATCGCAGTCGAGGCAAGTTCTCTAACTCAAACTTGAGTTATTCTTTTCAAAGCATGTTAGTGAATAATTATTGTTTATTATTCACATCCATATTGATTATTGATAATCGCACTCAATGCAATTAAATTCCTATTCTATTATTATTGAATTGTGAATTAGTTAAAGTTCTTTTATTCATGCACTGTTTAAGATATGGATCTATGCTCATTGTATCGGCTAGATCAAACATGTTTAAACTTGTTAAATCAAATATGTTGTTAAAAGCTTTTCTTCACCAATTGATTTGGTAAGGACTCAAGACTGAGAAAAAGAACAATTTGATTAAAGCATTATTGAAAAACAATTATTGCTCGTAAATTAAGTGTTTATGCATAATACACCGGGTATGAAAGGCTGATCCCCTTGATTACCAAAACTTATTAAAAGGACCAGTTTAAATACTGACAACCTTAGCATATGTTCATGGTCATTATGACCACTCAGTATCTGTTATTCGAATATTTAGTTATCAAGACTTAATTCATGTTCTTTCGCAATTAATTTCTATTGTTGAACATTGAACGATAAATTTATTACTAATCATGATATATCTTCTTTGTACTTAAACTTGCTAAGCAAATTAGTTGCTTACCCTTGCTATATCATGACATTTATTTCAGCTAAGCCAGAGAGTTCAAGTAAGAGGGACAAGGGCAAGGGAAAGGTCCAAGAATAGTTATTATAAATGTTTAAGTATCATGAAATACTATGTTTGATGTTTATGTAAACCTTTTGTGTTACTTTATGTAACTTAAGTAAGGTATATTTATGTTAAGGTAATAGACCTTGGGGTATTGTATAAGACTTTATTATAATGAACAACGTATGTTTATTATTCCGCAATAGTATATAGAATGCTTATGTTGATGATGGATAGTGAGCACCAAACCCGGGGTTGAGAACTCGGATTTGGGGGCGTCACAAAGACCATGAACTATGTCCAAAGTTGCGAGTAATCTTTCAACTCCAACTTTAACAGTCATAAGACTATAAGGGGGATCAGCCCTTCGTACAATATATTGTGTACAAACATTTTAACACTACGTGTAAATTATCCCCTAATAATAATAGGGTTGTTCATCCCTGTATTTGGAGTACAAGTCCGCACCAAAGAAAGTTTTGTATGGATAAGCTTTCAAGGAAAATTGAAGTTTAACGAACATCAACTAGAGGACTAGTTGAATCAATAGTGTTCGATAATAACAACAGATGTTTAATGACAACATAACATAGAACAATTGAGAATCATAAATGAACTGATTATACATATTAAACTCATGCTTGAAATAACTATAGAGCATAAGTATTCAACAAAATGAATAAAATGGTAAACCTTTGCTTGAACAATAAATAAGCTAAGGTTAGAGTCTTATAACATTAGAAATGAAATTACTGAACGTACATTAACTGATAGCAAGCTGGAAACTAAAAACTTACCCAACATGGTATTAACTCATGCAAAGAACTAAAACAGTTCAATAATAGAGACGAGAGTTCAAAAACTACGTTCATTATACAATAATAGAACTTAAGAAACTTGCTTAACTATAAACAAGTTATAATGAATCAATCAAATGAGAATTTCAAATAACATTAGAGTTAAAGTTTGCTCGAATGAATTTTAGGAACAATTGACTTATTCAATAATAGTTAAGATAAAAAGCTTGCTCAATCAAAAGAATAAAGTTACACAATGTAATAATAGAACTAACTCAACGAAAGTGTAGAGTTAGAAAACTTTCTCAATGTAAAAAGATAGGGTTTAGAAACTTGCCTTAAGCGTAAGCTATAAAATTAAACTCACGATCACCACACATAATTTTAGAACCACAATACCTATTAGATATGCTAACATACCATAACATGTTCATTACCATTTGCATTTCAGAAACTCTAAATGTTTTACTTCGCAACACTTGTCTAACTTATGTTATGTATACTAAATTATCACACAACACGTTCTTGATTTACTAATCATTTTTTTGCAACTTTGAACTTACTAACCACCATTCACTATATTATGTTAACCTTAACATTAATCATTTAACATGCTAACATTCTTTCAGACCATGCCATGTTGCTATCACAAATCTGCAGCAACAGCAGAACCAGAATCTCAAACTAGGGTATGGCGCAGCTGCGCCATACAAAGGCTTGGGAGCTGCGATTTTGCCTTGGCACCGACGCAGCTGCGCCGGTGCTCAGACAGACGCAGAGAAGGCTAATGAACAGTAGCCGACTTTTGCCCAACAAACACAAATTTCACCCACCAAACAGATCAAACAACAGGTAAAATAAATATACAACGATCATAAACATGATTGCTAACATATTCAGCCACTTAGCACAATTTAACAACAACTAAAACCATTTTAATTTCTCAATTTTCATGTTTTTCACATAAAACTCTATTTTTGATATTCATCCCAAAAACTATCACTATGAATTCATTATTTGTTCAAATCACTCCATTCAAATTACGTTATGTTTGTATCTCTACAAACTAGCATAAACAAAACTCAATTAGCATCTTAGCATGCAATTTGACCATCAAAATTGGTACTTACATAGATACATATGAAAACATATATATATATATATATATATATATATATATATATATACTGACCAAATTTCTACTGATATCCGAAATTAGCATGCGATTATTGTTTAAACATAATATCTAATCATCATAGACACATGCAATCATCATAACTAATTCAAGAACATCAATTCTAAACACAAAATTCACAGAGTATGAAAATTATTGTCGTAATATTCATATATATGCTTATAATATCAAAGTTGTAAAACATACCTTCAATTACAAATACAATTGCTGCTAATCACTTGAATTTGCTGTGAAAGTTCGTAACTCTCTCTCAATTTTCTCTGCTAACCTCTAACAAGTTTTCTGAACTCTCTCAAAACCCAGCAACTAGTATGCGTACAACTAAAACAAACTGATAGCCAATATGCGTAATATCAAAACACAAAACTGATATGGCCTTAATAGCCATCATTAGTTATTAAAGTAACGTATACATTATAAATATATTATATTTATTATTTTATTTATTTTATTTAATTTAAAAATCTAGAAATCCCAAAAGCCATAAGGCTTGTTTGGCAAAAATCCTTTAAATTTTAAAGAATTAATATATTAAGCCTTGTTTGGCAAAAACTACTTTAATTTATTTTAATAACTCCTTATAATATAGTTATTTGTCACACTATTTTTAATCAAGCTTTTATATTTATTTTAATTAATTCAAATCACAATTAATTAAATAAATCCTTTAATCACATAACTCAATACAAATAATTAACCATTAATTTGAAATATCTATATAATAATCATTTCCTTAATTCATCAATTATTTATTTAATAAATAATTAACTAAACAAAATTAAATCAATTGAACAAATATTTATTCAACGATAATCACATCCATTAAATATTTATATAAATCAATAAATATTTAATGTTACATTTAAAATTCTGAAATGTTACATAGAGGGCTTGGGGCAGCCATTTCGCATAGAGAAAAGGCGAGGAAGCCATATCCAATTTGCTCTGTACACACTATAAATTGAGTGTTTTCTCATTTTAAACACTTGTGAACTCATATATTGTTATATTTTTATCGGCGGGAGCCAAGTGTTCATCCCTCTAAAGCTATTGAAGTCTTCTTTGGCAGTCCACTGTAAGCCTTCTTACACATTTTAATGCCTTTCTCCACTACTGTGCACACATAATTCTTCACGTTGAGAGTCGTGTAGCGTGTGTATGTCTGGACTTCGGTCCGTGGATTTTATTTGTTTTTGTATATATATTATATATATTTATATATATGGATTAATATTATCGAGTTATGCCTCGATTGTGCCTCGATTTTACATCCAGAGCGTTTATTTGCTTATATATATATATATATATATATATATATATATATATAGTTACATTTCTGTCAGGCCTAGAGTTTACTTCGTGGCCCTTTTACTGCTTTATTTACATTCGTCCAGCCTGGAATTTACTTCGTGGCGGTTGATAGTTATTACTGCTTTATTTATATTTCGTCCCGCTTGGAGTTTAGTTTGAGGCGGTTGATCGTTTTATTGCTTTATTTAAATTTTTCAATCCCCCATGGAGGTGTTTCATGGTGGTTGATTGATTTTTTATTGCTTTATTTATATTTCTGATCCCCCATGGAGGTGCTTTGTGGTGGTTGATCATGTCTCTATATATATTTACCACTTTTATATATTTACATTTCTGATCCCCCATGGAGGTGCTTCGTGGTGGTTGATCATGTCTCTATATATATATTTACCGCTTTTATATATTTACATTTCTGATCCCCTATGGAGGTGCTTTGTGGTGGTTGATCAGTCTGTATATATATTTACAGCTTTCATATAAATTGCTACATCATGTAAGTCTAGGAATCATGTGATCACAGATTCAGTCTACTGAATTTAGATTCGATTCCCATGATAGACATTTTCAGTTGTACACGGCTTGTAAATTATTCGCGGTGTTTGAATTTTATTAGATGGCTCTCATGCCCACAAGGAGTTCTGCACTGCTTTATACATTATTTTCTCAAAGATTCTTCGCATCTCGGAAAATAAAAGCAATCAAGCCGAACAAATAATAAAATAGAAGTATCAAAGGCCTCAATTACTATTGAGCATAAGGGTTTTAAAAGTCTCTTTTTACAAAACATCACTGCTATATCTTGTTTAAAACTGAATTTTTATATAAATTCAAACCCTTTGTATATAGGTACAAACAAGGCATAACACTACTTCCAAATAACTGCACATTGAGCCACATACACACACATTCATATAACAGTTTCTTGAAAAGTGGCGGTCACCAAGGCAACACAGATGTCGGGGGGTGCCTAACATTTTCCCTCCACATAAGTAAGTCCCTGGACCCTAATGAATCTCGGTTTTACAGACCCGTTTAGCAGTGTCACATCACTGGGTCAATGTGCAAACCTTTTCTTAGTTGTGTTGGTACAACCATTTAAAAAATCAACTGGCGACTCTTACTGTCAAATCGTCGACATATAAATGTCGGACCTTTTCACAACTTTTTTTTTCAAACAAATCTCTCATAACATGAGAACACCAAAGAACAAGAACAGAAAAAGGACAAATAAAATCCCAACATCGACAATTACCTTCAATCCTTAACCTGCAAAAATGGTTATTTGCAAGGTTGAGCTCGACAGCCCAGCAAATCTAACAGTTTTCATACATCACGTAGCACATAATAACATGCTTATCATATATCTCATAAACATTGGACTAACATAACATACATGCTTTAGTTTATATAACAAGTATAGAGATTGAGTTCCTTACTCAATCAGCATTCATTACTCAATCAACGTAGTAATAAATTGACTTTAATGTTTCATACTTTGAACATATATATAACACATTATGCTACTTGCAATAAAGATTTAAAACAGCTCATCATCAAGTTCACATAGCAAATAGGAACTGAAAGACTTACCTTGATCGTTATTTACCAATAACAGTTTAACAGCTTATAGTTATCTGCACTTCACGTGCCCTACACAATTATATAATCATACATATCAACTATTAGTCACACAGTAATGCATAGTAGTTGTAATGTAAACTTTACTCTATATCTGATAACCTTTCTTATTATCAATACACAATGTTTAATTTGATTGTGTTAACTTTTGACTTACATCTCACTGTATTACTTCTTATGTCATACTCGAAGTTCATTCAAGTGTTAAAGTCTTACTAGGACTACTTATTGATTTTATATTAAACTCATTTTATATCTTATAATATTCATTTCATTTGACTTAAAACACTTTTTACGTTCATTATCACTTGACACGGCGTTTCAACGTTCATTCGTCACACGCCCGATTACTCTCTTGTGTGTGCTTAGTATGCTTATACAACTTATCTAATACATCATATTAATGTTAAGCATCATTATATTTACTAACATTCATATTTTATAACTTAGACCAACATCTTTTATCATCAGAAGCACTACACTTGCATACGTGCATGCCCGACGCCCTCCGATTGTCCCCAAAAACATAATATTCCTAAAAATAACCATTTTGATCCCTGTTCTCGACCTCAAATTAAAAACTTAAAGAAAAGAAGTTGTAGATCTATTCGTTCTCGTTTCAGATCATCTTGAATCGCATCAATCGGAGTTCGTATGAATACATTATGCTCATTTTAGTACAATATGTTCGGTCAGAATTTTTTTTCAAAATTTGGCAAGTAAGACTACGACCCCCCCCCCCCAGCCGGGGCAGAGGTTTTTGTACTACAATAGCAAGTCGGGGCAGGGGTCCCTTCTGAAATTCACGAATGAACATCACGAATACTACAGAAAGCCAACTTAGGCCTAAAAACTCCTTTCTAACAACCATACCAACCTACCCACGGTGTAATATGTTTACAGAAACATAAACTAAAGTTTCTAACACGTTTTTAACCACATAAACAACATAAATATCAAAATTACAACCTTTAATTTCACTATTTCTATTATTTCTTCTTCTTTTGACATTCATAACGAAATTCCTCACCGTGAATTCGTTTCTTAACCAAATTGATTCATTCAACTTGCGTTCTTTTCGTTTCTTATCGTATTAACATATTCTAGACTCAATTTATAGTTTAGTTCACAAATGAACTACCAATTTGTGTACTTTCACAAGCCATATACAAAACCAAATACACTGTAAATAATTTTCTTTCTTTTTGAACATAATTAGCACACTAATTCCTTGTCTAAATGTTAATTCTAACATCACAAATTTACTAATAAACACAATTAATCAGTTTATATAATAACAATTCATCAAACATGTAATTACAGAAACTTTTTGAAACTCATGAACATGAAATCTTTTATGAACGTAAAACTCAAGAATGAGAGGTTATACCTTTAATTGCTTGGAGATAATCCTTGATAGAAATGAAGATTTCCTTTGAAATCACAAAACTCTTTCTCTCCTTTCTCAAGCTCTCACTCTCTCTCTCTCTCTCAAACTTTCTCTATAAACCCTCCCTTCTCTCTTTGGCCAAACCTTTTACGTAACATTGACCAACGCTCCAAAACCCAAACGTCTAAAAACCGACGCTTTAATAATTATAATATTAATTATCAGTTATAAAATATTTAATATATTATTATTATTATTATTATTATTATTATTATTATTATTATTATTATTATTATTATTAATTCAAATTCAAATTCAAAAGCCATAAGGCTTTGTTTGGCAAAATACTTTTTAAAATAAAGACTTAATATCTTGAAGCCTTGTTTGGTAAACTCATTTAAAACTACTTTAATTTATTTCAATAAATCATTTATACTATAGTTTATAGCCCCACATTATTTACTTGGATTTTCACATCCAATCTTAATTAAATAAACAAAACTAATTACCACAAAATTATAATTTTCATTATAATTTTACTTAATAAATTAACATATCACTTTAATTACTAAATTAAATTAAAACAACATTCTAACAAACCATATAATCCTTAATAACTCTCTAATTTAGTTATTAAGTTAAATTAGAGTATTGTCTCATAGATTTAATTCATCACTCTTTTATCTTAATTAAGTTAATTTCTATAACTCATGAATTATTTACTTACTAATAAATAATCTAACAAATATCTACTAAACAACAAACACATCAATTAAAAATATTTATTTAATTCAATAAATATTTGAAATTATAAAAAAAAAATTGGATTGTTACATTAACTCTCTTTGGTGAATTGGAAGAATATGAACAACATCAATTAAAAAGATATGATGACGAGGAAGAAGTTCATCAAAAGAAAGTGCTAGCTCTTAATGTAGGAATTGAAGAGGAACTTGCAAATAATTCAGACGATGAAATAGCCATGATCTCAGGAAGACTCAAAGGATTACTTCAAAGAAAGAACAAAGGGAAGAATGCACTCAATCCAAACAAACTCAAAAGCAAGCAAACCGAAGAAACATGTTTTGAATGCGGACGACCAGGTCACTTCAAGAAGGATTGTTTCCAGCTTAAAAACAAAAGTAAGCTAGGGTCTAAAGAGTTCAAAAAGAACAAAGCTTTCTTAACATGGAGTGATGATGAAGAATCCGAAGTGGAGATTGATGCAAACGATGAACAAGCTCAGGTATGCTTCATGGGACTTGAAGGTAAATCCAGTGACGTATCTCTTTCTGATGTCATTATTTTAAAACAAGAAAATGAAAAGCTAAAAGAACAAAAATGTATACTTAAAAGATGTAGTAAACATGTTAATGGGGAAGTTGAATCACTAACATATGAAAAGAAGGAAATAAAAAAAATAACACACACAAATGAAGAAAAAGTACTAGCTGCGAAAAATGACTATTTAGAGAACTAAAACAAAATACTTTTTAACATGGTAAAACAATTAAATGATGAAGTTGAAAAATTAACAAATAAAATAAAAATGAGAGATGTATGATGCATTTAGTGATGAGTCTCAAAGTAAAACACCTCCGACTAATGAATTTCAAAAGGAAATAGAGTCACTAAAACTCTCTTTAGCTAAATTTGTACATGGTGAAGAAAACTTGAATATCATGTTAGGAAAATAAAGACCTAGTTATGAGAAACAAGGCATTGGATATAATCCGATATATAAAAAGGAAGTAAAAATGCATAAGTCTAAATCATCATTTAAATTAAATTATTGTTCACCATTCACTACATGCAAAAATTATGGAACTAAAGGTCATCTAGAGATAAACTGTTCAAAGAAGAAAAATAACAGTAGAAATAAAACATTATACGTAAAGAAAAGTGATTTGATTTCAACTAATACAAATGGACCCAAAAAGAAATGGGTACCAAAAAAGATAAATTATAATTTCTTTGAACATATATGTTTCAAGGCAAGGGTATCCTCTCAAAAGTGGATTCTCGATAGCGGATGCTCCCGCCACATGACGGGTGACAAACCAAAGTTTGTGGAGCTAAATATCAAAAAGAAACTTGAAATTGTCATTTTTGGAGACAATCGGTCATGTGAAATAGTCGAGAAAGGTAAAATCGGTAATGGTAAGGTTAATATTAATAATGTTCATCTTGTCAATGGTCTAGAATTTAATCTTATAAGTGTTAGTCAATTAATGGATAATGGACATCAAGTAAAATTTAAAAAAGATAAATGTATAATTTCACATGGTACTAACAACGCTACGTTAGTTGCACAAAGAGAAGGGAATATATATACTTTTGATTTTGAGCAGCAGGAGGAAGAACTATGTCTTGCCATAATTCAAGATGAAGCAAATCTATGGCATAGAAGGATGGGACACGTTCATATGGATTTGATCAAAAAGTTGTCCTCAAATAATCTAGTAAAAGGGTTACCCAAGATAAACTTTGAAAAGAAAGGTATATGTGATCCATGTCAACTCAGAAAATAAGTAAGAACATCATTCACAGCCAATAACATGGTATCAACTTCTTCTCCTTTATAATTACTCCATCTTGATTTATTTGGACCAGAAAGGCATGCTAGTCTAAATGGTAAATTTTATGCATTTGTGATATTTGATGATTTCTCTAGATACACATGGGTATTATTTCTTAAAACTAAAGATGAAGCATTTAAAGGATTTGAAAAACTAATAAGAAACTTGGAAACAAAATATAGCCTCAAACTCATAAAAAGCAGAAGTGATCATGGTACAGAATTTCAAAAGGATTTTGTTATATTCTGCAATCAAAAAGGAATTAGTCATGAGTTCTCAGCACCAAGAACTCCTCAACAAAATGGAGTGGTAGAAAGAAAAAATCGAACCTTACAAGAAACAGCTAGAACTCTAATTCAAGAAAGTAAACTTCCAAAGAAATTCTGGGCTGAAGCTGTGAACACATCATATTATGTACTAAATAGAGTACTCATTCATCCAATTATCTTGAAAACACCCTATGAACTATTAAATAATAGAATTCTAAATATAAGCTATTTCAAAGTCTTTGGATCTAAATGTTTTATTCTTAACACCAGTGAAAACTTGGGTAAATTTGATGCTAGATCATATGAGGGAATCTTCATTGGCTATTCTCAAAATAGTAAAACATATTGCATATATAATGTTCAAAAGATATGTATTGAAGAATGTATACATATTAAATTTAACGAGTCTAACAATGATATTCCAAAAGAAGAGAAGAATATGCAGGTAATCTAGAGACTGCTGCAAATCTAGCCTATTATATAAAGAAAAATAGCAATTGGAAGGAACCTATATAACAAGCTAGATTAGATGAGCAGCAGGACCAGGAACCTATCCAACAAGATGAATTAAATGAACAACAGGACCATGAACTAGAAACTACTCAAGATAATGATCTCCATCAAGAAGAAATGATCCATGACATTCAATTGACAAAATCGGCAAGATACATCAAAAATCATCCTCCAGAGAACATTATTGGCAATATAAATGAAGGAGTTACTCCAAGAAGAAGAGCACAAAATCTTTGTGCGTTTTCAGCATTCTTATCTCAAATTGAACTAAAGAATGCCAAAGAATCCATTATTGACGAAAATTGGTTACTAGCAATGCAAGAAGAGCTACAACAATTCGAAAGATGTCAAGTGTGGGAGTTAATGCCTCCTCTAAAAGATGTATCTTTTATTGGAACTAAATGGGTGTTAAAAAACAAACTTGACGAGTATGGAACAATTACAAGAAACAAAGCTAGACTAGTGGCTCAAGGTTACAACCAACAAGAAGGGATAGACTATGAAGAAACATTTGCCCCTGTAGCTCGGTTGGAATCTATTCGGATATTGTTAGCATTTGTGTGCTTTAGAAAGTTCAAGCTACACCAAATGAATGTCAAAAGCGCCTTCCTCAATGGCTATATAAATGAAGAAGTATACGTAAAACAGCCTCCTGGATTCAAGCATTAAAAGTTTCCACATTACATATACAAACTAAAGAAGGCATGTTATGGAATCAAACAAGCTCCAAGAGCTTGGTATGAGAGCTTGAGTAAGTACCTCCTATAAAGATTCTACATTATTTATTAAACGTCAAAATAAAGATATCATCCTTGTAAAAATATATGTAGACAATATAATTTTTGGTGCTACTAGTAACTCTCTTTATGAGTGGTTCTCCAAATGCATGCACAAGGAGTTTGATATGAGCTTAATGGGAGAACTCAATTATTTTCTAGGCCTCTAAATCAAGCAACATAATGAAGATAGTTTCATTTACATTATGGCTGGCCCTTCGCAGACGTCTCCTAACTAATGACCTGTTCTCAGCCTACTCTAGCTTCCGTCCAATGATTTGTCCCTTATGTGAGGCCTCTGCTGAGTCTTTCCCCCATCTCTTCTTTGCATGTCCCTTCTCCACCACTGTCCTTTCTTCGGTCCTTACCCTTGGGAACTCTTTCCACTGGCCTGGGACAATTTGGTGGAATTCATCTTGAATTTTAAGGGGGATTTTATGTTGACTGAAATATTAAAGCTATCCTTTGCTACTACAGTCTACAAAATTTGGACTACCAGGAATTCTAAAGTTCATAACAACTTGAAGATACCTCCACTGGTTGTTAGCCCGTGAGATTATTAATGTGATCAAGGCCCGACTCTCTTCCTCCTTGAAGTTCCATAAGGCTGTACATACCTGCACCATCTACAATATTTGGTTATAGTGGCTTTGGGTCCGGCTAGGTAACATCTGTCTGTCATGGGTTGCTGACTGCTGGGCTGCTGACTGGTTCACCTGGTCATGGTTGCTGGACAATGGGTTGCCAATTTCTCCTGGCTTTTGACGACTTTGACTCTTATGTATGGTTGTACTGAATTTATACTTTGCTTTATGAATGTTCCTTGTTCTCTCGCTTTGCTCTAGTTTTATCTTTTGGGTTTCCTTCATGGGGCCTGTCCCATGATGATCTCTAAAGCTTCTGGGGTATGCCCCTTTGTGATTGTAGTATCTGTTTTCCTTTCTATAACAAACAAATTTAGCAAAAAAAGAAGATAGTTTCATTCATCAAACCAAATATACAAAAGAACTACTCAAGAGATTCAAATTTGATAAATCAAATTCAAAAGCCACACCAATGAGCACATCGGTAAAACTTATAGCAGACGAGAAAGGTATGGATACAGAAATAACAAAATATAGAGGTATGATCGGATCCTTATTATATTTAACTGCATCTAGACCTGATATAATGTACAATGTATGTCTATGTGCTCGTTTTTAAGCAAAACCTAAAGAATCACATTTACAAAACTGTTAAACGAATATTTAAATATTTGAGTGGTACTATGAATTTAGGTTTATTTTACCAAAAGTGCAATAATTTTGATCTAATGGGTTACTCAGACGCTGATTATGCAGGTTGTCAAATAGATAGAAAAAGTACAAGCGGTGCTTGTACATTTTTGGGACAAAGTCTTATTGCATGGCATAGTAAGAAGCAAACATCAGTTTCCCTATCTAGCACTGAGGGTGAATATTTAGCAGCAGGGAGTTGTTGTTCCCAAATTCTATGGATGCGTCAAACATTATGTGAGTTTGATATTGTGTGTGAAAATGTGCCTATATATTGTGATAATACGAGCACCATCGATATTTCCAAAAATCCAGTTTTACACTCACGCACAAAATATATAGAAGTTTGACACCATTTTCTTAGGGACAATGTGTCCAAAGGCTTAATAAAATTAATCTTTATCCCAACTGAGTACCAATTAGCAGACATATTTACAAAACCCCTGGGTGAAGAAAGATTATGTACTCTAAGAAGAGAACTTAGTATGTGTCTGGTATAGATATATCTGGTCTGCATGTTTTAAGGAAATCAGACACACGTAAAATATATCACTGCATGATCTGTTGCCTTAAATAAAATAAAAATCTATTCAGATCCTTCTTACCAAACACGGTTCCACGACTTCCTAGATCTCGATAACACGCACACACGTTAAATCTAAATCCTACTTTACTCTTTTGCCTTCTTCATCTCTCATAATTCTTTCATCCCTCCAACCGTTCCAGTAACCATCTCTTACTCTTAAACCCTCTCTGTCACAATGCGAACCCGACTTGCTAAGCGCCTACAAGATGAATCTGACGATGCGATACCTCCGCCTTCTCCTCCTTCTTGGCCTTCCATATGCTCCTTATAGCAACCAAAACAGAAACAACCACTAATAACCACCATCTCCGGTGACTCTTCCTTCTCTGAAGAATCTGAAACAAGTATTCCCTCTCCTCCATCGGTCGGTATATCTGCTGTGGCAAAACGTCGTCGACTCAAAGAATCAACACCAGAATCCCCTCTTATATCGGTAATGCCCTTATCCTTTTCTCTGCATGATGTTCCTGATAATTTTTCAGAGGACATAACTTCGAACTGGGTTTTAAATCCTCAGTTTGTTAAAAATTGTTTGCTTATGAGAAAACAATTGATCTGGTTTATTATCAAAACTCTCCTTTACAACACTTCCTTGAATCCTGTGGTTTATCATCCTTGATTTTCCCTCCCTCTATGGCTTATCCTAAGTTGGTCCCACAATTTTATACTAACCTTGAGCATAATGGTGACTGTTATACCTCTTTTGTCAAAGGGAAGTCATTATTTTTCACCGTTATGGACTTAGGGAGTATTTTGTTTATTCCTTTTACGGGTGATTTTCCCTTTACCCTTAAACGACCGGTTTATTCCCCTTGCTCCCCTCTTGACTAACTTCAAACTATAATGGATGACCCCACTCTAACTACAGTGATTCTCCCCAAAACTATTGATGTGTCCCCCACTGCTATGGTACTACACAAACTATTGAGGTATAATCTCTTACCTCGTATCGGTGGTGGTCCTGACTTTACATACCAAGATTTGGTCTTAGTTGCTCTGCTTTTAAAAGGGAAACCTTTTAACTTCTCTCTTATGATGTTGAAACACATGGTCAACTGCATCAAACATTCCAAAAAATGTCTTCCTTATAGCTGTTTTCTCATAAAACTTTTCAATCATTTTCAAATCTCCCTAGACAATGAAGTTTCAATCACCATCACTGACTCCATTGATTCTGTGAATCTCAAAAGCTCTCATATCACTCTGGTTGATGGTAAGTTCATTCGAATTATTCCTGAGGTACCCTCAGTTCCCCCGGAACCTAATTCCATCCCATCTGCTCCACAACCCCCTCTCCTAAAATATTAGCTCTCCTCAATACTCTTGTTACAAATAATGTCGATCTACATGCTGATGTGAAAGACATCCAACACAGACTTTCTGTGTTAGAAAAGGGTAAACTTCCCATCGGCTGAGCAGAACTGCACACTTTCTTTCGCACAGTTGAGGATGAATTCATTGATCTGCAGGCCGGATTTGAGCTGCATACCAAGACAACGGTGGAAGCTCTGCAAAAGAAAATGAATCAGAACGCCTGCTAGCTGAGTACCGAACTCAAGATCATTTGCAACCAGATTGGGTCCTTAGGCAGGTTTACTGAACGACACATGAATGATTTAAGTGAAGAACTGCAGGCTGAAACAATTAACTCTAGAATACGTGATGACACTACAGTACAGACAAAAGTCCTCAACATAATCAATTTGATTAATTAATTAGGACAACGAGATGGAGAGTTGAGTTAAGATTTGATCTTGCAGTTACTCCAGGATTCCTTCCCACAATTATTGTGAATTTTTCATATGAACAAGCTAGATATCAACCTCGCTGATTTGCTTAACATGTTGAAAATGCTGAGAGTCAATTTCCAACCAAGAAAGACCAAGTCTTACTGGTAGGGGCCAAAGGATCTTCTAAAAAGAAGAACGATTCAAAGAAGGTAAATAGAAAACCAAAAACAAAGGATAATAAGAACAAAACTGATACGGATAGCAAAAGAGTTTGCTTCCACTGCAATAAGTCTGGACACTGGAAAAGAAATTGCGAGAAACATCTTGCTGCTTATTGAAGTTTTGGTTACAAATACAGTTTTGTTCATGATTGAAATTAATCTTTTAGTAAGTTAAGGCTCTACTTGTGTATTGGATACTAGCTTTGGTTCTCATAAATATAGATTTATGAAGCGACCAAGAAGAAGTAGAAAGCTAAACAACGGATAAGTAATCCTATATGTGGGAAACGAAGCAGCAAAGGTTGCTGCATTAGCCATATGAACTTATTGTTTAGCACTACTTATGGGCAAGTCTATTAAGTCAATAAGTTGTTATTGTATTTTAGTTCTTGTTAAAACATTATTTCTATTTTGTTGTTGGACAACAAATTTTTGGTATTATATTTAAGAACAATTGTTGTTCTATTTATAATAATAATGTTTTGAACAGAACTGAAATATTACTTAATGGATTTTGTGTACTTAACTTACGTGAAAAATTATTTTGCAAATTAAACAAACTAGTATAAGAAAAGGAGATGATGATTCAAAGAGTTAAATATGTGTATTTACTGAAATACAAATGTAAATTATTTAAAAAGGTCAAAGAATTCAGAAGTGAAACTAATTGAAAAGTATTATAGAATTCTTTGATCAGATCGAGGAAAGAATACTTGTGCAATAAGTTTCTAGATCATCTCAAATAGTTTTCTCATAATGGACGCCTACTGATACGCAATAATTGATTAATGTATCTAAAAGGAAAAATCGCACCTTATTGGACATGGTGCGGTTCATAATGATTTTACCGACATTCCAGTATCTCTCTGGGGTCATGCCCTAGAAATGGCTGCATATCTACGAAAAGGTAACCTCAAAATTCGGCCCTAAGACTCCATAAAAGTTATGGACATGGAGGATTCCAAATCTTAAGTGTGTTAAGATAAGGGGTTGTCCAACTTATGTGAAAAGGTTTCAAAGGATACGCTTGGAATAAAATTTGACAAGCACAGATTTGTGGGACATCCTAAAGTAAGTTTAGGGTATATGTTCTATAATCCTACTTAGCAAAAAGTGTTTGTTGCGAAACACGTTACCTTCTAAGATAAAGGTGTTTATCATTGAAGGAGCTAGTGGGAGGATAATAGATCTTGAAAAGTTCAAGAACCACAAATCACTATAAGTCAAATAAGATGAACCTGTAGATAGACCTATTGTATCACAACCGAATCGTAAATCTGGAATAGTACCGAAGATAATTAGGAGGTATGGATTCATCATGGATGATGATGATGAGGTATACATCATAAAGATGATGATTCAGTAACATACGATGAGGTAAGAGTTGTAGAGACTCAAAGAAATGGATTGAAGTAAGCTTATAAAAAAATGGAACATTCGTTTTGATGAGATAATCAAAAGAGTTTGATTTTATCAAAAATAAGAATGAACCTAGTGTGTACAAAAGGGTCAGTAGGAGCGTTGTAACATTTCTAGTATTATATGTTGATATATATTACGGATAAGGAATGACATACTAATGCTACAATTAGTAAAGATAAAGTTGTCTAAACATTCCTCTATGAATGATTTAGGAAGAGTATCGTAATTGGGTATAAAAATCTATATAGATAGATTTTAAAGGATACTCGATTTAACCCAAGGAACATATATTCATTTGATGCTAAAGTCGTTTAGCATGGCAAACTCCAAGAGATGTCTCATGTTGATGAGCCATGGAGTGTATCTCTCTTAATAGTTCCCATAACTCCTGAAAAAGAGAGATCACATGAGTGACAATCATGTATGCAATGAAATATACGAGACCTGATGTTGATCGATTATATTCTGGAGAAGATCACTGTAAGAAAGTGAAAAATATCTTAAAGTACTTAATCGGTACTAAGGATGTGATTAAAATTTATGGTGAGTCTAAATTAAAACTAGAGGGCTTAACAGACTCAAGTTTTTCAGACAGACCAAGACGACAGAAAATCTACTTTAAGGTAAAGCGTTACCTTGAACAGTGATGCAGTGAATTGGAAAGGTTTCAAACAACAAAGAGTTGTCGGTTTAGTAATAAAGACAAAGTATATAGTTATAAATGAAACTGCAAGTTGATTATTTGGATGAAAAGTTCATTACAGAACTAGGAATAGTTCCTAAGTCTCATCTTGGATCAAAACATGTGTTGTGGCACTTTCATTTGATTATATGAATCATTGAAAGATGGGGAATTACTATAGAGATAATGGACTCTCAAGAACAACATTACATATCCATTTACTAAAGCTTATCCAACAGCAGGATAACCGTCACTTAGAGAAGAAGGGTATGAGATGCCAGGCGATTGACTTTAGTGCAAGTGGGAGATTAAAAGTAGTATGCACACAAGACAATCATGTTTGATGATAAAGCATATACTTTGTAACAATCGTATTCATTTATTAATAAAAAGTATTAATTTATTAAAGGTTTTTAATAATCTAAATGATGCTGCTTTATAATATGTGATAAACCCATAATTTTAAGCAATGCTTTTAGAATAATGATGATGATCATTCTAATGAGATCTAAATTCTTAGAAAGCTTAAAAATAAAATAGTTCCCAATCGTTGGATTACTAAATTAGGGATTAGTGAATCCGGATAGATTGGTACATACGTTACTTGCCCATTGAATGAGGATGATTGATCTCATGATCATTTATATGGAGATACTAAAGCAAGTATGTAGGTGCTTATTGGAGAATAAGTACACTGAACGCGGCTCACTAAGGAATACCTAATGGAGTTTTACTTACATGTCAATAGGAATTCTTATAGTGATAGTAGTACAAGTGATCCTTGGACTTGAGATTATCATAGTATCTTGTATATGATGAGTTATACTTTGACTTATTCCTTAAGACCTTTAGAGTATATCAAAGGGTATGCTTGGATATAGTAAGTTGTACATAGAGATAATATGTGATCAATAAAGAATCTACCACTTCTAGTAAAAAAAGAGAAATGTCATATGTGATTCGATAAATGACAACCCAGTTGTCCTTGGCCAAGGCAGAATGAAATTAGAAAGGAGTTTCTGATTTGCATTATTTGGAGTTGTGCATTTAAGAGTCGAAATACATATAATTAAATAAAATAAGACTTGACAGTAATTCCATGTCTTATATTTAATTGGGACATTGTATGGTGGAAGGATTGAATTGTACGGTAACTATTTACTCAAAGGTTCTTTTTATGATTAATGTTAAAATCTATATTATGTGGAAAGTCGTTAATCGCTAGGGAGACTTATCCCTATTATAGAATAAATATTATTTATTTAAATAAATTATTAGTTTAATTTATTTATTTAAATAAGATTATAATTGTTTTAATTGATTTATTCACAACCGGTTTAATATGGAGAACCTAAAGGGTCACACTATAAAAGGGATTATTTAAGAAGCAAATGACATAATCGTAATAATAAGTTAAGTGTATTTAATTTAATCTATGGTGATAGAATAAATTAAATACATTAAGATTTATTTAATATTTTGGAAATATTAAATATAAATTAATAAGAGGAGTCTTATTATTGTTATTACTATTATTATTATTTAATTTCTAAAGGAGTTTGAGAATTAATTAATAAAAGTACTCTCATATATTCCTAATAAGATTAGGAGGCCAATTAATTAAAAGAGTTTAATTAATTATTCCTAAAAGAGTTTAATTAATTATCCCTAATAAGATTAGGGATCTTAATTAATTTAAAGAATTTAATTAATTAAACAGTACCCTATTTTCTAATTAGATTAGAAAGGTTAACTGATATGTTTATAAGAGGAGTCTTATATCAGATATCATAAAATGTAATTTCAAGAGTTGGGAGAGTACACCTTTTTCTATGAGAGATAGAAAAATTAGGGTTTTTCCAAACACCCATCTTCTTGAATCTTTCTTCTTCCTTGGTGGATCACCTTTAGAGACCAAACATTTGGGTGGCTAACATTGATTAAAGGAAAGAACCAAACCCGGTGGATTCAAGTTGAACACGAAAAGGATTTAGAGGTGAACTTGTTCCTGAGGAAGCTCGAATCTTCAAAGATCTAATTCTTATTCTTCATCTTTTTGTTTAATTAATAATTGTGCATAAAGAATAATCTGGTTTGTAAATTTTTAAAATTTATTTTACCATGCTTCTGCTTACTTTGTGCAATTTGATTGTGTTCATGAATCTTACAAACCTAACAAATAAATATTAAATTATCATAATATATAGCTACAATTATTACAAATAACACCTTCTAACTTATTCCTTTAGCTTTCCCTTTCCTTTGTCCTTACCAGAACCTTCTGGTCGATCAAGCTTAGCTGAAAATATTTAAATTTAAAGCAAGAAAGAGCATTAAATTACCCAACAAGTAATATCAATTAATAGTCGTTAGCTGAAAGAAATAAATATTTTTTTGAACTATACTTCTACAACGAATCAATTGTTGTGAAGTAACTGAAACAATACCGGTCAACATATCTAATCATTCATATTTTTGAAACTACGTACTGACTATGAATGTTGAGCAGTCAATAGACTATGAACTTTCATTTTTTAATTTTTTAAAAAGGATTTGTACAGAAATTCATCTGCAAGCCGTCATGAATTACGGACACATTGGGTGATCAGCCCGTATGCCCTGTATTGATCAACACTACATGCTAGAACTATATTTGCATTCATCATAACCGCCTTTGGCGTAAAAAAGTTTCCCAATTTTGGGATGTTCATACTCAGTCTGGAGTCTGAACCAAAATAATTCAGTTGGACGACTCTATCATAAAGCATCATGTTCAACGATATATATCAAACTATGTCTAGCTGGGTCAAATAGCATAGACAGCTTTTAATCATATTACCGAAATTCAATAAGTATGTATCAACACTTGTTCAAATACAACCATTATCTAAGTGAAGACATTTGCATAACCAAACTTAGCTCATAACGAATAAAATAAATCTTAATCATATATGAATGTATCGAACGAGAATTTTGTAATTTAATTTTAAATATATATTGGATTATATAAATATTTTAATTGATTTATTTGTTGAGATAAATAAATAATTGATGAAATTACTGTGCAATAAGTTAGTTAAAATGTGTTATAATAATTAAATTAATAAATGATAATTTTATAATTAGAAGATTTAATTTAATAAGATAATTAAATTAAATGAATTATCAAATAATTATAGTGTAGTTCTAATTTGATTTAATAATTAAATTAGAGATTTATTAGTTTGTTAAATAAAATTATAAATCATTATGGAAATTCCAATTATAAGGCAAATGTTAATTTAAATTATAAATTTAATTAAGTTAACTAAATAATGGTGTGGCAAGGAACTATATAATATAAGTATTATAAAAGAAAATTAAAATGAGGAGTTTGTGTGTAGCCAAACATGGCCTTGTTGCCTTTGGCATAATCTAACTGACGTAGCCTATTGGTTTCTTACCTGATGTACGTGGGGAGAGGCTTATATCAGTTTATATATCTACGCGTATTTTCCCAAGTCTAAAGAACAGAGAAATTGAGTGAGAAGAAGAACAAGAGAGAATCAGAGGAAGGAATTGAAGCAACTCTCTATCATTTTTCTTCAGTAATCAACGATAAATGTATAATCTACTCTAATTTTAACACTTAGTTTTGTAATTTCTATTCTCTGTGAATTGGAAGATTGTAAGATATTGATTATATGTAGGTATAATCTTATAGAATCTGTTAATTGTCATCTACAAACAATTTTAGTGATCAAATTCATAGAAAGCATGATTTAAAATGAAGAAATTGGAAATTTGAGATAGTATGTATATTTTGGTTCAATTTAAGACTAAAAATTGGGCAAGGGTTCATGATAGAATCTGTAAATTGATGACTGATATGGTTAATATATTGGAAAACGAAAACAATGCAACTGAAATGGCTTAATTTGGTTAAGAATTGGAGGTTTAGTGATTGAATTCGCTAAATGTGTTGAAAGTGGAGAAAACAACAAAACACATGGTTTTAATCCTTTAAAATTTGGTTGTTTTGTTGTTAGAAGTGTTATATCTATGCTTAGCAATGTTGTAATAAGTTTATAGCTTTTGAGTTTAGAGAATTGTTGTAAAAATTAGAGTTTGGGTGTAACAGGGCTGAAGCTGTTGCAGTTTCTATCTGCGTACTAGCGCAGCTGCACCGGTACCAAAGGCAGAAATGGCGCAGCTGCGCCTATTGGCTTTCTGAGGTCGAGCACTAGCGCAGCTGCGCCGGTGCCAAGGCTTGGGACAGCGCAGCTGCGCTGTACCCTAGGCAGAGACAATGTATTTTTTTTAGATTGTAGTCTATGATATGTTGTCATAACAACCTAGGCTAGTATGTACAATAAGATGTTAATCATACCATAAGATTTAATAACAGATTGTAATGTATTGTAATACCAAAAATGAAGATTTGTAAGTAATTACTTAACAAGTTATATAATGATTGAAATTCGATGTTTGTAAGAGTTAGAGGTGAATGCTAAAGCTTTATATTATATGATAGTCAGTTTTCAGATTCGTGTTGTGTGGTTAACTAATATGGTTAGACTTTAGGTTAAAGGTTATGAGAATTGAACCGAATCGATAAGGTTAATGATAATATAGCTAACCGATGGTGCAACTCTAATGGTATATGTAGGGTGTTTGGCAAACACTTATTAAACTTGTGTAGCTTACGCCCGAGACAAGTTTCCTAACTTCATTCTATTTATAATGAATGGAAGTTTCATAACTCTATTTATCTTTTGTTATCGAGCAAGTTCTCTAACCCTAATTTATCATTATGCAAGTTCCTAAACCTTATATTTAAATTGAGCAAGTTTATTTATTCCATCTCGTTTATGATTATGCAAGCTCTTGTATTCTAATTCTTTACATTGAGCGAGTTTCACATTTTTAACTCTTGTTTTTGCTATTTAAAGCATAAACTGTTTAAGTTCATTGTCCCAAATGAGTTTTCTGACTCTTTTGTAAGTAACACATTGTATATACCATTTCTATTCAATTGTATATTGTTATTATTATTCAATCTTTAACTTAAATATCGTTGTTCAATCTTATATTATTGTGTTGAGCCTTCGAATAGCAAACAAACTTTAATTGATTGGACTAATCTGTAATTGATGAGTGTTATAAAATTCTAGAACTACTGATAAGCTAGTTCTAAACTAAACTTTTTTTAGTGCAGAAATCCTAAAGTCAAACTGAGATGAACAACCTTATTATAGGGGATTATGTACGCGTTAGCGTTTAGATGTTTGTGCACAATACATGGTACAAAGGGTTGATCCCCCTAAGTACGTAAGGAAGGGTCTGTATAGTCTAAATTACTGTTAAGGTTGGGGTAAAAATACCTAATTACCGGACATAGTTCATGGTCTTTAGACCCTCAGATATAAATCTTGAGCTTGTTTTCTATTTTTGATTCATAGAACAAGTTCTCTATTATTCAGTATTCATTGCTTAACCTTATATTGTTGCTATTATCACTCTTTATATTAGTGAGCAATTGTTTGCTCACTCTTGCATTTAACACTGCAGCTAAAGTTAAAAAATTTGATGAGCCGTATTCTAGCAAAGGAAAGGGCAAGATGTCCAAGTGATGAAGACTTATTTGAATTTACTTAACTAAATTTATGTTATAAGACTTATGTTATTTTGTGATGTATTCAACAGACTTATGTAATAGTTTAAGGTTAGATTGTAAAATTCTAACTTTTATGAATAAAGATGAATTTTTTTCAATAAATATCATTTTTGAATATTATGGTGTGGATTCAATATAATGTTATAGTTATGGGTAAAATTTTCAAATTTTGCAAAGTACGCAAGCTGTCATAAAATATTCGATTGGTCGGGGAATATTCGTTTTAACAGGGAATATTCGTACAACGACACAATCATTAGTGGACCCCATAACGGAATTATTGTCGGAATGAGAAAACGACAAAAATATCTTTTTATAAAAGTAACGGCGGAAGTTTTACCGTTAACTGTTAAATTACTCGGTGATGAAAAGTACAGTAATACGCGTGGTTGCATAGTAGCACACGGTATTAATTATTGATGCTTACGTGAGAAGTCACTTAGTTATATTCAATTATTGCTACAGTAATTGTTGCATAGTATATCACGTTATTTGATTCAATTAATGTCGATATTTTATATATTATTAAACTAATAATTGAGACGAAACAGTTATTCATATTATTATTTGCAATATTGACGATGTCTAGAAAGTTCTATCGAGGAGAGATTTGGTCACCTAATTGCGCGCCAATAGGGAGAAATCTTTATTGGAAAACCCCCTTTTTTCTGGGAACGATCTGGTTGTTAAAAATAGTAAATAATAATAATGATGAATAAATATTGTTAAAAATATTGAGGGAATTTTTTTATGAAGTATTTGATGTAAATTTTGCTTAATTTATGGACCGTCCATTTACCCATTTTTCAAAATTACAGGTAGAAGTTATCTCAGTTTTGTTTTATATATATATATATATATATATATATATATATATGTTGTACGGGAGGTAAATGGGGGGGGGGGTAATTGCCTTGCTAGGAAGGGAATTGATATATATAATATATATAAGTTGCCATGTGATTATATATATATATATATATATATATATATATATATATATATATATATATATATATATATATATATACCGGATAAGTTTTTAAAAGAAAAACTTAAACAGAAAAAGAAAAGATTAAGAAGATGTCCAGTGAATCAGTAAAGTAATTTCTTTCTTTTATTTATAAACAGTTGAGGAAGGGATTACATTAATTCCTAGACTAACTGTTTGAGGAAGAAGGAAGTAGGAAGAACTTCTTCTTCATCATCTAACTAGGAAGATCGAAGTTGGAAGTTTCGTCTCCGGCTAACTCTAGAGAGAAGGGGGAGAGGGCCTCGAAGAGCTTTCTAGAGAGAGAAGCTCTGAGGCTTTACTGAATTAAGCATAAGTAACTCTAAACACTTCGAGTTACTTAAATAGAAAACTGAAAAGTAAATTACTGTTTGATTCACGCAGGAATCACTATTACATTGACTGAAGTAAAAGTAATTTACTTAAGTAAAAGTAAAACGTAATAAACATTTTACATTTACTTTTACATTGGTAAATGTTAAAAACATTTAACTTAAGTAAAAGCAAAAGTTATTCTTTTACTTTCACTTTTACATTTTACTAAAGTAAAAGACTTTTTGCTTTACGGAAAACAAAAGCTGAGATGATGGCTGGGGCCATCACCTGTTGGTGACTGAAGATGCCTCTGGCGTCTTCTCCGTTGACTGGTCCATCTCCTGTGGATGCCGGAAGGTGTTGTTGATCATCTTCTCAGATGAGTCACCATCCCCATGAAAAACTTAAACAGAAAAAGAAAAGATTAAGAAGATGACCGGTGAATCGGTAAAGTAATCTCTTTCTTTTATTTATAAACAGTTGAGGAAGGGATTACATTAATTCCTAGACTAACTATTTGAGGAAGAAGGAAGTAGGAAGAACTTCTTCTTCTTCATCTAACTAGGAAGATCGAAGTTGGAAGCTTCGTCTTCGGCTAACTCTAGGGAGAATGGGGAGAGGACCTCGGAAGAGCTTTCTAGAGAGAGAAGCTCTGAGACTTTACTGAATTAAGCCTAAATAACTCTAAACACTTCGAGTTACTTAAATAGAAAACTGAAAAGTAAATTACTATTTGATTCACGCGGGAATCACTATTACATTGACTGAAGTAAAAGTAATTTACTTAAGTAAAAGTAAAACGTAATAAACATTTTACATTTACTTTTTTACATTGGTAAATGTTAAAAGCATTTAACTTAAGTAAAAACAAAAGTTATTCTTTTACTTTCACTTTTACATTTTACTAAAGTAAAAGACTTTTGCTTTACGGAAAGCAAAAGCTGAGATGATAGCTGGGGCCATCACCTGTCGGTGATTGAAGATGCCTCTGGCGTCTTTTCCGTTGACTGGTCCGTCTCCTGTGGATGTCGGAAGGTGTTGTTGATCATCTTCTTAGATGAGTCACCATCCCCATACAAAATTTATTCACCGAAAAAATGGTCAAAATCTTCAAAATTTCTTATATTTTGTAAAAAAAAATTGTTTAAAAATAAATTAGATGAAATCTAAAACAAAGGATCACTCGTGTGACAACTGAGATTTTGTAATTAATTTTAATATTTATTGGATTGAATAAATATTTTTTGAGGTATTAATTATTAGATTAAATAATTATTTGTTGAAATTATGGTAGATTAATTTAATTACATGTGTTGTATTTATTAAATTATTGTGGAGAATTTTATTATTCGATGTATGCATTTATGTGAGCTTATTGTATTAAAAGAAATATTTAATAAGCCTATTGGTATTTTAATTAATTTAATTATTAATTAGAGAGTTAATAATTTGACATTATTTATTAATGAGAAATTTAATTATGTGACTATGTGAATTTATGAGAAATTATTATATTTTATTTAAAGTAAATTAAATAAAATTTTGGATTTATTTTATAAGGAGTGTGACATTTTTAAACTATATGATAAAATAGTTATAAAATTAAATGGGATTAAGTTTTTAAAACTAGCCAAACATGGCCTTAATGGGAGTTATCAGTAGTTACCCATGACTGGGTTAATTGACCATTATATGCATCAATTTCTTTTTCCTTTATTATATTACGTATTCTTTTCTTCTTCATTATGTGCCTAAGTCTAGAAAGAATAACAGAGAGAGATACGGAGAAAGAGTTGACAATTCAGATATTCTTAAGAGGATTGTGAGAGTCATCTGAGAAGGAATTCATCTTCTATTAATTCTACGCTTGGGTAATCCCTTTAACCCAATTCTTTTCTACGTCATTTAGTGTTATAAAATATGGCTCTCCAAATTTTGTAAAATTCTCTGTGGTTGGAAATTGTATTAACTATGTGGTTATATACGTGATTTATGTCATAGTAGCATGTTTAATATATATTGTATATGATTCCATATCATAAGTTTCGTAATATGATGACTTGTTATTTCAAAATTTATAGAGTTTGGGTTTTGGCCATATGGCCCTTATACGTAAATTTAATATGTCAAACATAAATGGTTTTGTAAAATTTATACTCTTATTTGATTATGCATGATAAAACGAACAAAACAAAACTTGAATAGTTGGATTTGGCCTTATAACGAATCCGTAGTATTAAATTCCATGTTTGTGTTCAAGAACATCAAGAACAGTACAATTTACATATTTTAATTATGTAATTATATGTTTTAATGGGTTAAAATCACTCTTTAAGTGTTGGGTAAGGATTATATGCCAATTCTAACATGTGGGTATGATTAAATTCGTGTAATAATAATTTTAATTGGAGTTTTTGGCTGTGTAATGCAATTTTCACGAATTGCAGAACAGTTTCTGGTTCGCCGCGCCGCGGCGCTAGTCTCGTGCCTTAACATCTGCGCCGCAGCACCAAGAGTCCGGCCGCAGTGCCATCGCACCGCAGCGCAGAGTACCAGTACAACAGTGGCGCCGCAGCGCCACTCTGCAGAATGTCTAGAAATGACTTATTTTTAAATGTTCAAGTCTAGCAATGTGTTAGTAACTTATAGTAATGAACATAAAAACTTGTTAGACATATAATTAGGGGTTAAAATAAATTATTAACACGTCCATAACACAATTACGTGTAAATTGAATGATCGAATGCATAATTAGCTTATTGTTCGTGAAATCTAATTTTTTGACAATAAGTGCAGTAATTGACTAAATATAGTCATGAATTCGAGTTAGATAAAAGAATAAACTTATGATGTTTAGTACGTTGTAATTGACTGGTATTGTGAACGTAATTGATATGTAGGATTTAAATCAAAGAACGAGTTTAGTTAAAGTGTAATCTACGCACGAGGCAAGTATCTTAACCCTACTTGTTATCATTATTCAAGTTTGTAAATTAGTTCAAGCAATTCTTGTCATTATTAAATCAAGTTTGATTTGTTATATTAAAGATTAACTATGTTTTCAAAGTATGAATCTGTTATACAATACTTGTTCTATTGTATATCTCTTGAGATTGTTATTCAATTTAAATACCATTTATTGTGAACCTTCTTGTTAGACTAACGAACCCTTATTGATTCGACTAGTCCATAGTTGATGAACATTCTAAATTCCCGAACCCTTATTGATTTATCCAAACCAAACTTCCTTTGGTGCGGACTCTAATGTCAAACTAAGATGAACAACCCTGTATAGGGGATTACTTATACGTTAGCATTAAGATATTGTGCACAGTATGATGATACTAAGGGCTGATCCCCCTAAGTACGAGAAGAAGAGTCCATAGTTTTATTACTGTTAAATGTTTCAAGTATAACCCTTGATAACTTAGGGACCTCAAGGTCTTATGACCCTCAGAATTTTGTTGATTCTTGGTAATCATTTTTTGGTTCAAAAGTTAAACTTTATTTCAGAAGTCCTTGATTCACTCGCATGTTATTATATTGTTATTTCATTGTTATACTTGTGGGCAATCGTGCTCACTCTTGCGTAAAAATAACATTGCAGTTAAGAACGAAAGAACCGACGAGCCTTCTTCTAGCAAAGGCAAGGGCAAAGCTATTAAGTGATGAAGACGTGTTATTAAATTTTAAGAATGTCATTGTTAAGACTCGATGTTGTTTAAGACTTATTATTTGTTTATGTTTTCACATGGATATTTAAGGTTAGTATGACCTGGGATTGTATTTATTATTCAGATATTGTAACCCCCATAAGTGGAGGAATTTTTTCTATATATTGCATGGTTTGTATTTATTATGGGTAGATAGATATATGATTTTGATTAGTGAACACCAAATCATGTGGAAATTGAAGTACCATATTTGGGGGTGTCACAAGTTGGTATCAGAGCTGTAGGTTATAAACCTTAGGTAGGGCTACCTTCGGCTATAACCTTAGAGAAGAAAAGGTGAAGATAGTGAATGAATAACCTCAGATAGAGTTTGAACAATCAGAAGTAATTTAAAAAATTTTATAGAAGGGATTAAAACTTGCGTGACAGGATTCAAAGAAGAATCTCGCAGAGTTATATGGAATATGAATATGGGGTTACCCAACTCCAATAATAAGGATATAAGGTGATAATAAATAGACAGTGTCTATAAGAAGAGTGATAAATAAGTAAAGAATAGAGAATTATATTTAAGTATGGTACAATTGTACTCTTTAGTAGTTGATGTATGGTATCTGGGCTAAATGATTCCTTCATAGAGCGGAGGTATATACGAACTAGCAACTCAGAACCTAGTGTGTTGGTTGTTTGTGGGAAACCACTCAGCGTACCATACTGAAACTGTTAGAGACTCGATGTGTACCAAGTGTAGAGAATGGATGTGTATGATGAAAGTGTAGAACTCGAATGAAATGTTGAGCGATGTAAATGAAGTTAGAATTCTTAGAGAAAGAATTGTTATATAAACAAGAAGATTCAAAGAAGAATCTTGAAGAGATATAAAGATAAGAAATGAGAGTTTCTTAACTCCAATAGCCAAGATAACGAATGATGTCGTAAATGATGAAAGAGGAAAAGAAAGAGGATCGATCGCGAGTTAAGAAAAGAATTTTAAGGGAGATGATTATAGAATAAGATCACGACGTGATCTGTTTAAGTTATAAAAAGAAAGATGGTCTGTAAGATAGAGTTAGGTGGGATTTCAACTAAGGACTCATGTGATGGCTGAGTTGTACAAACTTTTTTATGGGCGAGGGTTTTGTGCTTGCACTCAGTTTATTACATTGATAATCATTGGCATGTTGGTGTGGCGCTATCAATGTATGTGTGTTGAAAAGGTGATTCTTTTCTCATGTGTATGTTTGATAGTTAGAAACTATTAAGATTAGTCAGATATTATTAGGATTAGGTGCGATTCTTAAAACTAATGCATATGGTAAGTTCGTGACTCATAATAATATGGTATGTTTTGAACCCCTCAGCGAATGGACGCCTATGGTCTGACTAGGATAAGTTCTTAAACTCATATTATTGTGGTAAGTTCCTGAACTTCCAATGTGCAGTAAGTTTGATGAACTATTTTGGATAGAAAACGGTCATAGTATAGAGAGCATTGATGAAGTAATGAAGTAAAAATTGAAGTTGATGGATACCGTATATTCTAAATCTACTAGCTATGCTAGACTTTCGAAATTTATTGACTTCGTGCTGTTGTTTACACTTTTATTTTCTTAAAAAACATTGGATCAAATGATGGAACCAATGAGTTTTAACAACAATACTGTTATTTGTATGTCTATGCTAATTGCTTTGGCTAGACAAAAATGATTTGTAATATATCAAAATGTATTTTATATATCATTAATGCATCATGTAACCTGGTGCAAAGATGATAAAAATGACGGAGTCATCAATGCAGTATTACTTAGTGTTGGATGTGATCTAAGGATCGTCAGCCCACTATGGTATGATGTAGTATGATAAAATCACCAAATGACGAAATCCTCAACAGACTGTAAATACAGTGCGGTATCATGACGTCATAAAAAGATTTTTGAGATTTCTTTAAGATATGAGAATACATATGCATGTATGTATATGTATATTTCGGTTGATGTCTGAATGGTTGTAGAGGTCTATGCTATTTGATTCAGCTAGACAAATATTGAAAGATGTTCATGAAATTCAAACGTTCATTGAAAAGTTATGCCAAGCCAAATTGTTTTGGTGCGGATTCAGATGTTGAAAAGTTGAGTTGAACAATCCTATAAGGGGACATGTTTTCGGGGATAATGGTTCCGAGCGTAACGCATATAATCGTTACAAAACACTACGTTGCGGCCCAACGTAGTGGTACAATAGGCTGTCCACCTAGTGTTCGTGAGGAGGGTGTTTTCAGTCTTTATGATTGATAAACACTCTGGTTTGAAGTGTGAAGGATTGAGTTGAAGCACTAGTAAACCGAGAATAGAGTTCATGGTCTTGTGACCCCTCAGCATGATTTGAGATCTTTTAAATTTCTGAGTTATTCATACTTCTTCACAATTATTGAGCAATTGTGGAATATTCTTGCTATTCTAAAAAACGAATGTGGTAAGGAAAGTATTCCTTAGAAAGAAGTAAGTCGTAGAATGTGACACTGAATAATGAGTATGTTGAATAAGTGAGAAAAGAGATTTTGAAGTGAGAAGGATATGAGTTATCAAAGAATAATGTGAAACTTTTAATAGAAAAGTTTAATAATTGTAGAAAGATCTTTGTGAAAAGAAGTGGTTATAAAATCCAAGGAATGAATATAGTATTAACGTAAAATCTATTTTGATAGATCGGATGAATAAAGATTAATAGATAAAATTTCGAGGACGAAATTCTTAGAAGAAAGGGTGAATGTAATATCCCGAGTGTTTTTGATAGCGATCCTTAAAAAAAATGTCGGGTTAAAAGATAATTGAGTTCAAGTGAAAGTTATGAAATGAAACTTAGAATTTGTTAAAGGAATGTAGTATGAAATATAAAATCTATATTTAGGTAATATGATGAAAGATTTCTCTGAGTTATGTGTTTAAATTGTGTCTTCGATTCTGGGGACAGAATCATTGTAAGGGGGGATAATGTAACTGGACTAATTGTTTGAGTTGTGATTCTGAGGACAAAATCCTTTTAAGAGGGAAAAGATGTGACAACCGAGATTTTGCAATTAAATTTAATATTTATGTGAGCTTATTGTATTAAAAGAAATATTTAATAAGCCTATTGGTATTTTAATTAATTTAATTATTAATTAGAGAGTTAATAATTTGACATTATTTATTAATGAGAAATTTAATTATGTGAGTATGTGAATTTATGAGAAATTATTATATTTTATTTAAAGTAAATTAAATAAAATTTTGGATTTATTTTATAAGGAGTGTGACATTTTTAAACTATATAATAAAATAGTTATTAAATTAAATGGGATTAAGTTTTTAAAAATAGCCAAACATGGCCTTAATGGGAGTTATCAATAGTTACCCATGACTGGGTTAACTGACCATTATACGCATCAGTTTCTTTTTCCTTTATTATATTACTTATTCTTTTCTTCTCATTATTTGCCTAAGTCTAGAAAGAATAACAGAGAGAGATACAGAGAAAGAGTTGAGAATTTATATATTCTTAAGAGGATTGTGAGAGTCATCTGAGAAGGAATTCATCTTCTATTAATTCTACGCTTGGGTAATCCCTTTAACCCAATTCTTTTCTACGTCATTTAGTGTTATAAAATATGGCTCTCCAAATTCTGTAAAATTCTCTGTGGTTGGAAATTGTATTGACTATGTGGTTATATACGTGATTTATGTCATAGTAGCATGTTTAATATATATTGTATATGATTCCATATCATAAGTTTCGTAATATGATGACTTGTTATTTCAAAATTTACAAAGTTTGGGTTTCGGCCATATGGCCCTTATACGTAAATTTAATGTGTCAAACATAAATAGTTTTGTAAAATTTATACTCTTATTTGATTATGCATGATAAAACGAACAAAACGAAACTTGAATGGTTGGATTTGGCCTTATAACGAATTCGTAGTATTAAATTCCATGTTTGTGTTCAAGAACATCAAGAACAGTACAATTTGCATATTTTAATTATGTAATTATATGTTTTAATGGGTTAAAATTACTCTTTAAGTGTTGGGTAATGATTATATACGAATTCTAACATGTGGGTATGATTAAATTCGTGTAGTAATAATTTTAATTGGAGTTTTTGGTTGTGTTCTGCAATTTTCGCGAATTGCAGAATAGTTTCTGGTTCGCCGCGCCACCGCGCCTGTCTTGTGACTTAACATCCGCGCCGCAGCGCCATGGCGCCACAGCGCCGAGTACCAGTACAACAGTGGCGCCGCAGCGCCACTCTGCAGAATGTCTAGAAATGACTTATTTTTAAATGTTCAAGTCTAGCAATGTGTTAGTAACTTATAGTAATGAACATAAAAACTTGTTAGACATATAATGAGGTGTTAAATTAAATTCTTAACACGTCCATAACACAATTATGTGTAAATTGAATGATCGAATGCATAATTAGCTTATTGTTCGTGAAATCTAATTTTTTGACAGTAAGTGTAGTAATTGACTAAGTATAGTCATGAATTCGAGTTAGACAAAAGAATAAACTTATGATGTTTAGTACGTTGTAATTTACTGGTATTGTGAACGTAATTGATATGTAGGATTTAAATCAAAGAACGAGTTTAGTTAAAGTGTAATCTACGCACGAGGCAAGTATCCTAACCCTACTTGTTATCATTATTCAAGTTTGTAAATTACTTCAAGCAGTTCTTGTCATTATTAAATCAAGTTTGATTTGTTATATTAATGATTAACTATCTTTTCAAAGTATGAATCTGTTATACAATACTTGTTCTATTGTATATCTCTTGAGATTGTTATTCAATTTAAATATCGTTTATTGTGAACCTTGTTAGACTAACGAACCCTTATTGATTCGACTAGTCCATAGTTGATGAACGTTCTAAATTTTCGAACCCTCATTGATTTATCCAAACCAAACTTCTTTTAGTGCGGACTCTAATGTCAAACTAAGATGAACAACCCTGTATAGGGGATTACTTATACGTTAGGGTTAAGATATTGTGCACAGTATGGTACTAAGGTTTGATCCCCTTAAGTACGAGAAGAAGAGTCCATAGTTTTATTACTGTTAAATGTTTCAAGTATAACCCTTGATAACTTAGGACATAGTTCAAGGTCTTATGACCCTCAGAATTTTGTTGATTCTTGGTAATCATTTTTTGGTTCAAAAGTTGAACTTTATTTCAGAAGTCCTTTATTCACTCGCATGTTATTATATTGTTATTTCATTGTTATACTTGTGGGCAATCGTGCTCACTCTTGCGTAATAATAACATTGTAGTTAAGAACGAAAGAACCGACGAGCCTTCTTCTAGCAAAGGCAAGAGCAAAGCTATTAAGTGATGAAGACGTGTTATTAAATTTTAAGAATGTCATTGTTAAGACTCGATGTTCTTTAAGACTTATTATTTATTTATGTTTCCGCACAGATATTTAAGGTTAGTATGACCTGGGATTGTATTTATTATTCAAATGTCGTAACCCCCATAAGGGGAGGAATTATTTCTATATATTGCATGGTTTGCATTTATTATGGGTAGATAGATATATGATTTTGATTAGTGAACACTAAATCATTTGGAAATTGAAGTACCAGATTTGGGGGTGTCACAACTCTATTGGTCCTAATCTATCGGCCAAATCAATCTAAACAGAAGACTTCTTTGTTAACTGTTTAAACAAAAATTCTTTCTTTTGTCATTCCTATTTAACTCGAACCGTACTTGCATGAGTAAACTCATACCTGTATATCTAATGATACCCTTAGCCTAAACTGCTCTCTTACTAGAGACTTACAACGGCATAACGGGTCTTATGGCGATCTTAGGTGGTTTACAACAAGTGAAGCGAGTTCAACCAAGAGCAAAAGAAATTAAAAGTTTGAATAAACATTTAAAAACAAACCAAACTGTTTTTAATCGAAACCACCGAATAGAATCAAGAACCAACCGTGTGGCTCTGATACCATTTAACAACGGATAAGTTTTTAAAAAGAAAAAATTAAACAGAAAAAGAAAAGATTAAGAAGATGACCGGTGAATCGATAAAGTAATCTCTTTCTTTTATTTATAAACAGTTGAGTAAGGGATTACATTAATTCCTAGACTAACTGTTTGAGGAAGAAGGAAGTAGGAAGAACTTCTTCTTCTTCATCTAACTAGGAAGATCGAAGCTGAAAGCTTCGTCTCCGGCTAACTCTAGAGAGAAAGGGGAGAGGACCTCGGAAGAGCTTTCTAGAGAGAGAAGCTCTGAGGCTTTACTGAATTAAGCTTGAGTAACTCTAAACACTTTGAGTTACTTAAATAGAAAACTGAAAAGTAAATTACTATTTGATTCACGCAGGAATCACTATTACATTGACTGAAGTAAAAGTAATTTACTTAAGTAAAAGTAAAACGTAATAAACATTTTACATTTACTTTTACATTGGTAAATTTTAAAAACATTTAACTTAAGTAAAAGCGAAAGTTATTCTTTTACTTTCACTTTTACATTTACTAAAGTAAAAGACTTTTGCTTTATGCAAAGCAAAAGCTGAGATGATGGCTGGGGCCATCACCTGTCGGTGACTGAAGATGCCTCTAGCGTCTTCTCCGTTGACTGGTCCGTCTCTTGTGGATGCCAGAAGGTGTTGTTGATCATCTTCTCAGATGAGTCACCATCCCCATACATTTCCACCCCAAAAGCAAAAGCTGAGATGATGGCTGGGGCCATCACCTGTAGGTGACTGAAGATGCCTCTGGCGTCTTCTCCGTTGACTGGTCCGTCTCCTGTGGATGCCGGAAGGTGCTGTTGATCATCTTCTTAGATGAGTCACCATCCCCATACAGGCTTTACTGGATTAAGCCTAAGTAACTCTAAACACTTCGAGTTACTTAAATAGAAAACTGAAAAGTAAATTACTATTTAATTCACGCAAGAATCATTATTACATTGATTGAAGTAAAAGTAATTTACTAAACAGCGGAGAAGACGCCAGAGGCATCTTCAGTCACCGACAGGTGATGGCCCCAGCCATCATCTTAGCTTTTGCTTTCCGTAAAGCAAAAGTCTTTTACTTTAGTAAAATGTAAAAGTGAAAGTAAAAGAATAACTTTTGCTTTTACTTAAGTTAAATGTTTTTAACATTTACCAATGTAAAAGTAAATGTAAAATATTTATTACGTTTTACTTTTACTTAAGTAAATTACTTTTACTTCAGTCAATGTAATAGTGATTCCTGCGTGAATCAAATAGTAATTTACTTTTCATTTTTCTATTTAAGTAACTCGAAGTGGTTAGAGTTACTTAGGCTTAATTCAGTAAAGCCTCAGAGCTTCTCTCTCTAGAAAGCTCTTCCGAGGTCCTCTCCCCCTTCTCTCTAGAGTTAGCCGGAGACGAAGCTTCTAGCTTCGATCTTCTTAGTTAGATGAAGAAGAAGAAGTTCTTCTTACTTCCTTCTTCCTCAAACAGTTAGTCTAGGAATTAATGTAATCCCTTCCTCAACTGTTTATAAATAAAAGAAAGAGATTACTTTACCGATTCACCGGTCATCTTCTTAATCTTTTCTTTTTCTGTTTAAGTTTTCTTTTTAAAAACTTATCCGCTGTTAAATGGTATCAAAGCCACACGGTTGGTTCTTGACTCTGTTCGGTGGTTTCGATTAAAAACAGTTTGGTTTGTTTTTAAATGTTTATTCAAACTTTTAATTTCTTTTGCTCTTCGTTGAACTCGCTTCACTTGTTGTAATACCTAAGATCGCCACAAGACCCGTTATGCCGTTGTAAGTCTCTAGTAAGAGAGCAGTTTAGGCAAAGGGTATCATTAGATCTACAGGTATGAGTTTACTCATGCAAGTACGGTTCGAGTTAAATAGGAATGACAAAAGAAAGAATTTTTGTTTAAACAGTTAACAAAGAAGTCTTCTGTTTAGATCGATTTGGCCGATAGATCAGGACCAATCGAGTGATCCTTTGTTTCAGATTTCATATGATTTGTTTTTAAACAAATTTTTTTTACAAAATCTAAGAAATTTTAAAGATTTTGACCATTTGTTCTGTGAAAAAATTTTGTATGGGGATGGTGACTCATCTGAGAAGATAATCAACAGCACCTTCCAGCATCCACAAGAGACAAACCAGTCAACGGAGAAGACGCCAGAGGCATCTTCAGTCACCGACAGGTGATGGCCCCAGCCATCATCTCAGCTTTTGCTTTCCGTAAAGCAAAAGTATTTTACTTTAGTAAAATGTAAAAGTGAAAGTAAAAGAATAACTTTCGCTTTTACTTAAGTTAAATGTTTTTAAAATTTACCAATGTAAAAGTAAATGTAAAATGTTTATTACGTTTTACTTTTACTTAAGTAAATTACTTTTACTTCAGTCAATGTAATAGTGATTCCTGCGTGAATCAAATAGTAATTTACTTAGGCTTAATTCAGTAAAGCCTCAAAGCTTCTCTCTCTAGAAAGCTCTTCCGAGGTCCTCTCCCCCTTCTCTCTAGAGTTAGCCGGAGACGAAGCTTCCGGCTTCGATCTTCCTAATTAGATGAAGAAGAAGAAGTTCTTCCTACTTCCTTCTTCCTCAAACAGTTAGTCTAGGAATTAATGTAATCCCTTCCTCAACTGTTTATAAATAAAAAAAAGAGATTACTTTACCGATTCACCGGTCATCTTCTTAATCTTTTCTTTTTCTATTTAAGTTTTTTTTAAAAAAAACTTATCCGTTGTTAAATGGTATCAGAGCCACACGGTTGGTTCTTGATTCTGTTCGGTGGTTTCGATTTTTTCGTCCGTTAAAAATCCTTAAACAGTGTCCTTTCCATTCTCCTGTAAATAGGATGCTTAATTAAAATTGAAAATCACACCAGAATCAGAGAATTCTTCTTCTATAATATTGAGAGTATTTCTTTCGAGTTTTAGAAAGCTTTGAGTGTAGAAAACAGTGAAAGTTTTCTTCAAGAATATCCCCGCTATACCAGTCGGAATACTCTTCTTTTCAAGGTAAGGGATATTATTTTTATTCAGTATTCGTATAAAATAATATTTTCTTCCATACTCTGTAGTATGTAAGTAATATTATTTCATTTCAGATTTCGAATTCTATACTCGTTTTGTTAAAGTTTTGGCTTCTAAACTCCATGAAATTAGTAGAACATCCTTGATATTTGCGCTTCATCCAGTATCTTTTCATGAAAATATTATTCCGACCATTCTTGATAAGTTTTAACTTTTTCATGCCGGGGTACTATTCGCAGGGTTACTATTCCCGAAGTACTATTCACGGGATACTATTCACTCGAGTACTATTCACCCGGGGTACTATTTATGATAAAAATTGATTCGTTTTCGGTCCAAATTATTTTTGGAACAATATTATTCTTGAATTTTACTCCACAAAGCAGTATCATATTGACAATTTGGACGTTATTGATTTATGGATAAATTAAATTATAAATCTTTAAAAATTTATCCTTGAACTTGTTTTATTGAATTCTTATATCATTGTCATCATCCTCATGTTTATATTATGTTGAAAGTCATCTGTGGCATGTAGTGCATAGATGGACTTGGTATGATTATGACCAGGGATTATTCGGTATAAGCATGGCCGTAATGTTACAAATGATATGGTAAAAGTTCTCATTGGCCCGTAGTGCATTGATGGACAATTGTTGGAATGATCATGACCATTTATGAATACATGATTATCCTTGGCCCGTATTGCATGGATAATTTGTGGTCGTGATACTAAAGAATATCATTGGCCGTAGTGTAGGGATGGATGATGTGGATTATTTATTAAGCTGAGTCTCAGCGATAAAATTGATGGTAAATTCTTTTTTTTGAAATCATAGAAGATAGTAGATTTCATGCTCTACTTGACTCTTCTAATGGATTACCTGTTCCGCTGTAGTTAAACTTGATGTCTATTGTATTTTATCTGTTTAACACTGTTGAAGGCTAACAATAATTTATTTTGCATTATCATAGTCATAATATTTCTTACTGGGCTAGTTGAGCTCATCCTTTGCTTTCATTGTTCTCTTTAGGAAATGAGAATATAGCTGGGACTAGTCGGGGAACGGAGTGACGGTCCAGATGTTTGCATTAGTAGTCCTCACTATTCTGTAAAATAATGTGATAATAAATGTATTGAGGACTTATTTTGAGTTTTAATACTGTCTATAAGATAATATTTGTATTAAAACTCATAGCTCTTGTTAAATATTTAAGTTTATATTTGTATTCTGTACCATGTATTTGGTAACTCAGAATGGGTAATGTATACCTATTTTGGGGACGTCACAGTTGGTATCAAAACTTAGGGATATGATCCCTGACTGAGATGTGAGAAGAGACGGGGAATTCCTTCGCTAGTATGACCTACCTAATTTATTTGTTATTTAATTGGTCGGTCAGAATATAGGGATAATGTGTTGCATGTCAATTTACCCTTATTTTGTGGCAGTATTTGAAAATGGCATCCAAAAATGTTAAGAATAGCAATGGAGCACATGAGACCGTTGAATCACCAACGATCAATAACCTGGAAAACGTGCATCAGGAAGGTAACAATCCTTATGCAAACAACAACACCGTCCAAATGATGAACTACGGAATGTTTAGGGGCTTTCTGCAATTCATGCAACATCAGGTGAGAGAGACTGTTGTCCAATATACAGGTGGAAACACTGGCAACTCTCGGACGGTCACCGCTAAACAGTTTAAGGAGCTGGGACCACCGGAGTTTTTTAGAGAGCCAAAACCACTTAAGGCGGAGACGTGGATAAAGCACATCAACAAGATATTTGATGTCTTGGGATGCTCCGAGGAGGAAAAGGTTCCCTTTGCCACCTTCATGTTGCGAGCAGAGGCAGATTACTAGTGGGAATATGTAAAGCGTACTCAACCTGCCGCACTGAAAATGTCTTGGGAGAAGTTTCAAGAACTGTTCAACGACAAGTACTTTCCCGAAAGTATTCGTCACATGAAAGAGGTAGAGTTCTTTAAGCTGGACCAAAACATCATGACCGTGTTATAGTTACTAAGTTTTATGCCAACTTGAAGAAATGCGAGTTATGGCTTGAGGAAGTTGCATTCCTTGGGCACGTGATATCAAATCATGGAATATTTGTTGAACCGACAAAGATTGAAGCAATTCAAAGCTGGGAGCAACCGAAGTACGTAGTTTTCTCGGCTTAGCTGGTTATTATCGAAGATTCGTAGAAGGATTTTTTCGAATCGCTACTCTATTAACTCAGCTGACTCGAAAAGATACAAAATTCGGTTGGAGCGAGGAATGTGAGAAGAGTTTTCAAGAACTCAAGATAAGACTCATTTCAGCACCTGTTCTGACAATACCATCTGGCTCGGAGGGATTTTTCATCTATAGTGATGCTTCGGGCAAAGGGTTAGGATGTGTTCTCATGTAACATGGGAAAGTCATAGCCTATGCCTCACGACAACTCAAAGAATATGAGAGGAATTATCCTACTCATGATCTAGAGTTGGCAGCTGTTGTCTTCGCACTTAAAATTTGGAGGCATTAATTATATGGGGAGAAGGTGGAGATCTATACAGATCATAAAAGTCTTAAATATTTCTTCACCCAAAAGGAACTCAGCATGCGACAACGATGTTGGCTCGAGCTGTTGAAGGTTACGACTATAGCATTCAATACCATCCTAGAAAAATGAGTGTGGTAGCTGACGCATTGAGTAGAAGATCATAGACGTTTATGAGTACGAATATACGAACCTACGTAAAGATAGCGAATATACGATTTGAACCGACTTTAATCGATAAAGTAAACATGCTCAAGCTATAGACTCAGAACTGATGAATGTGAAGAAGAAGGTTCAAGAAAGATTTATTCTAGAAGTAAGAGTCGATGAAGAGAGGAAATCTTAGAAGAAATCTTAACCCTCGATTTTATTGGTCTATTTGAAATCCTCGATCGAGTAGGAACTGTGGCCTATGGACTCGATTCACCACCAAGTATGTCTCGTGTTTATAACGTTTTTTACATATCCATGTTATGTAAATATGTGAAAGACCCGAACCACATTATTGAGTTAGAACCGGACGAAATAGCGGAAGATTTAATGTACGAAGAGGTTCCTGCTAAAATCTTGGATAAGAAGGAACATATTCTACGCTCCAAGGTTATACCTCAAGTCAAAGTTTTGTGGAGAAACCACGATGTTGAGGAAATGACCTAGGAGTTAGAATCTGAAATGAGATCAAGATTCCAATAGTATTAACGGTAACGATTACGCCGTTATTTATAAAAATTTAAATTGTCGTTTTCTTCATCCGACAGTTATTCTGTTATGGGGCCCACAAATGGCTGTGTCTCGTACGAATATTCCCCAATAACAAGAATATTCCACGACCAAACGAATATTCTCCAATAGAAATGAGTATTTTATAACCACTTGCGTATTTTGAAAATTTTATATATATCACCCTTAACCTTTCTTTTATCAATTTAACCATTTACTAAATAGGAAAATTGAATACTTTTATTTCATAAAATTCGAGGTCTTACAATCTCCCTTCCTTATAAAATTTTGTCCCCGAAATTTACGTAGCTGATAATTCAAAGAGTTGAGAATACCTTGCTTTCATTTCAGATTTCATCTTCCCTGTCATCATAATTTCTTCATTGCTCATCTCCTGTATTTCAGATATCATTCTAGAATACAGCTTCAAAATAAGGGTTAATTGAACAAATTAACATATCACATAATATCCCGATATTATGACTGACCAACAAATAAGCTTAGGTAGGACACACTAGCGAAGGATTTACTCATCTCTCCCCTCCTAGTTCTATTTCCCGATCTTCGCCAGAAATCATATCCCTAAGCTCTGATACCAACTGTGACGACCCCAAAATAGGTCCATTCCATCCAACCCATTCTGAGTCGTCAAATACATGGTACAGAAAATAACTTCAACTTTATTACCACAATTGTCGTGCAAAATACAACAACAAATATGATGTGAGTTTGGATACAAATATACCAACTGTGACTCGTGTCCTTTGATGTGACAGATGTCCCATCAGTGGACAACACCTCACAGTGATACCTACATTTGTATAGTCAAAACTGTTTTAGAAATTAGAATCTTTGGAAAGTGCTCAAGGAAACTTTCGTATATGGGAGGCCATGCGTCTAGGTTATGATAGATATCATATGGCCATAGAATTATCCTTGGTTGACCCAATAGACCCCAAAGAAAAACGAGAAGATTACTATCATATTCTTCCCAATGGTGAGTCTTCTCTTGACTTATCATTATCTCCACTGTCTTTAATTAAGAATTATACTTCAAACAAACACCAAGATTATATAGGTAGTGCTCGTAAATATACTAAGTAAGTGGATGAGCACAACCCTATCTTATGATGACACGAGGTTGTATGTCATTAGACATTTTGTATGATAGTGGCAAAACACCCTTCCAACGTTGGGTTCGCCTCACCCTATATGATTCACCAAATATAACTACTAAAAGATGTATACAACACACTTGTCTATACTGTTTAGGGAGAACTCCACAACTAGAGACCACTGTTCTATTCCCTTGTTACCCCCACTCGACCTAGCTACACTTTTATTACCTGAAAGGAATTGTGAAGCAAAAGGGTGAGCACAACTAGCTCAGCAAAGAATATCATGACTAAAGATAATTAAATTATCAATAGCCTTCATCAATAATAAATCAGAGATTTAGAACATATGGTGTTAGTTCTTAGTAGGCACAAGTTATCTAGAAGGGGGGGTTGAATAGATATTTGAAAATCTTTTCTGATTTAAACTTGTTCTTAGATAGTGATTAAAAATTAGCGGAATTAGTATTTGTTTTAATCTTCTTAACCAAGCAATGAAGTTATGGACGAGTAAGGCAGTTATAGCAGATATAGCAGTTATGGCTGGAATGTAAATGACAAAGCTATTTTTAACTGGTTCAGACCACACAAGGCTCCTAGTCCACTCTTCTACTCAACGAGTAGGATATCCACTAAGGATGTCTCTTACAAACTTCTGAATCACACTGGATTCCTTCTAGAGCCTAGGAACTTCTCTAGTTCACTCTTGAACTCTTCAAGTCCAGCAGACTTGGCTATCTTACAGTTCACTACGAACTCTTCAAGTCCAGCAGACTTGGTACTCTTCTTCAGTTGATTGATGATTGTTGTCTCGTTCTGAAGGTTGCTACTCAGTTGCTGTGTAAGCACTGGTTCATCTAAGAACTAAGTAGCTGAGCAAGCTTTGTAATATCTCAGATCGTAGAGTTGAGCCTTAGAGAATTATTCACGTTGAATGTTTTAATACTTGCTTTTTTTTTTCTCTCATCTGTCTGATCTGTATATATGTGATACAGGAAACTATCCGTTTGAATCCATCCGTTGAGGTATTAAATGCGTCTGAACTTTCTGTGCTGTGATGGTGACATTTCTGCACATCTTCTGAATTCGGCATCCTGGACCACTGACACTGCAGACTACTTTCTCACCTACCACCTGAAAAGGTGTTTTGTCCCTCTTTTCCATAGTACTATCATTGGCTTCTTCAATACGCTTCTTTGTTGCGTCCTAAGGATATTTCATATAATTTGGGACTGATGGGCACTGCAGCTTCTCAGATTCATTCCTCGTATCTTGAATTAACAACTCATGAGGCTTGGCGTTTTCTGACATGAGACAGATGACGCTCTACGATTTGGATCGCTATGTTCTACGATCTAGATCGTAGTGTCATGAGTTGCACACTATGATGACATCACTTGAGAGCACTACGATTTCTCTTAAACCTTTATGCACTACGATCTTCTCTTACTCGTGTAGTTGACTCTACGTTCCCGAGAGCACACTACGATCGTTGACTTGTAAACTTCATGTTTTCTTCAGCATACTACGATCGTGAAGTTGGCTCGGCGAATGTTGGGACCACTCTACGATTTTCGAAGAGTTCCCTTCAAGGCAGACACACTACGATCTTCAGGCTCTACGATTTCTGCCTTGACTTCTGCAATGTTGATCAGATTGATGCACTACGATCTCTTCATGACTAGTCTATTACATCTCAAGATCAACCTAACAGATTTGATCTTTCTATCTATACATTCTGGAACAGAATGATACACGTTGAAAGCTTAGATCAACCTAACAATTTTGATCTATCACTAAGTCCTTGTACATATATTCTTTAAGGACCTTACAAATAATCATGAACACATTCATTACAACATCAAATCATAATATGCATTCTCCCAACAATCTCCCCCTATTTGATGTTGACATAACTAAGGAGATTTGTTGTCATTATTATTAGTGACTAGACGCATTTGCAGAAATTTAAACATGACTTAGTATTTCAGTGAGCAACTGAAATTTCTAGAGAATAAGCATAAATTTATTGATGATCAGAGGATATTACAATAGCATTACATCAATAAAGCATTAAACTTTTAACTTATCTCTGTTTTCTTGATCTCTTGTATGGAGGTGGGTTTGCATATTCTTCAGCTCTTCTCTTCCTTTGAGCTTCTTTATTTCTTGTTAACTCCTCCAGCTCGCTTCGACTTAGAACTGGATTCTCCTCATGTCTGCGCATGAATGCAGGATCTCCAGTTGGCATTCGAAGGTGTACAGTAGTCACGTCTTGTGAGCTAGGAGTTGACTGCTGATGGCTCAGAGGAATAGCTGTTACAATTGCCTGCTGACCAGATCGTTGAGTCTGAGTAAGTGATGGTCTTGCAGGAGGGCTTCTTGATGATTGACCATGGAATTGACTTCTTCCCCTGTCTTGAATTGCATAACCTCTTCTGCCTCTGCCTCCTTTCCCTTCTTGATCTCCTTTCCCTTTAGCTTTCTCCCCCTTTATGTCAGCATCAAGGGTTCGAATATCTGCAGATAGCATGTTAACCCCTTGGACAAGCTCGTTGAGTTGACTTTGAGTTTGAGCAATGTCCTCCTTATTCTCCTTGATCTGTTGGTCAGCTCTAGCTTCTTTCTTCTGGAGGACTGTAAGAATCGTATCATTATACTTCTCCTGATTTGCATATGATTTCTGGAAGTCGTACACAGAAGCTTTTAAGTTGAGAATATTGTCCAGCATAATCTGATGTTGACGATCTTGATTTTTCTGTATTTCAAGCATAGCTTCTTTTTGTTTGGCAGCAACCTGGAAGTGGATCTCATCTCTGTCTGATATGCTCTTTAGAATTTCTTTGATAATTTCTCTTAGTTTCGTAGTGAGCTCAGTATTCATTGTACCAGGAAATTTGTTAGCAGCTTGTATCATTTGATTCAGGGGTATGTTGAGGAGATCAGAGTGAGATTCCAGGCTTGCTTCAATAGACTTGATCATTTGCTCAGAGGTTTCTTTTAGATCGTCTTTAGTGGGCAAGCTAGGGAAGGTATTATCTGGTTGAGGATTGTCTACTGGAGGGGTTCTTGGTTGATCTTGAAGATTGTACAGAGCAAGATCAAGACTGAAATAGTCATTCGATGAGGAAGATGGTACATCAGTTGGGGGTGCTTGGGTTTGGACATGTTGGATAGGTGACTCTTCGATTTCTATGGTTGACTCTACGATTTGGCTTGAGTCTGAAATTGTAGAGTTGGTTAGTTGAGGGAGCAGGGTGATGGTGATTTCTTCTGGTTCTTCAGTTACAGAATTTTGGGATTCTGCAACTGGAAACTGGTTTACAAGATTCAGAATCACTTCTAGCCATTTAGGGAATTCATAGAATTGGATAAATAATGATAATGGCAAGTGATTTGCTCTAAAGTTTGTAGGGATAGTCAATACCTCAGGTTTAGTATGTGATGAGACATGGTTGGTAATCAGCTTTTTGGCAAAGTTGACTTCCCTTGGATATCCATGAGCTAGCACTGAAATTGCTGGATATTCCTTGAAGCTCTAGAACATGTGATCCCATGATTTCTGGATCAGAGCTTGATGATATGCCATCATGGGTAGGTAGGAGAACATCTGGTTGTACAGATAGCTTCTGTATCCATCTTTCCCTACACTTGTGATCATAAGCTCATCATCACTGTCATCTTCTTCTTCTCCAATCTCTTCATTTGAGGATTCCATGATTTCAATGGCCTCTGGAATGTTTGACTTTGTTGCAACGTTGTCATGGGCAGGAACCTCTTCTTCTGTCATTGGTACATCTTGAGGCTCCCCTTCATTATCTTCTTGGAGGTTTAAAAACTCCCCCTCAGCTTGTACATCCTCTTCTAAGTTCAGACAGTCCTTTTCAGCTTGACCATCTTCTTGAGCTGAGGACTTCTCCCCCTCAGCTGGTGTATACTCAATCATGAGTATTTCAGGGTTCTCCCCCTCAGCTTGAGCCTTTTCCTCTTCGGTTGTTTGGGACAGTTCTACTATTTCTGTCGTGCTCTTGGCTTCCTTCTTCAGTATTTTCTTATTCTCAAGAATGTACTTCTTGACCAGCCTTTTCTTTGGTTTGTTGGCTTTAGTCACCACTTGATTAGCCACTTGCCTTGAAGCAGCTTCCTCCATCTCTGCCACACTTGGCCTGTCTTCAGAGAACAGCAGGGTCTCTACGATCGAAGACACTGTTGGTCTTTTGGACTTATGGCCAATCTTGTTCTTCTTTAAGATTTGTGAGATGGTGGCCTGATCTTCTTCTGCTTCTTCTTGAAGTTGTCTCTTCCTCAGCCTCCTTAGAGTCTCTATGTCAGAGGGCTTTACAGGAGTGTTAGTTGCAGATCCTTGAGGCTCTTCAACTTGCCTTGATCTCAGCTTCCTTTTACCCTTACTTTTTCTTGCAAGAGTAGATGGTTCTCCCTTGTCTTCTTCTCCTTCTTCTTCGACTTCTCTGACAACAGACATATCCCCTGTAACACCTGCTTTCTTTAGTTCCTCAATTCTCCCACTGGATTCTGTCATCATTCTTACATAATCAGCAGGGTTCCTTTCCCAGTTTTTGAACAACTGCTGTGTCATTCTTCGGTTTGGGTTAATGGCTTCTCCTTCATCATCCCCAATTTTGTTACTCAAAACAGATTGCAGAATGATGCATATGAATCTCCCATACAGCATCTTTGGGGTGCTCTTTGACTTCTTCGAGCTGACTATCCATTTTCCGATCCACTCAAGCAGCACAGCCCCATAGTTAAGTTGAGTACCATATACTATGGCAGTCATGAGCTTGAGTTGAGCCTCATTAACTAAGTCATGTCCTGAGCTTTTGCAGCATATGCATTTTCCAACAATGTCAGCTAGAAATTCATACCTCTGAGGGAACTCCTTTTTCTTGTAGCCTTTCACAGAGAGGTTCTTCTTGTGATGCATCTTCTTCAGACCCTCTTGAAATCTTATGTTGTCCAGAAATGGGTGCCCTACATTTTGGAAACCTAGGGCCAGATTGACATTTTCTTCCCTTAGCTTTAGTTCAACTCCTCTAACTCGTGTGGTGACGGTGTTGTTTTCATGCACTCCATTCTTGTAGAACTCCTTCACCAGTTGAGGATAGATGAGCGTATCAGTGCTGAGCGCCTCTTCGAGACCAGCCTTCTTCAGTAAGGCTAAGATCTTGTGGAACTTGGGAGGAGCGGTTTTGAACTCGTCAAAACAGAGTCTGTAGCCCGAAATCACGTTGGAAGCAGCCATTGATTCTGTAGTTGAGAAGAGAGATGGAACTGAGCTTTCTTCTGAGTTAGGGTTTTGCTTTTGAGAGAGAGAGAATGAGAGATAAGCTTTTGAACTTCAGTATTTCACAATCATGATTCCAACTATACTTATAGCTTCCCTCTCCCTTTTTAACTTAGTGAGACAGGTGTCTCCTTTTGCTTGGCTCTACGATCTTGTCTGCGTGGGAAAATACTGATTTGTCCTTTGAGTCTTCAGAGCTGAGGTGTTCTTAGTATGACTATGATCGTAGAGTTAGTCTTCTGGTCGTTGAGTCTGATCAGCATTCGTAGAGTCTGTCCTGCGATCGTCGAGTCTGTCCTACTATCGTCGAGTCTGTCTGGATCCTAGTGATGAGTTTTGACTAAGCATTCTTTTTAAGGTAACTCAGGAAGGGCCAACCTCTTGGTGTGATTCAAGGGTTAGGTTTGTCCCTGAGACACCTCTTGAAGAGATTGCTTTGTTATCAAGCTTGTCATCACAGGATTTACTTTGCTTGTTGAAAGGACTTTTGGTCATCGTCGAGTCTGCACCATGATAGTTGAGTCTTTGCTACGATCGTTGAGGTCGATTTTTGTTCAGCTCTACGATCGTGGTCCTTTCTTGATCATGTCTACGATTTTGAGTTCAGTCTCCCTTTTTTTTTATATCTGTCATTGTTAGCACAGTCTAGAGCATATATCTCATGGTGATAGATTTAGCATGCCTAGCTCACTTATTAACTTGTTAAATCTGGATTCATCTAATGGTTTAGTAAAGACATCAGCAAGTTAATTTTCAGTAGGGTATTATAAAGAAATAGTTCCATTTTGCGCATGATCCCTAATGAAGTGATATCTTATTTCTATATGCTTTGTTCTAGAATGCATAACAGGATTATAAGTAATTGCTATGGCACTTGTGTTATCACAGTGTATAGGTATAGACTTGAAATCAAACCCATAGTCAGCTAGCTGATTTCTCATCCAAAGGATCTGAGCACAGCAGCTGCCAGCAGCAATATATTCAGCTTCTGCAGTTGAAGTAGACACTGAATTTTGCTTTTTGCTGAACCAAGATACAAGTCTGTTCCCCAGTAGTTGACAAGTGCCACTTGTACTCTTTCTGTCTATTTTGCATCCTGCATAGTCAGCATCTGTGTATCCTATTAGTTCAAAAGAGGATTCCTTGGGATACCACAGCCCCAAGTAGGGTGTACCCTTAAGATACCTGAAGATTCTCTTTACAGCAGACAAATGTGACTGTTTAGGGTTAGCCTGAAATCTAGCACATATGCATGTTGCAAACATTATATCTGGTCTACTGGCAACTGATATAAAAGAGAACCTATCATACCTCTGTATTGAGTTATATCAATACATTTACCATTCTCATCCTTGTCAAGTTTGGTTGCAGGAGCAATTGGTGTTTTCATGGGAGAGGCTGATTCCATGCCATACTTCTTTAATAAGTCTTTGATGTATTTGGCTTGGTTGATGAATATTCCTTCATCAGTTTACTTCACTTGCAGTCCAAGGAAGAAATTCAGCTCACCCATCATGCTCATTTCAAACTTGCTCTACATTATCTTAGAGAATCTATTACATAACTTTTCATCAATAGAACCAAAAATGATATCATCAACATATATTTGAACTAATAAGACTTTATCCTTATGCTTTCTAAGAAATAAAGTGGTATCTACTCTACCTCTAGTGAACCCATTTTCTATTAAGAAATTAGTCAATGTTTCATACCATGCTCTAGGTGCTTGTTTGAGACCATATAACGCTTTATCTAATCTATAGACATAATTGAAAAGAGATGGATTGATGAAACCTGGAGGTTGTTCTACATAGACTTCTTCTTGAAGCTCTCCATTTAGAAATGCACTTTTGACATCCATCTGAAAGACTTTGAACTTCATGTGAGCAGCAAAGGCAAGAAAGATTCTGATAGCTTCTAGTCTGGCAACAGGTGCAATGTCTCATCATAGTCAATGCCTTCTTCTTGAGAATAGCCCTTTGCCACTAATCTTGACTTGTTTCTTGTAATGACCCCATCTTCATCCATTTTGTTCCTGAAGACCCACTTGGTTCCTATGACAGGATGACTCTTTGGTCTGGGTACCAATTTCCACACTTTGCTTCGTTCAAATTGGTTGAGTTCTTCCTGCATGGCTTCTATCCAACTGGAGTCTTCCATAGCATCCTCTATCTTCTTTGGCTCTATCTGTGACAGGAAGCTTAGATAGAAGCACTCATTCTGAGTAGTAGCTCTTGTCCTGACTCTTACATTTGGGTCTCCAATGATTAGATCCCGAGTGCGATCTCTTGCCCATCTGCTCCCGGTAGGAACATCTGTCCTGATTCCCTCCTGTCTTAGATCTTCAAGGTCTATCTCTTCTTCTGGGAGTGGAGGCTCGCTGTCTTGGATGGGCCTCTCTACGATCTCATTATCATGCTCTAAACAATAATTATAACCATGTTAATCAATTCACCTTTACACTTAAGCTAAAGATATTCAATTATAAATTCAATGGTCATGATCGTAACAATTCATCTTTGCACTACAGGCCAAAGATATTTCTCAGTCACGATCATACCAATAATTTACCCATTTTTACACTCAAGTGAAAGAGAAATTCAACATCAGGATTATAAAAATGTTATATATGATAATAAAAACAATATGATCAACAACTGTATTTATTTTCAAGAGCAACAATCATAAATCAACGATAATTTGGTCAGAAAAAGAAACCAATTTTTGTCGTGAATAGTACTCCGTATTCGTATATAGTACCGTATACGTAAATAATGTCATATACGTAAATAATGCCATATACATGAACAGTGTCGTATACGTGAATAGTGCCGTATACATGAATAGTAACCCCGACTCAAAAATGTAAAAATTCCACAATAAAATCCATACCAATTTTTCAGTATAATGATATTGAAAGAATAACATCATTATGAAGAATATAGCATCCCTTAAAATCCATTACTATCCCTTACCATAATAATGACAATATCCCTTACCTCAAAAGAGCAGTACTTCTGACTGGATATCGGATATGACGCTGAAGGAAACTTGCACTGATGAATAGCAACTCACCAAGTATCTAAATACTCACAAAATATGCTCGATAATATAGAGAGAAAGAGAGAAAACTTATGTTTCTGGTGTGATTTTCAATTCTAACTTAGCCCTCTATTTATAGGAAAATGTTAGCACGCCGAAGCAGACTTGACATGCTACCTGATGGCTTTACCTGCTACTATTGTCACCCACCACATTTGAAATAAAATTCAGCACATTTCTTCACCAACCACAAGTGGGGTCCACTCAATTCTAGAATTTTCTACCAAAATTATTTATAAACCTAATTTTCGAATCAGTCACCTCTTAAAATTCATAACAAATCATACGTTCATTTTTAACGGTTCAAAATTTGTGGACATATGCTCAACTTATATATGTATAATATATCCAAAAATCACAACGATCCAACGGTCAGAATAAAAAATATAACTTACGTAATATAGCTCAAGAACACTGGTTTGATCTAATAATACCTCCAATCCGACAAAATACTGATAAAACACCTCAACATTAATTCCTTCATTTATAACCACATATCCATCATTTATATCCACATAAAATAAATATTTTCTTATCATATAAATCAATAATTAATTATTTGCAAATAATATTACAGAATCACAATTACAACCAGGCAGTTCTCAGGAAAGAGGAGACTTTCCGATAAGGATTTCTCCTTACTGGCGCGTAATTAGATGACCAAACCTCTCATTGACAGAACTTTCTAGACATTGCCAATAATGAGAAATACTGTGATGTGACAATTATTGAAATAACAATAATATAAAATATCAACGCAGCAATTATTGAATCAATAAAATAAAATATTAAACAGTAATTATTGTAATAATTATTGAGTAGTGTCTTCTTACGTAAGAATCAATATTTTAAAAATACTGTGCAATACCGTGTGCTACTGTGCAACTACGCGTATTACTATATTTTAACCACCAGGTATTTTGACAGTGTTAACGGTAACGATTACGCCGTTATTTATAAAAATTCAAATTTGTCATTTTCTTCATCCGACAGTTATTCTGTTATGGAGCCCACAAATGGATGCGCCGTCGTACGAATATTCCCCGACAACAAGAATATTCCACGACCAAACGAATATTCTCTAATAGAAATGAGTATTTTATAACCACTTACGTATTTTAAAAATTTTATATATATCATCCTTAACCTTTTTTTTTTTTTATCAATTTAACCATTTACTAAATAGGAAAATTGAATACTTTTATTTCATAAAATTCGGGGTCTTACAAATAACACCTTCTTGTACTTTATTCTTCATACGTATTATCTTTGGGTCTGTGGCTTGAGCAACTTTAACTTTATCGATTAAAGTCGGTTCTACTCGTATATTTGATATCATCACGTGGTTACTTGGAGCCTTTAACTCTATCTACATCCTTTGTAAGTCGTACGAAATGGATCTTTGTGTTAATAACATCGTACTCGTACCCGCATACGATCTTCTACTCAATACATCAGCTACCACGTTTACTTTTCTAGGATGATATTGAATTGTAATCTGTCAACAGCTCGACCCAACGTCGTTGCCGCATGTTGAGTTCCTTTTGGGTGAAGAAATATTTGAGGCTTTTATGATCCGTATAAATCTCCACTTTTCCCCCATACAGGTAGTGTCTTCAGATTTTCAACGCGAAAACGACTGCTGCCAACTCCAGATCATGAGTAGGATAATTCCTCTCATATTCTTTGAGTTGTCGCGAGGCATAGGCTATGACTTTTCCATGTTGAATGAGAACACATGCTAACCCTTTGCTTGAAGCATCACTATAGATAACAAATCCATCCGAACCAGATGGTATTGTCAGAACATGTGACGAATTGAGTCTCCTCTTGAGTTCTTGGAAACTCTTCTCGCATTTCTCGCTCCATACACAAATTTTGTATCTTTTCGAGTCAGCTGAGTTAACGGAGTAGCGATTTGAGAAAATCCTTCCACGAATCTCCGATAATAACCAACTAAGCCTAGAAAGCTACGTACTTCGATCACCGACTTCGGTTGCTCCCAACTTTGTATTGTTTCAATCTTCGTCAAGTTAACAGATACTCCACGTTTTGACACCACGTGCCCAAGGAATACTGCTTCCTCGAGCCAGAACTCGCATTTCTTCAGCTTAGCATATAGCTTGTTATCACGAAGCCTTTGAAGTACCAGCTTCAAATGGCGCTCATGATCTTCACGGCTTTTGGAATAGATGAGGATGTCATCAATAAAGACAACAACGAACTGATCCAAATATTCCTTAAACACACGGTTCATTATATTCATGAAAGCAGCAGGAGCATTAATCCAAAAGACATGACTAAGAATTCATAATGCCCGTACTGAGTTCTGAAGGCAGTCTTCAGAATATCCTCAGTTTTAATCTTCAGCTGATGATATCCAGAACGAAGATCGATCATTGAAAAGAATTGTGCTCCTTGCAACTGGTCGAACAAGTTATCAATGCGAAGTAGCAGATACCTATTCTTGATGGTGACATGGTTCAATTCCCGGTAGTCAATACAAAGTCACACACGTCAGTCTATCTTCTTTACGAATAAAATAGGAGCACCCCAAGGATAGGACGAATGAAACCGATGTCTAACAACTCTTGTAATTGGACCTTTAACTCCTGAAGTTTAATAGAAGCCATTCAATATGGGGTTTTAGAAATGGGTTTTGTACCAGGTTCAAGGTCAATAAAGAATGGAATTGTTAAATCCACACTATTTTTTGTTCTTTTCACAATAAAAGTGTCGCTGTAGATGTATAGCGACGGTGAAAACCATCGCTATAGGATCTATAGCGACACTTTTGTTGTGGAAATAACATTTTCTTGTGTGGATTTAACAATTTTCTAAAGAATTTAACTTCACGTTCTGGGGGTAGACCATGAAGTTCTTCAGGAAATACGTCAGGATACTAACAATAGAAATATTATTCAAATATAACGTATTTTTGTTCAAGTCCATGACATAGGCTAAGAAAGCTTGACATCCGTTTATCAATAAATGAATGGCTTTATGACTTGATATGACAGTGATTGACTTTAGTGTGTTGGTTGCTTGAATTCGCATAACATGTTGGTTAGGAATATGAATACTAACAACCTTATGAAAACAATCAATTTTTGCATGATGAGTAGTTAACCAATCAATCCCTAGAATTACATCAAATGCAAGTATTTTCAAAGAAATAAGATCGACAAGTAATGTGATGGTACCAACTTGAATCAAGCAAGATTTATAAATTATAGATGTAATGAAAGTTTCTCCTAACGGAGTCTCAACAGATAAGTCAAAGTTTAATTTCTCAGGAGTCAAGTTCAAACGTTGAGCACAAACAGGAGAGATAAAAGGGTAGAACCGGTATCTAGTAAGGTATAAACTTCGCAAAAGTTTATGATTAGCTTACCCGTGATCACCTTGTTCTGGTTCCTCGCGTTTTGGGTAGTCACGACAAACGCTCTTTCAGGAACCATCGACTTTGTCTTGTCTGGGATAGTTTTTGGAGTCACCATTCCCGCTGGACTTGGTTTCACTACAAGACGATATGACCTTTCTTTTCCACAGTTATAACACACCTTGGATTATTGTGGTCGGTTTGGGCTGATGTGTCCCTCTTTCCCGTATTTATAACATACGATAGGTGATCGTTCACCTCCCCTAGGAACAGTTGATGTTGGTGCTGACGTCTTCACGTTGTCATTGTTGTACCTTCTCTTTTTGAAATCTCCCCCCGACTCGCTTCTTCTACTATCATGGCCACGATTACCACCAGAGTAGTTACCGCTTTTGTCCGGATATTTTTCTCCCCGCTAGTTATCATTGCTCCGATGACTGCTGCCACCGGTATGACCCTGGTTGTGGTCCCTTGGTTGAACATACTCATTATCTTGCTCTAATAATTGAGCCCTGTTCACAACATTTGAATATAGAGAAAATTTGTGAGAAATAAGATATTGCCGAATTTCGGGTTTCAGACCTCTCAGAAACATCCGCGTCATACGTTCCTCATTCTCTACCAAATGAGGTGCAAACCTAGATAACTCTGCGAACTTAGCCTCGTACTGGGACACATTCATGTTGTTTTGTGCCAGTCTAATAAACTTTACATCCTTCATATGACGAATACTTTCAGGAAAGTACTTGTCATTGAACAGTTTCTGAAACGTTTCCCAAGACATGTTGAGTGCGGCAGGCTGAGTACGCTTCATAGATTCCCACCAGTAATCTGTCTCACCACGGAACATAAAGGTGGCGAATGGAACCTTCTGTTCCTCCGTGCATCCCAAGACATCAAATATATTGGTAATTTGCTTAACCCACGTTTTCGCCTTGATCGGATCCTGCATTTCCAAGAATTCTGGTGGTCCCAACTCTTTGAACTGCTTGGTTGTGACAAGTTGCGCGTTGCTATTATTTTCACCCGTATTTTGTACACGAGTCTCCCTCGTCTGATTTTGCATGAACTGCAAAAAGCTTCTAAACATCACATCATTCATCGTTTGATCGGTGGTGTTGTCTATAGGAGGAACATTGTCGTCCTGTTGCACGTTCTCTTAGTTGGTGATTAAAGATGTCTCCACGGTCTCATTCACTCTATTGTTAACATTTTCAGTTGTCATTCTCAAATACTGCCATAAAACAAGGTTAATTAAAGAAATTGACACATACGACAACACATAAGATGTGAGTTTAAATACAAATATTATCTTCTAGACAATATCCAAACTCAAATAAGTTCTCATTACAATTCAATATACACTATTTTACAAAATAGTGAGAACTGCTAAAACAACTGTCTGGACCCTTCACTCCACACCCCGACTAGTTCCCGCTATATTCTCGCCTGTTGAGAAGAAAAATGGAACAAAAAGAAAAAGGGTGAGCTCAACTAGCCCAGTAAAGCATATTTTAAGTAGAGAATGAAGAGTTAAGTAGCCTAGGAAGAGTTAAGTAGAGAATGAAGTCTACTATCTTTTATGATTTACAAGTCCATCATCAATATTTTATCCCTATAACATCAATCAATATACATCTTGAACCAAATATTCATGTTTGCACTACGGATCAAAGATATTCATTTGTATCACCAGTTGGTCATGTTCATCTCAACACCTGTCCATCTTTGCACTACCCAAAGATATTCTCATCAGGTAATCATTCATCTTTGCACTACAGGCCAAAAATATTCATCAATTATCACCATTTAAGACTGAGGATGATGAAAAATATCTTAAAAAAACGAATCCAGTGAGATAAAAGGACAAAGATTAGGGATTCGTACTTTGGTTTATCCAAGTTCAAAAATACTCCATAATAATCAATTCTGGAGCAAAATTCAAGAATAAAGATCAAAACATGGATACAATTAATGATAGTAACTATACATATTAAGAAGAGAAAATTTTATTTTTCTGTGAATAGTGTCGTATTCGTGAATAGTGCCGTATACGTGAATAGTAACCCCGACACGAAATGATAGAAATTCCATAAGACAAATCATACTTCGTGAATAGTACTCATGAATAATATCGTATTCGTGAATAGTGTCGTATACGTGAATAGTGCTGCATACGTGAATAGTAACCTCGACATGAAAAGGTAAAAAATTTATAATAAAATTCATACCAATATTTTAGTATAATGATATTGAAAGAAATAACATCATTTACAAAGAAAATAACATCCCTTACCTCAAAAGAATAGTACTTTTGGCTGAAATATCGTATATAACGTTGAAGAAAACTTGCACCGAATAACAACTCTCAAAGTATCTAAATATTCACAAAAATACGCTCGATATTCACAACTTCTGATTCTGGTGTGATTTTCAATTCTAACTAAGCACCCTATTTATAGAAAAATGCCAGAATGCCAAAGCAGACTTAACCTGCTACCTGATGGCTTTACCTGCTGCTATTCACGCACACCACCATTGAAAAAAAAAATTCCCAGCACACCAACAAGGACAAGAGTGGGGCCCACCCATTCTAGAAAATTTCTAAAAAATGTTTTAAATTTTAACAAATATTCAGAAACTTCAATAATTCATAATAAATAGCCTTTTATCAGAAAAATACGAATTTTATGTCCATTCCATAGGAAATTTAATTCTCTGCAACTTTGTAGAAGAAAGTTTTTTCAAATTCCAAACAAAAAATATCTGAAATCCACATACGGATGATTTTTAATACCTTCATTCCTATAAAATACTGATAAAACACCTCAACATTAATTCTTTCATTAATATCCACATAAAATAAATATTTTCTTATCATATAAATCAATAATTAATTATTCACAAATAATATTATAGAATCACAATATCAACCAAGTCGTTCCCAGGAAAGAGGGGGCTTTCCAATAAGAATTTCTCCTTACTGGCGTGCAATTAGGTGACCAAACCCCTTTTCTAGACAGAACTTCCTTAGACATTGCTAATAATGCTATCTAATAATATTATTCAAATAATATGAATTATTGATATGATAATGGAAAATACTGTGCAGTAACAATTATTGAAACAATAATAATATAAAATATCAACGTAGTAATTATTGAATCAATAAAATAAAATATTAAACAGTAATTACTATAGAAATTATTGAGTAGTGTCTTCTTACGTAAGAATCAATAATCCAAAAATACTATTCAATACAGTGTGCTACTGTGCAACCACGCGTATTACTGTACTTGAACCACCGAGTATTCTAACAGTGTTAACGGTAACAACTACGCCGTTATTCATACTTGTCGTTTTCTTCATCCGACAATTTTCCATTATGGGGCCCACAAATGACTGCGCCATCGTACGAATATTCCCCGACAGCAAGAATATTCCACGACCAAACGAATATTCCCCCACAACAATGAATATTTTATAACCACTTACTTATTTTTTACTTATTTTGCAAAATTTGTACATTTCACCCATAACCAAAGTGTTATATCAAATTTAATACCTTATTATTCAAAATAATAATTAGAGAAAATTCAATTTTATTTATAAAAAGTTAGGGTCTTACAGTATTTAAATTTTGTTGGTTCGTGGAACTCTTCCATTGAAGTGCTTCTTGTGAGAGTTGAAGACCATTTTATCTTGAAAAGTAGACGTCCATTATTCCATACGTAAGCACGGATAGTGGGGACGAAATTTGCTTTAAGGAGAGACTGTCCTACAGTTGACTTGATTTTAAAAGTTTGTCAATTACATCTTGTAAGTGATTATTATAAAAATATTTATCTTCTACTTCTGTTTATTTAATTAGTCTATAATGTTATGGAATAACAATCTTAAAGCAGATTTTAGAAATACAACAATTTTATATGACATGCATGATTCCACAAATAGCGATTGTCACTTTAAATATTAAAATGAATTTATTCAATAGAAGAAGATTAATTGATTAAATAAATATTATTGTCGATAATTGCTTAAAGTTTATGAGAATATTTTGGAGGCGCTGATATATAATCTTTAATAAACAAATTATGTATTATATATAAACTCTATTTTTCTATATATATATATATATATATATATATATATATATATATATATATATATATATATATATATATATATAGAGGAAAGTTCAAGAGTTGAATTCTTAACTAACATAAAATCCTTAACTAACATAACTATTTAAAAACAAAAACTCAACCTTCCCAAAGCAAAGCCGCGTTTTTGAAAAAAGCCCCAAATTCGACTCTTCTCCCCAAATTCACCTAGTTGACTCTTCGCCCCGTATTCGCGATTCGCAAAGAAGGTAAGCTTGTTCAATTTTGAAATTGTTTGGAGTTTAAGGAGGAGAGAATTGGAGTTAACTGGACTTGCTTGATGGATTTGTTGGAAATTGACGAAATTTCATTTTTTTGTAGGTATTGGTTTTGCCAGAGAAGTTGTTTCCGAGAGATGAGGAAGCGGACCATGGTGGAGTTGATGATATGACCAAATTAACCTACTTAAATGAGCCTGGAGTTCTTGATAACTTAAAGAGGAGATATGCTCTTAATGAAAAATCTATGTGAGTTTCCCTGTCTTTCTTAAGCTGACTTTGCTGGACATTTTTATTTCTAAATAAAAGGAGATGGCCTTATGATTATGTGTGCTTATCTTCACAAGCATGAAAATTACAGCAGTTTTAACATTTTTGTGTGAGTTTATTATTTAATTTGGTTTAATGGCAAAAATTGTAGAATTGTTGTGTTCCAACTGAATTAAGTTATGAGCATTCTGGTAATCTGGTTCAGTCAAAAACTATTACTAGTTTCTAATCATGTAAATTTTTAAATGAAGAAAAGAGAGGAGAAAGTTTATGAGAGAAGAGGAAATAATTTTCATTTATTACTTCTCTTAAGAGGTTATGAGAGAAAAGAAAGTTGCTTTCTTTCTAGTAATTTGAACTTTGTTTTTTAGGGGAACATTTTTTTTAAATTTTCGTAATTATACTCGCAAGAAAGTAAAATGAAAGAGGAAGTAAGGTAATTTCTTTCCGTATCTATTATTTCGTCTCAATTTGTTTACTCTCATGCCTTCTATATAAACGAGGGATATATAGAAGGCCAAGAAACTTTGTGGAAGGGATAATAATTAAGAGATTTCTGCATTGATTATCTAGCACTATATATAGATAGTAGAAACATGATTTGTATTGTAATATGAAATTTTTTGATGAAATGACTTGGTCCACTATCCATCTATTCTCTTCTTCTTTCCCAAATTTCTTACTATTTCTTCCTAGTTCTTGCTCCAATTCTCCTATCAACTAACTTAAAGTTTTAGTTGAAATTGCTACTTTGGGTTCTAATTTAAGTTTGGATAAAGGGTTTATTATGAAAATTTAGTATTAAAGCCTATTGCACTAGCGGGAGAACTTCATCTTCTACCTCGTTTCAATCCTTGCTCTGTAATCGAATTCTCTTCGTCCCCACACAACTCCATATCTGACCTAAGAGAACCAATGTACATTCCTAATTAACTCAACAAGTCACTGGGTTGACCCAATTTCAGCAACTAATCGGAGATCGTAAGCCTTGTGATGCTCTTAGTTTTTCTGTCGTGATCTGTGACTCCCATTTTCAACAGAATTTGTTGGTTGTTTGAGGTAAAACATAATAACCTCCATCTAATTCCTTATTTATTTTGTCCATTGCTTTACTTCATCAATCAAATACAATTTTATAAATTGGAATTGAAGATTTTTGCACTCAATACTGTTTAATGAACAAAATGTCGTCACAAATTTGTGTTATGTGATTTTTACTATAGTGTAAAAGCCCTGGGTCAAATCAAGAACCCAAATCAAATTATAGTATAGCAAGACCTAATGCACCATCTCAATAATATGATCTTCTTGTCTCATTTTAGCCCACCACATGCTCACCTTCCAGATCGAGCCTTTATATACATCCTTGAGATGGGTGACTTGTTATATTTGAAATTGCATTTATACAAACGATAAATAGTCTTAGTCAAATTTAATATTTAACTATCTTTCTATGGACCATTCAAAATGGTATAAAGTGAATTGAGTTATATCATTGGCTCTCTTTTTTTTAGTTTGTTCTTTGACCAATATGTGCATATAGTGATGGCACTTGTTTTCTCCTGTATTAGTCGAAGGAAAAATCAGTCATGAGCACAAATTCATAAGGGAGTTCATCACGCAGTTGCAAATGTGGAGTTCCTACACCTATGAAGGTTTTATAGACCAAAACAAATCCCGGGAGACGATTGATCCACCGATGTCACCGGGCTCAAGAATTACTCAGTATTATCGCGAAAATAATGAATTAAAGACTGAAATATAAAATTTGAATAAAAGGATTAACGAGTTGACTATTTTCGAAAAGAAAAATCAAGAGCTGGTGGAAAAAATTGAGGAGATGACATTGAAGAATGAAAGACTGAAGAAAAATGTAGTGTATTCGATGTTTCTTTTTTCTTTCATGTTGTGGTTTTTGTTGTTTGTAATGTAGTTATAGTTGTGTTGTAATGAAATTGTTTAATTGTCTTGAAATTACAAGTTGTAGTTAGTTTGTAATGAAAGATTTCCAACTTTGTAATCTAATGAATTATCATCTTGAATGGGCATGAACTTGGTACTCAGAATTTGTCCAACTATAGAGCAAAAAGGCCAAAACAGAATTCGTGTATCAAGGAGTCGTTTTAAGGCTTTGTTGAGTCGAGTTTGAGACATGTATATATATTTTCCCCGAATTTTGCAGGAACATATCAATTATGAATACAGATATAGTGTTGTGGTACACTGTAGGGTTCCATCATAGTCCATGCCAAGAAGATTTCCCAGTGATGCCAACTTTAAACAACGGATTTGAGCTCCCGCCGGCTAATTTTTTTGAGCGAAACCCATTGCTCAAACAATAGCATCTTGAAATGTGTAGTTTATGCAAATGCACTGAAATTCTTGATTAACATAGGAAAATCATGTCAACTACCAAAGTGGAAAACACTCTATTATTTGTACTTGTAATGATTATTATTTAAGAATAGATTTTTTCAATATACAAAAGGCGAATATTCTAGTTATCCTATAAGAAACTTCCAAGTTAATTGATTTCTTCTTCTTTTCTGTAAACTTGTATGGTAGACTAGTGGGTAGACTGTAAACTTTTCTTCTTCTTTTCTGCAAACTTGTAGGGTCACTTTGCTAAGTTCTAACAAGAGAAGTATGCTATAACGTGAGGGTCCAGCTCAAATGTCAGCACCATTTGTATAACTTCCACAAACTTTGACAATTTACATATACTCACTCATATAGCAATGAACTCTGAATTGAAATTACCCAAACAGCTGCAGGATTTAAAAGTTTCCCCAAATCTACATACACATGTTGTAATGTAATAAGAACAATCAGGCTCTCCTTCACGCAGTTGACTGAGTTGCAACTTTCAGAACACCAAAATGTCCAATTGCATCCCTTGAAACATCATTGAAAACTTGTTGGTGACAAGTGATGCTATCAATACAACCGCTTGAAGTAATACTAGCAGGCAATTTAATTTGACAAAGAGTTAGAGAGCCAAAAGCCAGAAGGCAATCAAATATTTGATTGTGAGATAAAATGAAAAGGTGTTGCAAGACCATTAACATTCTGAATACCTGATAAGATCTCATTTTTTACTTTTATTTTTACGCTTCCAAGAAATGATTAGTATTTCATTGATCACAAAGGGGTAAAAGAGAACAACACCACTGATCAATCGGAGAACAGAATAAAAATTGAAAAAAACACAGAAAAATATCAAATGATCATTGGTCAAACTAAAAATTGCAGCAACTAACAAGAGAGGGCCGGACACGAATCCCAAACCCAGGCAAAGAGTGGAAAATCTATTCAAATGCAGAGCAAATGAATACTGAAAACAGAAAATGGCAAGCCAACAACAAACCAATGGAACCAAAAAAAAAGAATACAAAATTGATGTTCTAACAAGACACTGGGAAAAGGTTTTGTAGGTTATGAAAAACAAAGGCTTTCTACAGAGTTATTAACTTAATCAAATTAAATAACAAAATAATGTTCTATCTGATTCCAAATATTATCTCAAAATTCATTATTCATGAACAAAATATAAGCAATAAAAAATGTGATAACTGAAGCTCACTGAAAATGCTTTCTTTACACAACAGTATCTAATTTCATTCTAATCTCTTCTTCATTGCCGTAAAACCGTATAAACAGAGGAACTGTACTATACATACCTGATTTAGAGAGAAGCAACGAGAGAAAAGCTAGGGATTTGACTCTGCAGTAGTCCGATTTGGAGACTAGGGATTTTTCTCAGTTTGCCTGAATCGCGACTAGGGCTTAATATTTGGAGAGAGGAGAGAGACGAGAGAAGCTAGGATTTGGAGAAAAGCTCAGTTGGCCTGAATCGCGAATCGCGAATATGGGGCGAAGAGTCGACTAGGCGAATTTGGAGAGAAGAGTCGAATTTGGGGCTTTTTCGAAAAACGCGGCTTTGCTTTGGGGAGGCTGAGTTTTTGTTTTTAAATAGTTATGATTAAGGATTTTATGTTGGTTAAGAATTCAGCTCCTGAACTTTCCTGTATTGAAAAGTCTACGCCGACCGGCGTTTTCCGACCGGGTAGTGACCGGGAATTTTTTTTTTTTTTTTGCTTTTGACTACAAAATAATTAATGTGATTTATTAGAACTGAAATTTTTAGAAAATGCAGTGATTTAGGCGTCCGTTTGGATACACGTAACAAACAGGGTTATACAGACTGTAGTCAAAAGCAAAAAAAAAAAAAAAAAAAAAAAAAATTCCGGTACCGGTCGGAAAATCGGCGTAGAATAATATATATATACGGGGTGATTGACTGACTGATGATATTACATAGTAACTTTATCATTCACTTGGTTAAACCTTAAATTTTACCATAATAAAACAAAAATAAGAGGGTATAGTATAAGTATTACAGTATTTATATAGATAATATAGAAAAAGTTCTACTATATTAATATATAAAACAGAATATTATAGTTCTATTTAGTTTCATTACAGAAATTTGTTTCTGATTTATAAAAATAATATTAATAATATTAAATACAGATATACTTTATTGTAATTATAAATTTAGTTTTTGTTCTATTGTTTTTATTTTATTAAAGTGATTCTGTAAATTGTGTATTTAACAGAATTATGGAATTATCTAATTCAATTGTGCCTAACTCTATTACAACCAATGTTCCTATCAATGTTCCTACCCATGTTAGTCATGGTGAGAAACCTGAAAAATTCAGTGGGATTGATTTTAAAAGATGGCAACAGAAAATATTGTTTTATCTCAATACATTGAATCTTTCAAGGTTTTTAAATGAGAATGCCCTTGTGGTAGATGAAAATGAAACTGATAGGACCATATTGGCTGTTGTGGAGCATGGAAGCATTCTGATTTTCTTTGCAAAAATTATATCCTCAATAGATTGGACAATACATTGTATAATGTGTATAGCCCAATCAAAACTGCTAAGTTATTATGGGAGTCTTTGTGACACCCCCAAATCCGGGTACTTTATTCTCACAGAATTTGGTGTTCACTATCCAAAACAATTACATCTAATTACCCATAATCAAGGATAAAGACATAACTTAAATAACTCAAACAATAATCCTCCCCATTAAAGGGTTACATAAACTTAAAACAATCCCAGGTAATCTAACCTTAAATTATTATATAAGTCTGCAGAATACATCATATAATTAAATAAGTCTCACAACATAAATTCAGTAAATAAAATTAAACAAGTATTCATCATTTGGACATCTTACCCTTGCCCTTGCTAGTAGACAGCTCTTCAACTTTCTCAACTTTACCTGTAGTGTTAATTATAAGAGTGAGCAAACAATTGCTCACTGATATAAAGAATGAAAATAGCAGTAACATAAGGGTAAACAATGAATAATGAATAATAGAGAACTTGTTCTACGAATCAAGAATAGAAAACAAGTTCAAGATTTATATCTGAGGGTCTTAAGACCATGAACTATGTCCTAGGTTAATGAGTATTTCTACCTCAACCTTAATAGTCTCTTAGACTATACAGACCCTTCCTTTCGTACTTAGGGGGATCAACTCTTACTACCATGTATTGTGCACAAATATCTAAATGCTAACGCCTACATAATCCCCTATATTAGGGTTGTTCATCTCAGTTTGACTTTAGGATTTCTGTACTAAAGAAAGTTTAGTTTGGAGTAGCTTAACAGTGGTTTTAGAATTTTAGAACACTCCTCATCTATATACTAATCAAATCAATAAAGGTTTATTAGTCATTCGAAGGTTCAACACGACAATATAAGATTGAACAACGATATATAATTCAAAGATTGAATGTCAAGAATATACAATTGAATAAACATTGTATATCCAAAGTATTACATCCATAGGAGTTAGAAAAACTCATTTAGGACAATGAACTTGTACAATCTATACTTTGAGTAGCAAGAAACAAAAGTTAAACTTGCTCAATAAAAGATTAAAGTTAAGAAATTTGCGTAACAATATCGAGTTAGGAATATGAATCTTGCTCAATGTAAAAGAATTAGGATACCAGAGCTTGCATAATTAAAAATTAAGGTTAGAGAACTTGCCTCGTGCGTAAGCTAAACAATTATAATAAACGTTCGCCAAATACCCTACATATACCATTGAAATCGCAATACCGATTATTTAAACCAACATTAACCCTATAGGTTTAACTCTCATTCAAATTTATCTCATTATCCTATCTTATAATTCAATCTCTGACACCATTTACAGGTCTAAAATCACAAACCTAATAAGGCATCGTCAAATTTTAAATAACATCTCAAGTCTTAATCAAATAACAAGTTAATGTTTTTTAAGTCTTTATCTTTTAAATCTAAAATCACCAAATACATGATCACAATCTGTTATGGAACTTCATTACATGTTTAACTCCTTATCATGCATCCTAGACTAGGTTAAGCCAACACGTCATGGATTGAAATTAAAAAAAAAACAAACTATTTCTTCTTAGGGAACGGTGCAGCTCCGCTGCCCCAAGCCTTGGCACCGGCGCAGCTGCGCTGGTTTAAAAACCCAGATTGCTCAGCAGACGCAGCTGCACCGTTTCTGCCTTTGGTATCGGCGCAGCTGCGCCAGTACGCAGACAGAAAATGCAGTTGCATACCCTGCTTCAAAGTTCATTCCCAATTAACACAATTAGACAGAAATTAACATACCCAGAAACTATAAATTTTGTTAACAACAACACCAAGCATGTATTTCATGATTCTAATAGTATAAACATTATTTAAAATCAAGTTTTAAGGATCAATGTCATATTTTTACTAGTTTTCTTCATATTTCAACACATTTAATGATTTCAATCACCAAATCTTTAATTCTTAACCAAATTAAGCCATTTCAGTTGCTTTGTTTTCGTAATTCATCATACTAACATATTCTAAAATCAATTTACATATTTCAATAAGAATTTAACATCAATTTTGGTCTCAAATCACTTTTATACACATAAAACACTGTTAACTTAAATTTTCTTCTTCAAACCAAATTCCATGAATTTAATCACTAAATATTGCTTATATATGACAACTATCAGACATATATATAATCAACATTTTAAACCCTAATCCAATAAGAATTCCAAATCATAGAGAATACATATTACAAAAACCAAAACTTGGAATTAGGAATATATTATATCTTTAATCTCTTGTTTACACTAGCAAAGATAATTAGCAAGCTTTGATGATTTTGAGGTTTTGACAAACCTTCTTCTTCTCCTTGATTCCCAATTCACAGAAAACTCTCAATTTCCTCCCTTGCTCTCACAATTTCTCTCTAACACTCTCTGTGTTTCTTTCTCTCTATACCCTCTGTTCTTAGCCTTAGGAATAATACGCAAAACAAAATAAACTGATGTATATAATCCCACGTACTCATCAGTTAAAAAAAACAAAGAGCTACATCAGTTATAATATGACAAAGGCCACAAGGCCATGTTTGGCTACACCTTAGATTAGGATTTCTAGTTTATTTTTAAATTTTTTTTTCTTATAATATAGTTCTTATGTCACACATGGTTCTTATGTCACACCAATTGTACAAACTAATTCAATTAAATTAATATAACTCTTAAATCAAATTAATCATTTACCATATTATTATAATTTCCATAATGAATCATAATTTTATTTAACAAACTAATAAATCTCTAATTTAATTATTAAATTAAATTAGAACAACATTGTAATTATTTAATAATTCATTTATTTTAATTATATCATTAAATTAAATCTTCAAATCATATAATTATCATTCATTAATTTAATTATTGTAACACACTTTAACTAAATTATTGAACACTAATTTCATCGCATATTTATTTATCTCAATAAATAAATTAATTCAAATATTTATTTAATCCAATAAATATTTTTAAATTACATATAAAATTCTCGTTCGTTACATCCTTCCCTCCTTAAAAAGATTCTGTCCCTCTTTAATAAGTTTCTGTTCCCAGAATCGCTATACAAGAATTAAGCAAACAACTGAGGGTAATTTTTCGTCATAACATAAAGTTCCCACGTAGCTTCTTCAGGATTGTGGTTTCTCTAAATTACCTTAACATAATGTATCACTTTATTCCTTAAGACTTGTTCTTTCCTGTCAACTATTTGAACTGAAACTTCTTTATAAGACAAGTCTTTTTCAAATTGTAGTGGTTTATATTCTATAACATGTTTATAATCAGGCTTATATGGTCTTAATACTGAAATATGAAAAATGTTATGAATATGTTCTAGTTCCGGAGGTAAAGCTACCTCATACGCCACTTCACCAACTCGTCGTAGCACTTCAAAAGGTTCTATAAACCTAGGGCTTAGTTTTTCCCTTTTTACCAAAACGTATCTTTCCTTTCCAGGGAGACACCTTCAAGAAAACAAAACTATCGACATCAAATTCTCGATTTTTTCGGTGCTGGTCGGCATATTTCTTCTGTCTATCCTGTGCAGCTATCAATCTTGCCCGAATCACCTTGATGATCTCAACAGTTTGTTGCACCAATTCTGGACCTAATAGTTGACGTTCTCCAACTTCGTCCCAGCATAACGGAGTTCTATATTTCCTGCCATACAACACTTCGTAAGGCGGCATGCCAATACTTGTGTGATAACTGTTATTAGAGGCAAATTCAACCAACGGTAGATGGTCATCCCAATTCCCTTTAAAATCTATAATACATACTCTGAGCATATCCTCTAATGTCTGGATTGTCCTCTCACTTTGTCCGTTGGCTTGAGGAAACGCTGTGCTCATTCTCCACTGCGTTCCTAAACATTCCTGTAGTCGTTTCCAAAAATTTGATGTGAAACGTGGATCTCTATCTGATACAATGGACACCAGGACACCGTGTCTTGATACAATTTCCTTCACGTACAGTTTTGCAAACCGATCTAGGTTAAATCTAATCTTGATTGGCAAAAAGTGTGCCGATTTCGTCAATCGATCGACAATCACCCAATTCACATCATAACCTTGCTGAGTCGTTGGAAGACCTTCCACAAAATCTATTGTGATATGTTCCCATTTCAAATCTGGTATCTCTAACGGTTGCAACAATTCGCTTGGTCTTTGATGATAAGTAGGTTTTATACCAACTTATCCGGTATCTATTAGTTGAATTAGTTGCTTAAACCTATGTTTTTTTAGTTACTTTTCATACATTTTATGTTATTTTGTAGGCTATGACATAACATTGGCATGAAGAAGCAAGGGAAAGTAATTCGGACATCTTTTGGACCAAAATACGCAAGCAAATGCAAGAAGAGAAGATTGAAGGACTTTTAACACCAAGTTGGATGCATGTTCTTGGCTTGGAATTTGAATTATACTATAGAGCTTCTTCTTAACTTTTCCTAACATCTTGAACCGTCCCAATCGGAGTTCGGATTCGAGAGTTATGGCTTTTTTATCAACGAAAATCAAAGTTAAGAGTTGTCATGCTTGCCATTTACACAACATCTACTTCAAGCTCGATTTTGATATTGTTCATTCTCAAAGAATGAAAGTTGTAGAGCTCGTCGATAGCTTCGATTTGATAGGTGGCAGGCCCCGTAACTCCTCCCGGATCAAAAGTTATGGCCGTTTTTCCAAAGGGCGTCAGAGCAGAAAAGGTACCCCCGTCGGGGCTGGCTTTTCCTTCAGAAACCCCCACCGGGGTGGGCATACCAGCTGGAAAATAGTAGGGACCCCTGTCGGGGCGGGCCCTTTACAAGTATATACCCCCGCCGGGGCGGGGGTACGCGCAGAAAACTCGTTTTTTGGCCAAATTTGAGTTCGAGAAGGATTATTTCGATCCGATTGACTCAAGGACTTCCGAGAGGACTTAAAGACATATGAAGAGACTTAGAAAAGAAAGGAAAACACAAGGATTAGAGAGAGAGATAGAGGATCCTACTAGATTAAATTAGAGTAGAATAGGAAAAAACTCTAGTTCTTATGAGATTTGGAGATTGAAGCAACTTGGAGACCGTTGAAGATTCAAAGTAGGAGCAAGGAGAGATCATCAAATCCACAGACAATAGATTCTATCTTCTCATCTTCTTTTATCTTTGTATTTTAATGTGTATTCAATTGTGGATTCTTAGTTTTAATTTAATAATCATGAACTAATTCTTTGTTTAAGATTATAATGGATCTTATTGTGTAATTTATTTTAATATGCTTCGCTATCTATTATTATGCTCTATTGTGAGGATTGTATATTTTGATTTGGACTTAATTGTTTAATTGATTGGCCATCAATTACCGTGATAATCTATATGAACTCGAGAGATGAAATATAGATTTAGATCTGATCATGATAGCATGTGTTTGTGATTTCTGCATAGATGGAATTCATGATTTGTGTTTAGAATAGAGATATGCCTTTACGCCATATGTAATCTTATAGAGAACTTGTGCCTTAAATCCTTTTAATTGTAATTCACATAGAGATATAGTGGATTAGTTAATTAGGGTGTCTTGCTTAATTCTATCATCTGTGGATTTAAGTGAGTATGTGTATTATGCATCGAGAGGTGGTTTTATCTGCTTTAGTATTTTTTTTGTTAATGATGGGTTTTCGGATCGCAATCCGACTAATTCCCCCACCCCGAACAAGGCTTTCGTGGGTTGTTCCAGGTCTAAGCCCAACCCAGGACCGTGGCCACATGAATTAAAGAATTCTCACACTTGTTGCAGGCGGGAATCGATCCCAGGATGTTTGGGTTTACGGCTCTGCTTTAGTGTTCATGATTATCAATTTAGAATAGAGAATAATTGATTAGAAGTGTGTTGACTTAAATGAAGCAATAAGTGAAGTTGTGATCTTAAATCTCCGTAATCTTAATTTAACTAGTTGAATTTAATAGTAGTTTAATTATATAATTTGAAATTCATTTGTTTAAATAAGATTGAGTTGGTTACGAGTTAGTACTTGGTGATTTTTTTTATTAAATAATTTCTCGTGAGAACGATACTCTACTTACACTTTATTACTTGTTGACCACGTATACTTGCGTGTTGTGCGTAATTAGATTTTACCCAACAAGTTTTTGGCGTCGTTGCCGGGGAATTAGTTAATATATTTTTGCCAATATTAGCTTCAATCAAATTAGTCTTAATTTAAACTTTTTTTTCTTTTTATTTAATTCTCTTCCTATTTTTCTCTCTTTTCAGGTACCGTGGCTGGATGTAATTATCAATGGCCTTATTCGAATATGACTCAGCCAAGGGACATAGGAATTGATGGACTTAATGCATTTTCTGCATTATCAGCACAACTTGAGACACTTTCGAGGAAGTTGGACGTTGTTGCAGCCCCAACATAATCGAAGGATAGCAGTTAATTGCAATTATAGTGCTGGTAATCATCCAAGTCATCAATGCACCGTTAGTTTTGCGTCGGGAAAACAGGTAGTAACGATTATACATATGCTAATTATCATCAAGTTTGGGGGTATCACCCGGATTCGTTATGGAGCTATACTTATGAAGACCAATACTACGCTCTAAATCCAACATACACACCGGAATTTTCATGTCCTCCTCCATTACCACAAGAAGAAAAGCCAAATTCGAGAGATGTAATATTGAAGGGCATGCAAACCTAGAGGAGATGAGGATTAGCTAAGAGCTGTCAACCCAAAATTTTAATAATCGGATGGAACAACTCGTCACTACTTCAACCAATGGTCCTCAATACATGGCTTCCGAGACTGAAATAGAAAATTCAAGGCTGGAGGAAATTTTGTCTAAGTTCATAGCTTCAAATGAGGAGAAGATGAGTAATAAAGCGAGGTCAATTCAAAATCTTACGGATCAGATAGAGCAAATGATCAAAGCCATAAGCAACCTTCCTCCAAATACTTGGCTTTATGACATGGATGATGAAACTGACGGAGAACCCGAACCAAATCTGCGACTGGATGAGCCACAAGATATCAAAAGTGTGGAGACAATTGGGGATAATGAAATAGAGGTAGACGAAGATCTAAATAGGCGACCAAAGATTAAAGAGTCAGTCAGATTTGCAAAATCATGGCCAGTTGGTAGTCATATCGTCGGCGAAGCTCTTGATGACAGCTAGTACAATTTTGAATCCATGGCGGGATGAGAAAGAGAAGATAGACGAAGAGCCCATTGTGTGTGACAAGCTTCCATCCCCCAAAGTGATTACATACACAATGGAGAAAACACCTAGCTGTGGGGCGTTCTTGATAGAGATCATACCAAATCAGAGCATGCTAGGTGACATTAATGCAATGGCTATCACAAATGGGAACCTACCAAAAGCTACATTATTTCCGATGGATGGAGGGTTCCTCAACTTTCGAAGAGGAATTGGGTAGCGTTGACAAGACAAAGTCAGGTTGAAAGACACGTTAGATTTCATATAAAATGCTTCTAAACATAATGTAGTGAATATGCTTGCTCATATGACTTGATAAAAATTATTCAACTTAGTAAATGTTCATATTTTACCATGCTGAATGTATTGATGTGAAAAAAATTGACTTTTGAGACAGTCATTTGGCACCCTTTTTTGCTTGTTTATTCATCCTATTTGAGGACAAATGAGCATATGTTTTCAAATAAAGCACACATGGTAATTTGGCTGCCACGGTGGATTTGATTTTGATGTATTTTTTTCATGCATATAAAATGTTCATGATTTTGGGTTGGTGTGCTACTGAATGGCCACCTAGTAATGCCTATGTCTATGTGGACAGTCAATTTTACAAATGAGACTGGCAAAAAAAAAATCCCGAGTCTGGGCATTTAATGAACATGAAATTTTAACTCTACTGTGGATGTATTTTAAATCAATGCATGTATCTGGACTTAGATTATACATGAAGCAATTATTTGAATTTAATAAGCTTTAAGTTTAGAACTTACCCCACCCTTTCTAAGGTGATTTGGAGATGTTGCTCAAATTATGGATCCAGATCAGCTGAGTAGCTCTCGTAGGGCCTCTGCAGGTGTGAGGAGGAGAGCTTCTGATGTTCCTCAGCCTCATCGAGCCTCGCCGGTTGACTGAGTCAGTTATTCACCCTATCCGAGTTGAGAGGCCAGATGTCGTGGACGAGGAGGATGTTCCTATCGTGGATCCTGCTCCTTCTTTTTCCATTCCACGTCGGGAGCTTCCCGCTATTAACGTGACGATTCTAGATCTTCTGGATGATTTGAGTCGTCATCCCTCGGGTAATAGTCGTTTCCATCTTTTTTTCCCACTTTTGGGGCAAGGGTTTTGATCTTGATTTGTAATTTGATGCAGGTTCCCGACTTTACTTGGCTCAGGGGGAACTAGTTTAGCATTCAGTCCTTCTTCATCCAGAGTACAAGGAGGTCATCCATTCATGGGACTTTCAGGCTTTCTTTTCCATTCCCCCCCACCCTTGTCGCTGCCCCTGGGGTTATCTGAGGGCTTTATCTAAGCACTGGTTCCACCAGACTCAGTCTCTTCATTTACTAGATTGCGAGGTGATGATGACACCGATGGACTGGAAGGTCATCACTTGGTTGGAGTTTACAGGGGCGCCAATGCCTTTGGTGGCTGACATTTCCCCAACTGCGGTTTGATCCCTTTTGGGAGTTTCGGCCATGGCCCTCAAGGGTCAGACTGTTCGTTATGGGCCCTTGAGTGTAGATGCTATGAGTGGGGCTTTGACTAATACTTTACCTGATGATCTGAGGGTTAGAGATTGCATTCTTTGGCGATTGATCCTGATCATTATTAGGGGTTATTTCCTAGCGGATAACTCCTTGACGGTTTCTTTCGCTTTAGTCAACACCACTCGTGACCGTATCAGAGACTTTAATTGGGGCTCATACACCTTTGCCTATTTCTTTAGAGGGATGCGCCTACGCTCAGAGGGCGTGACGGAGGCTTGGCTAGGCTTTTACCCATTTTTATTGGTGAGTATTTTCTTTTTATCTTTCATTTTCTCTCACTCGGGTTGCCAATTTTCATGATTGAAGATATTTGCTTTTTTGCATTTTCAGTTTTGGGCCTATGAGAGGCTTCCCTGTCTTCATCCTGTTACTACATTCGGTCTGGAGACCTATTCACGGGGACGATGATGGCATTACTCCACTATTGCAGAGTCCTATAGCCAAGGGGTTTACCCATTCTCATTTGCAATTGGAGTTATTGATAACCGATGTCATCACATGGGCTCCCTACTCCGAGGACCATTTGACAGTAGGCTTTGAAGGTGGCTTTTCGACTGGGGTCGAGTATGTATTATCCACCCGTCAGATTCCTCTCCTAACATTATGAAGGCTCGGAGCTCTATTTAGGAGAGCGTGCTATTAGGAGCACCACAGGAGAGATTCACATTACGTTCTTTCCTCTTGTTAGGCGACATTGACCTTTATCTCAGCCATCACCGAGATTCCCCTGATGGGTTTAGATGGCTTCACTTTATTAGAGGGCCCTTTTACTCTGGAGGCTTTCTACCGCTGGTGGTTCTCTCGCACCATTGGAGCTCAGACCCGCGCCATATAATTTATGGGGGATATGGTTCCTAGGTCTATTATGATGGAAGACTGGATTGCCTACGTCTGAGAGAGCCCACTCATTTAGCACGGATTGACAGTTTAACCCAGAGGTTGGACCAAGCAAATTTTTTTCATCCGGCATTTGGGCAAAGATCCGTTAGAGGCAGATTCTTTTGATCCGTCCAGCTCTAATATTGGCCCTTCAGGTGGCCCATATTCTGATAGCTTTACTGGTGCAGATTCCCCTTTGTATCGACCTGACATCCCTTCTAGCCGAGATTCAGAGACTTAAGAGAAGTTACATCAGATGGATCGATTAGATGATGTGGACATCATTGATTTCTTCTGATAGATTTCTCATTATTTCTTTTGATAGGCCTCTGTTAGATATTGGGCGGTTGTGCCCTATTTCTCATTTTATCTTTTGATAGGCCTTTGTTAGATATTGGGTGGTTGTGCCCCATTTTTCCATACTTTTTATTTTCAGTTGTATACAGAGATGATGTATTTAGGAATGTATATATCATGTTTTCTATTCCCTACATTATATTGTCATTTATCATTGTTATTTATCATGATGCATGCATTATGTCATGGATATGCATTTCTAGAGGTGAGTTTAGTATTGACCCCTAGATGGTCTTATGATACGGTTCTACAGATGTCTTCATCCACTGTTTGTCGGATTGAGCATACCCCACCCATGGTAGCCTCTTCTTTGAGATCCTGGTATTGTAGTTTGTCTCTCATAAATCGGGTGACAATTGATCAGCTATTAAGGTATTCTATGAACCTTCTAACGTTCTAGGTACCGTTGGGCATTGTAGAGGGCATGTTATCTTGTTGTATACTAGAGAGACAAGTTTTTAGATTCGATATCCATGAGCTGACTCCTACATTGGAGGAGTATGAGCGTCTCACTGATTTGCCCTTGGACTGGCCTTGCGCTAGGATGACTGTCGGTGATATGAGCTGGCATTTTATGACCTTGATGAGCTTACGACGTAGAGTTACCGTGGACGAGATTACTTCAGGGCATGTGGTGTCCATGGATTTCTTGATTGACCGATTTGGGTCACTAGATAACTATCTACGACCTTAAGGGGATTTCACCATTACTGAGGGTGAGTGGCATGTTGCCCGCGTAGATATTCTATTGATGTGCATCATGGCCTATTTGTACATGCCATTATACTTGGACCATCTATACATTGGCCTGATTACGGTAGTCCATGCTCTCAGGGAGGGTTGCACTATCTTGCACATGATATTGGCAGAGACCTTAAGGTCGGCCACATTTTGCCATACCCATCCTGTGGGGTTTTTCAGAGGCAGTTTCGTCTTAATTGTATGTGTGGTTTGTGACACATTTGAGACCGATTGGCACCTTTAGACATCATGGGTACTGTTTTACTCATGAGATAGCCATGTCTTATTCCTTTTAGTTGGGTGAGTGTACAGATGCAGCATCCTAGTTGGCTTTTCTGAAAGGGATTGAGGATCCATTTACTATCTTGCCTTGTTCAGGACTCAGCTCTCCCTATAGCTTTATTATTCATGCATTTGACATGAACTATCTACCCCTGGTTAGTTTGAGTGGGGTGACCACATATCATTCACTGACTGTTATGGGACAATTTTATCGGTTTCAAGATATTCACCCCTTTGACGGGGCATTGGGTCAGCGACTGTCACATCGGCTTTTGTCAGCAGAGGACTTGACTAGGATTTATGATTGTTGGACTCGTCGAGAGAGGGCTGATTTTTTGACTAGTCATATGGGTCACTATTCAGAGTATTCTGCATGGCTGGAGGAAGATATTGCATCGACTATGGTTGTTCACTCAAAAGTCGAGTATTGATTCTTATGATGAGGAGCCTATGGAGCCTGATTCTCCTACCGAGGACGAGCTATTTGCTGGTTTGACAGTAACTCTAGTCTATGATTCCCCCAACATTCCCACTACTACGGCTCCACCTTCTGTAAAGTATTTGGAGCAGAGGTTACATCTGATGACATTTGAGAGGGACTAGGTTAGGGCTCTGATGTTGACAGCTCTTTCTAGTAGAGATGTTACTTTTACTGAGAGGGATGACGCCCAAGCTAGCCAGGATGCCACTTTCGTTGAGCGAGATGACGCTTGAGCGGCTTGGGATTCTGCCTTCGTTGAGCGGGATAAGGATCGAGCTACCCGAGACACTTCCACTGCTGATAGTACTTCACTTAGATCCCATACGGCTAGCATTGTTGCAGATATGAGTGCATTCATAGATGATCATGGTAGCACTATACAGATGGTCGTGGACCTTCTGGATTGCATGGATACCTTAGGGCAGGAGCTTATAGATTCACCTTCATCTTCTGAGAGGGATGCCATATTGGACTTGTTGACTCGTTTATCTACGGGTTTATAGACTAGCTTTCATTTTCCTGCATAGACTAGGTTAGCCATTTTTGTCATGCACATGATACATTGTATATATCCAATAGTACTATATGGCAAGAAAATATATTTTGATTCACTTCCCTTTTAGATATGTCTTGTCACTTGGTTGATAGTTGCCATTTTCTTTATGACTTGCTATCTTGATATGTCCCGAACTTCTCCTTGATGGATTGACATTGAGATGTCCTAGGATCTTTCAGAATGGGTTGTTTGATCTTTGGGTTTCCAATTTTTTGTTGTCTTGGGACTGGTCTTTGATGTGGTTAAGGTTTAAGCAAAGGGTTTGGTTTTCCTCTTTGAGGGTTCGACCTCACCATAATTGGCTACCTACGTACTCCCTAGATGAGAGATCAAGTCTTACGTAGTTCCACCTTTGGCTTTATCTGAATGGTTTGAGAAGTGTTTGTTTGGGTTTTTGGGTTTCTTGCTTGGTTTGGCTGCACCATAGATGGTTGCCTACGTACTCCCATTGATGAGGGGAGATCAGGTCTTTCGTAGTTCTTGGCTTTGGCTTGAAAGGTTGAATAGTATTTATTGGAGTTTAAGCTTGGTTGAAGGGGTTTTTAGATTTTTGTAGGGGTCAGACCGCACCATAGATGGCTGCCTACGTACTCCCATTGATGAGGGGAGATGAGGTCTGCGTAGTTCCTGGCTTTTTGGTTTGAAAACCTGAATTGACTTAATTAATTTGATTTTTGATTGAATTTTTTTTTGAGAACCAGGATGGTGGTTTTTAGGTGATTTCAGACATAATACCTTTTCACAGTGTTTGAATTGATAAGCTAGGGAAATTCTTCGCCGTACATTTCTTACAGTCTGAGGGCTCCTCCCGTCAACACTTCCTTGATAATGAAATGGCATTCTTAGTTCGGGGCGAACTTTCCGTTAGATTGATCTTGATTAGCAAGAACTTTCTTTAATACAAAGTCATTTTCTTTGAATTGCCGAAGCTGGACTTTCTTATTGTATGATCGAGCAATCCTCTGCTGATATAATTGACCATGAAAGATAGTTGTGACCCTCCTTTCATCTATCAGAGATAATTGGTGGTACCGGTCTTTGCAACCACTGGTCTTCCTCCATTTGAGCATCTATCAACACTCTTAATGACTCCATTTCTACCTCTATAGGGAGCACTATCTCCATGCCATAGACCAATGAGTAGGGGGTAGCCTCAGTAGAAGTGTGCATTGACATTCTGCAGGCTAGCAAAGTCAGAGGCAATAAGTCAGGCCATCCCTTATGATTGGCGGACATCTTTTGCATGATCTTCTTGATGTTCTTCTTCAACAGCACCATTCATCTTGGGACGATAAATGATGGAGTTAAGATGTTTGATGTAGAATTTGCTGCATAATTCCTACATCATCTGGTTGTTTAGATTCTTGGCATTGTCCGATACGATCACCTCCGGTTGTCTATATCGACAGATGACATTGTTCCTGATGAAACTAATGATTACCTCTTTGGTGACTTTGGGAAAAGAGGCAGCTTCTACCCATTTGGTGAAGTAATTGATTATAGTGAAGATAAACCGATGACCATTGCTGGCTTTGGGCTCGATTGATCCAATCACGTCCATCCCCCACATGGAAAAGGGCCATGGTGAACTCATATTATGTAGTTCATTTGGAGGAGTGTGGATGGCATTTCCATAAATTTGGCATTGATAGCATCTCCTGACATGATCGTCACAGTCGGCTTTGAGAGAAATCCAATAATGCCCTATTCTTAAACTTCTTGGCAAGTAAATGACCGCTCATGTGTGGACTACATACTCCATTATGGACTTCATCCTCTTTGGGCTTGGTCTTTGTTTAGGCATCTTAGAAGGCCTATTCCCGCATCCCTTTTGTAAAGTGCGTCTCCGCTCAGGTAGAACTTCATGACCATTTTATGGATCTACTTTCTTTCAGCTTGACTTCCCCAGCGGGTGTAGATCCATCTCAAAGATATTCTTTATGACATACCAGGGCTTTTTGATGTGAGGCAGTTCATCTAATACTTCTCCAATGTAATTTTCGTAAGTTGGTGCCTTCTGGCTTACAAATTTGATATTTGGGATGCCTCCCCTTTCAGATATGTTGATCAAGGAAGTCAGGGTTGCTAGTGCATTTGCAAAATCATTCCTGTTTCGAGGGATGTGGATGAAGGATATTTCTTTGAATTCCATAGCCATCTTAATAACTTACCGATGGTAAGGCAGCAAATGAAATTTTTTGGTGTGATATGCCCTAGTGGTTTGTTTGATGTGTGACGCCCCCACAAAAGGTATACATCACCCATTCTAAGTCGCCAAATACATGGTACATAAATAAAATACAAACTTCTTTTATACAATACGACAACAGCGTAGCTTAGAGTTTTTACACGAATATTGTCTCATAGACAGTATTCAAACTCAAATGAAGTCCTCATTATATTTATTATCATACTATTTCATAAAATAGTGAGGACTACTATAGCCACCATCTTGGACCGTCACTCTGTTCCCCGACTAGTCCCGGCTACGTTCTCATTTCCTGAAGAGAACAATGAAAGCAAAAGGGTGAGCTCAACTAGCCCAGTAAGAAATATTATGACTAAGATAATGCAGAATAAATTATCATTAGCATTCAACAGTTTTAAACTGATAAAATACAATAAACATCAAGTTTAACTGCATCGGAACAATTAATCCATTAGAAGAGTCAAGTAGAGCATGATATCTACTATCTTCTATGATTTAAAAAGTTTTTCATTCACTTTATCGCTAAGACTCAGCTTAATAAATAAACCACATCATCGAATCATCCCTGCACTATGGGCTAAGGATATTCATGTAATCATCAATGGTCATGATTATACCGAATAATCCCTAGTCATAATCATACCAATAACTGTCCATCAATGCACTACGGGCCAATGAGGACTTTTACCACATCATTTGTAACATTACGGGTCATGATTATACCGAATGATCCCTGGTCATAATTATACCAATCAACAGTCCCACTATGCACGTAAGCCAAATATGACTTTCATCACAATATAAGCATGAGGATGATGACAATGATATAAGCATTAATCAAACGAAATCAAAGAAAAATATTAAAGACTTTAAATTTATTCAGAGTTTAAAAATATCCAAATTGTCAACATGATACTGCTTTGTGGAGTAAAATTCAAAAATAATATTCATGTATCAAAAATAATTTGGACCGAAAAGAAATATATTTTTCAGGTGAATAGTATCCCGTGAATAGTACCCTATAAATAGTACTTCGGGAATAGTACCTCGTGAATAGTATCCCGGCATGAAAAGTGCCCCAAATCCCGAGTGAATAATATTCGAGTGAATAGTAACCAGGTAAATAGTAACCCGTAAATAGTAACTCGTGAATAGTATTCCAGCACGAAAAGTGTCCCGAATATCCGAGTGAATAGTAACCGGGTGAATAGTAACCGGGTGAATAGTAACCCGTAAATAGTAACTCGTGAATAGTATTCCGACATGAAAAGATCAATAATTATCAAGAAAGCTCAGAATAATATTTCCATGAAAAGAAACTAGATGAAGCGTAAATATCAAGGATATTCTAATAATTTCACGGAGTATAGAAGCAATACTTCAACAAAATGAGTGTAGAAGTAGGAATATGAAACGAGATAATATTACTTACATACTACAGAGTATGGACGAAAATATTATTTCATACGAATATTGAACGAAGATAATATCCATACGAATTCGAAAAATAATATCTCTTCTGAATATGAAATAAATAATACCCGTTACTACTGTTGAACGAAAATAATATTCCAACGAATATTTAACGAAGATAATATTCCTTACGAATATTGAACGAAAATAATATTCATATGAATACGAAAAATAATATCTCTTCTGAATATGAAATAAATAATACCCCTTACCTCAGAAGAAGACTGGATACTAGAATAGTGAAGTGGCAGACTTCTCTTCTTCTTTCTCTCTATAGCTTCTCTCTCTATAATTGATCTTGTGAGTCTTAGTGAATTGGTGAGAATGAAAGAAGAATGAGCTTCTATTTATAAGAAAAAATTGTTTCGATAATTGCACGTTTTGGGGCTTGAAATATTACAGTATAATACCTTCATCTTTTCTTTCATTTTTAATTTAGTCTTACAAGTATTATCAAACTTGCACCACCTCCCCTAATAGTACATCATATGAATCAATAGTACATCCATGTGAATCAATAGTTATATACATGTAAAAAAAATAGTTACAGTATAGTACCTTCATCTATATGTGACGCCCCCAAAATAGGTCCAATCCATCCAACCCATTCTGAGTCGCCAAATACATAGTACAGAAAATAACTACAACTTTATTATTACAATTGTCGTGCAAAATACGACAACACATATACTGTGAGTTTAAATACAAATATTGTCATCTAGACAGTATTCATACTCAATTAAGAACTCATTATACTTATTGATACACCATTTTACAAAATAGTGAGGACTACTAAAACAACTGTCTTGAACCATCATTCCACACCCCGACTAGTACTCGCTACATTCTCGCCTCCTCAGCAAAAACAGTACTTCTAGTTGAAACACCGGATATAGGCTATGACTTGAACTTGTACCGTATAGCAATACTCAAAGTATTAGAATACTCACAAGAATACGCTCACTAATATAGAGAGAGAAAAAGAGAGAAACTTGTATTTTTGGTGTGATTTTCAATTCTAACCTAAGCACCCTATTTATAGGAAAATGCTTAGAACACCAAAGCAGAAAATTTAATATAATAATATATATATATATATATAAATTTTCAAGCCCACCTTAGAAAATCTGAAATCAGCCACCTTGCACATGTTTATGATGTCCAAAAAAATACAAAAAATGTTTTTCTCAAAATAATTAACTAAAACTCCCAAAAATCAATTATTTCGGAACTTCGGAACTTCAATAATTCATAATAAATAGCCCTTTTGTCAGAAAATTCGAATCTCGCGAGTTTTTATAGAAACTTCAATTCTCTACAATTTTGTAGAAGAAAGTTTTTCCAAATTCCAAACATAAATTGACTGAAATTCACAAACGGACGATTTTACAGTCAATAATAAATTTTCGGTCAAGAATTGTGTCCACCAACACACAAAACATGTGTTAATCATTTAATGCCACAAAAATACTCTTCCTCCTCATATACTCATATATCCCACATTCATTGTAAAAATATCACCATCAATATATTATTAAAATAATATATTTAACTGAATTATTTTATCAGAAAAAGATAAAATATTAATTTTTAACAATTGTCACATTAAAAATTTTCTCCATCTATATCCACATAAAATTAATATTTTTCTCATCATATAAATCAATAATTAATTATACATAAATAATATTACAGAATCATAGTACTGGCAACTAGGTCGTTCCCAGGAAAGAGGGGGCTTTCCAATAAGGATCTCTTCCTTACTGGCTCGCAATTAGATGACCAAACCTCTCCTTAGATAGAACTTTCTGGACATTGCCAATAATGTTATCTAATAATATTATTCAGATAATATGAATTATTACTCCGATAATAGAAAATACTGTGTAGTGACAATTATTAAAATAACAGTAATATAAAATATCAACGCAGCAATTATTGAATCAATAAAATAAAATACTAAACAGTAATTACTGTAACAATTATTGAGTAATGCCTTCTTACGTAAAAATCAATAATTGGTGCAATACCGTGTGCTACTGTGCAACAACGCGTATTACTGTGTTTTAACCACCGGGTATTCCAACAGTGTTAACGGTAATAACTACGCCGTTATTTATAAACAACTTATTTTTGTCGTTTTCTTCATCCAATCGCTTTTCGTTATGGGGCCCACACAAGGCTGCACCGTGTTACGAATATTCCCCGACAACAAGAATATTCCACGACCAAACAAATATTCCCCGACAATAATGAATATTTTAGGACCACTTGCTTATTTGAAATATTTGCGCATTTTACCCATAACTAACCACATTAATCAAATCAACCCTTACTATTTCAAAATAATAAATAGAGGAATTTAAATTTCATTTATTAATAATTTGGGGTCTTACAACCTCCCCTCCTTATGAAATTTCGTCCTTGAAATTGACATACGTACCTGATATTTCGAAAAGGTGAGGATACCTCGCTTTCATTTCCGTTTCCAACTCCCAGGTCATTTCCTCAATAGCATGGTTTCTCCACAAAACTTTAACTTGTGGTATGACCTTCGTGCGTAGGACATGCTCCTTCATATCCAAGATCTTGACAGGTACCTCCTCGTACTTTAAGTCTTCGGCTATCTTGTCCGGTTCTAACTCAATAACGTGGTTTGGGTCTTTAACATATTTACGAAGCATAGATATGTGAAAAACGTTATGAACACGAAACATGCTTGGAGGTAACGCGAGTCTATAGGCCACATTTCTTACTAGGTCAAGAATCTGAAATGGACCAATAAATCGTGGATTGAGCTTTCCTCTCTTCCCGAATCTTGTAACTCTTTTCTATGGAGCTACACGTAATAATACATGATCCCCAATGACAAATTCCACGTCCTTTCGATGAAGATCCGCATAACTCTTTTGTCGATCCTGTGCCGTTTGTATACGTTGTCGAATCATTTGGATCTTCTCTGTAGTCATTCGTACCAACTCTGGTCCCAACAACGTTGCTTCTCCCACCTCATCCCAACATACTGGAGAGAGACATTTTCTTCCATACAACGCCTCGAATGGAGCCACACCTATGCTCGCCTGATAACTGTTGTTGTAGGAGAATTCTACCAATGGTAGGTACTTATCCCAACTCCCTTTGAGATCTAGGGCATAAAGTCTTAATAGATCTTCAAGAGTTTGAATAGTCATCTCTGCTTGTCCGTCCGTTTGAGGACGGTAAGCTGAACTAAATTGTAAATCCGTGCCTATAGCTTTTTGCAAGCTAACCCAAAATCTTGAAGTGAATCTTGGGTCACGATCTGAAACTATGGATACTGGCATGCCATGCAACCTTACAATCTCATTCACGTACATACTAGCAAGATGTTCAAGGAATAAGTCTCCCATATCGGCAAGAAATGAGAAGACTTGGTTAATCTATCAACAATCACCCAAATAGCATTTATGCCTTGAGAAACCTTAGGAAGACCCGTAACGAAATCCATGGTAATGTGTTCCCACTTCCATTTCAGAATCTCAAGTGGTTGCAATGGACCCTTTGGTACTTGATGCTCCGCCTTTACACGTTGACAAGTTAAACACCTCGAGATAAACTTTGCAATCTCTCTCTTCATATTGTTCCACCAAAATGTATATCGAAGATCACGATACATTTTAGTACTTCCAGGATGGATTGCAAATGGTGTATTGTGTGCCTCCATCATGATCTTGTACTTCAAATCAGAATCGTTAGAAACACAAAGTCTGGAGTGGACTCGAAGTATTCCTTCTTCATCGATTCTTGCTTCCGGAATAGCACCTTCTTGTACTTTCTTCTTCATACGCATCAGCTCCCGGTCTGTGGCTTAAGCAACTTTAACTTTATCGTTTAAAGTTGATTCTACGCGTATACTTGACATTATCGCACTCGTTCCTGCATATGATCTTCTACTCAATGCGTCAGCTACCGCGTTCGCTTTTTCAGGATAGTATTGGATGGTATGATCGAAATCTTTCAACAGCTCGAGCCAACGTCGGTGTCGCATGTTGAATTCTTGGAACCTCTTCTCGCATTCCTCGGTCCATTTGAAGTTTGTATCTTTTCGAGTCAGCTGAGTTAATGGAGTAGCGATTCGAGAAAATTCTTTTACAAATATCCGATAATAACTATAAAGCTACGTATTTCGATTACTAACTTAGGTTGCTCTCAACTGTGACTCATATCCCAATATTGGATAGCACGTCACAATGACACTTATCAGTTTACTACCACACGAATATGGTATCCCCTACGGAGAGTCTGGCTTCAGTGCATTCCACAAAGGAAGTCACCAGATAGAGGCTCGGGTACAAACTTCTACAGTTAGGTTTTTAACTCCTGAAGTTCAATAGGAGCCATTCGATATGAGATTTTAGAAGTGCGTTTTGTACTAGATTCAAAGATGATACAAAATTCAATATCACGCGTAGGCCAAGAAATTCTTTAGGAAATACGTCAGGGATTTACTAACAATAGAAATATCATTCAAATCTGACGTATTTTTGTTCAAGTCCATAACATAGCTAAGAAAGCTTGACATCCGTTTTTCAATAAACGAATGACTTTACGGATTGATATGAAAGAGTTTGACCTCAATGGTTTGGTTGCTTGAATTTGAATAACAGGTTGCTTAGGAATATGAAAACTAACAACCTTACAAAAGCAATCAATTTGGCATGATGAGTAGTTAACCAATCGATCCCTAAAATCACATCAAAAGCAAGTATCTTTAAAGAGATAAGGTCAACAGGTAATGTGATGGTGCCAACTTGGATCAAACAAGATTTATAAACAGTGGATGTAACGAAACTTTCTCCTAATGGAGTTTCAACAGATAAGTCAAAGTCTAATTTTCTCCGGAGTCAATTTTAAACGTTGAGCACAAGCAGGAGAAATAAATGAATGGGTAGAACCGGTATCTAATAAGGTATAGACTTCGCAAAAATTTATAATTAACTAACCCGTGCTAACTTCGTTCGGGTTCCTCGCATTCTGACCAATCACGAAAAATGCTCTTCCAGGAACCGTTGACTTTGACTTTTCTGGAATAACTTTTTGAGTCACCACCCCCGTTGGACTTGGTTTCGCTACAGTGCAATCTCGAGCGATATGTCCTTTCTTTCCACAGTTATAACATACCTTAAACTGTTGTGGGCAGTTTAGGCTGATATGTCCTTCTTTTCCGCACTTATAGCATATAACCGGTGGTCGTTCTCCTCCCTTGGAACCAGTTGCTGCTGGTGCTGACGTCTTCGTATTATCATTGTTGAATCTCCTCTTTTTAAAATCTCCTCCCGACTCGCTTCTTCTATTTTCATGGCCACGATTACCACCAGAGTGGTTGCTGTTCTTGTCTGTATTTTTCTTTCTCCGCTGGTTATCATTGTTTTGATGACTGCTGTCACCGGTATGATCCTGATTGTGGTCCCTCGATTGACCGTACTCGTTATCTCGCTCTAATAATTGAGCCCTGTTGACAACATCTGAATAGAGAGAAAATTTATGAGAAATGAGATATTGACGTATGCCGGGTTTCAAACCTCTCAGAAACATCCGCGTCATACGTTCCTCATTCTCCACCAAATGAGGTGCAAACCTGGACAACTCTGCAAATTTCGCCTCGTACTGGGACACCGTCATGTTATTCTGCTCCAGTCTAATAAACTCTACCTCCTTCATATGACGAATACTTTCAGAAAGTACTTGTCATTGAATAGTTTCTGAAATGTCTCCCAAGACATGCTGAGTGCGGCTGGATGGGTACGCTTCACAGATTCCCACCAGTAGTCTGCCTCGCCACGGAACATAAAGGTGGCGAATGGAACCTTCTGTTCCTTCGTGCATCCCAAGACATCAAATATCTTGGTAATTTGCTTGACCCATGTCTCCGCCTTAATCGGATCTGGCTTTGCCCAGAATTCTGGTGGTCCCAACTCTTTGAACTGCTTGGCTGTGACAAGCCGCGCATTGCTATCATTTCCACCCGTATTCTGTACACGAGTCTCCCTCGTCTGATTTTGCATGAACTGCAAAAAGCTTCTAAACATCCTATCGTTCATCATCTGCTCATTCGTGTTATTCACAGGAGGAACATTGCCAGCCTGTTGCACGTTCTCCTCGTTGGTGAGTACAGGTGTCTCCACGGTTTCATTTACTCCACTGTTAACATTCTCAGTCGACATTCTCAAATACTACCATAAAACAAGGGTTAATTTAACAAATTAACATATCACATAATATCCCTATATTATGATCGACCAATAAATAAGCTTATGTAGGACATACTAGCGAAGGATTTACTCGTCTCTCCCCTCCTAGTTCTATTCCCCGATCTCCGCCAGAGATCATATCCCTAAGCTCTGATACCAACTGTGACGCCCCCAAAATAGGTCCAATCCATCCAACCCATTCTGAGTCGCCAAATACATGGTACAGAAAATAACTACAACTTTATTATTACAATTGTCGTGCAAAATACGACAACGCATATACTGTGAGTTTAAATACAAATATTGTCATCTAGACAGTATTCATACTCAATTAAGAACTCATTATACTTATTGATACACTATTTTACAAAATAGTGAGGACTACTAAAACAACTGTCTTGAACCATCATTCCACACCCCGACTAGTACTCGCTACATTCTCGCCTCCTCAGCAAAAACAGTACTTCTAGTTGAAACACCGAATATAGGCTATGACTTGAACTTGTACCGTATAGCAATACTCAAAGTATTAGAATACTCACAAGAATACGCTCACTAATATAGAGAGAGAAAGAGAGAGAAACTTGTGTTTTTGGTGTGATTTTCAATTCTAACCTAAGCACCCTATTTATAGGAAAATACTTAGAACACCAAAGCAGAAAATTTAATATAATATATATATATATATATATATATATATATATATATATATATATATATATAAATTTTCAAGCCCACCTTAGAAAATCTGAAATCAGCCACCTTGCACATGTTTATGATGTCCAAAAAAATACAAAAAACGTTTTTCTCAAAATAATTAACAGAAAATACTGTGTAGTGACAATTATTAAAATAACAGTAATATAAAATATCAATGCAGCAATTATTGAATCAATAAAATAAAATACTAAACAGTAATTACTGTAACAATTATTGAGTAATGCCTTCTTACGTAAAAATCAATAATTGGTGCAATACCGTGTGCTACTGTGCAACAACGCGTATTACTGTGTTTTAACCACCGGGTATTCCAACAGTGTTAACGGTAACAACTACGCCGTTATTTATAAACAACTTATTTTTGTCGTTTTCTTCATCCAATCGCTTTCTGTTATGGGGCCCACACAAGGCTGCGCCGTCGTACGAATATTCCCCGACAACAAGAATATTCCACGACCAAACAAATATTTCCCGACAATAATGAATATTTTAGGACCACTTGCTTATTTGAAATATTTGCGCATTTTACCCATAACTAACCACATTAATCAAATCAACCCTTACTATTTCAAAATAATAAATAGAGGAATTTAAATTTCATTTATTAATAATTTGGGGTCTTACACTATACCTCTATTTTTAATTTAGTCATGCAAGTATTATCAATATTGCACCACCTCCCCTAATAGTACATACATGTGAATCAATAGTACACACATGTGAACAAATAGTTATAAGCATGTGAATTAATAGCAATTAATTGCTCATTTATCCGATTAATTACCCGATTGGTCAATATTACCTCCAGACATCAATTATTATCGAAATAGATGTCGATTTCCTTTAACACTAATAATCCAACACAATGAAAATATCAATTTCATCTTTAATCAATACGAACTTTTCAGCATTAATATTATAACTCACAATATTTAATAACCAGATCATTCCCAGGAAAGATGGGGCTTTCCGATAAGGATTTCTCCCTATTGGCGCGCAATTAGGTGTCCAAACCTCTCCTCGACAGAACTTTCTAGACATTGTCAATATTACAAATAATAATATGAATAACTTTGTCGTCTCAATTATTGATTTAATAATTATAAATATTATGTAGATGATATTGTGACAATAATTGAATCAATAATATGAGAGATATTATGCAGCAATTACTGTAGCAATAATTGAGTATAACTGAGTGACTTCTCACGTAAGCATCAATAATCAATACCATGTGCTACTATGCAACCACGCGTATTACTGTACTTTTACTACCGGGTAGTTCAACGGTTTTAACGGGAAAACTTTTGCCGTTATTTTTTATAAAAGATATTTCTGTCATTTTTTAACTACTACAAAACTTCCGTTGTGGGGTCCACCAATGATTGTGCCATCGTATGAATATTCCTTTACCAATCGAATATTTTATAACAACTTGCTTACTTTGCAAAATTTATAAATATTACCCACAACTATAACATTATATCAAATTCACACCATAAAATTCAAAAATATATTTCGAGAAAAATTAATCTTTATTCATAAAAGTTGGGGTCTTACAACCTCCCCTTCTTATTAAATTTTGTCCTCGAAATTAGGGTACGTACCTGGTATGTCGAACAGGTGAGAATACCTTATTTTTATATCGGATTCTAACTCTTGAGGTATAACCTTTGAGCGTAGAATATGTTCCTTCTTATCCAATATTTTAACAGGTATCTCCTCATACGTTAAATCTTCTGCTATCTCGTATAATTCTAATTCAATAATGTGGTTCGGGTCGTTCACATATTTACGTAACATCGATACATAAAAACCGTTATGAACACATGACATACTTAGCGGTAAGGCGAGTCAATAGGCCACAGCTCCTACTCGGATTTCAAATAGACCAATAAAATCGAGGCTTGAGAATTCCTCTCTTCGTCGATTCTTGCTCCTAGAATAATGTCTTCTTACACTTTCTTCTTCATACGCATCAGCTCTGAGTCTGTAGCTTGAGTGGCTTTAACTTTATTGATTAAAGTCAATTCTAATTGTATATTCGCGATCTTCACGTAGGTTCTTAGAGTCTTTAACTCTATCTCCATCCTTCGTAAATTATACAAAATGGGTCTTTGTGTTAATGACGTCGTACTCGTAACCGCATACGATCTTCTACTCAACGCGTCAGCTACCACGTTCGCATTTTCCACGATGGTATTGAATGATATGGTCGTAATCTTCAACAGCTCGAGCCAACATGTTTGGCGCATGATACGTTCGTTTTGGGTGAGAAATATTTAAGATTTTTAGAAATGGGTTTTGTACTGGGGTCAATACAAAATTCGATTTCACGCTCTAGGGTAGGCCAGGAAGTTCTTCGAGAATACATCAGGAAATTTATTAACGATAGAAATATCATTTAAAAACTGTGACTCTTATCCAAGACTTGGATAACACATGTAATGAAGGTTTCTCCTAACGGAGTTTCAACAGATAAGTCATAGTCTAATTTCTCCGGAGTTAAATTTAAACGTTGAGCGCAAATAGGAGAAATAAAAGAATGTGTAAAATTGGTATCAAATAAGGTATAGACTTCAATAGAGTTTATGATTAACTAACCCGTGATAACTTCGTTCGGGTTACTCGCTTTTTGAGAAGTCACGAAAAATGCTCTTTCTGAAACCACCAACTTTGTTTTGTCCATATCCGCCTTTGGTGCCACCGTCCCAGCTGGTCTTGACTTCACTACACGACAAAATTGAGCTATGTGACCGTCTTTTCCATAACTAAAACATACCTTAGAAGGCTGTGAACAGTTTGAACTTATGTGTCCCTCCTCTCCGCATTTGTAGCATCTAATTGGCAGTCGTTCTCCTCCCCTAGAATTTATTGTTGCTGCTGCTGCTGCCTACGTATTCCCATCATCGTTAAATCTTCTCTTCCTGAATTTTCCACTTGAATCATTTCTTCTATTATCTTGGCCATGATTACCACCGAAGTGGTTACCATTTCTTGCCTGATAATTTCCTCCACGATGGTTATCATTGTTCCGATGGTCGTTGCCACTGGTGTGATTATTATCGTGTTGTTGGTCGTTACCTTTTGGTTGAGCTGACTCATAATCGCGCTCCAATAACTGAGCCCTATTCACTACATCTGAATACAAACACAATTTGTGAGAAATGAAGTATTGACGTATTTCGGGTCTCAAACCTCGCAGAAACATTCGCGTCATTCTCTCCTCATTATCAACCAAAAGGGATGCGAACCGGGACAACTCGGCAAACTTAGCCTCGTATAGCAACACGGTCATATTGTTTTGCTCCAACTTGATAAACTTCATCTCCTTCATGTGACGAATACTTTTGGGAAAGTACTTGTCGTTGAACAGTTCTTGAAACTTTTCCCAAGACATTTTGAGTGCAGCAAGTTGAGTATGTTTTACTGATTCCCACCAGTAATCTGTCTCTCCTCACAACATGAAGGTGGCAAAGGGAACCTTTTACTCCTCGAAGCATCCCAAGACATCAAATATCTTGGTGATCTGCTTTATCCACGTCTCCGCTTTAAGTGGTTTTGGCTCTCCCAAAAACTTTGGCGGTCCCAGCTCCTTGAACTGTTTAGCGGTGACCGTCCGAGAGTTACCAGTGTTTCCACCTGCATTTTGAATAGGAGTCTCTCTCGTTTGGTTTTGCATAAATTCTAGAAAACTCCTAAACGTATCATCGTTCGTCATTTGGTTGGTGTTGATGTTTACACGAGGATTATTGCCTTCCTGATGCACATTATCCTGGTTATTGATCGTCGGTGACTCAATGGTCTCATGTGCTTCATTGCTTATCTCAACATTTTCAGATGCCATTTTCAAATACTGTCACAAAATAAGGGTCAATTGGCATGCCACATATTATCCCTATATTCTGACCGACCAATTAAATAACAAATAAACTTAGGTAGGTTATACTAGCAAATGAATTACCTGTCTCTCCCCTCCTAGTTCTAGTCTCACTTCTCAGCCAGGGATCATATCCCTAAACTTTGATACCAACTGTGACGCCCCCAAAAAAGGTATACATCACCCATCTTGAGTCGTCAAATACATGGTACATAAATTAAATACAAACTTCTTTTATACAATACGACAACAGCGTAGGTTAGAGTTTTTACACGGATATTGTCTCATAGACAATATTCAAACTCAAATGAAGTCCTCATTACATTTATTATCACACTAATTCATAAAATAGTGAGGACTACTATAGCCACCATCTCGGACCGTCACTCTATTCCCCGACTAGACCCGGCTACGTTCTTATTTTCTGAAGAGAACAATGAAAGCAAAAGGATGACCTCAACTAGCCCAGTAAGAAATATTATGACTAAGATAATGCAGAACAAATTATCATTATCCTTCAACAGTTTTAAACTGATAAAATATAATAAACATCAAGTTTAACTGCAACGGAACAAGTAATCCATTAGAAGAGTCAAGTAGAGCATGATATCTACTATCTTCTATGATTTAAAAAGTTTTTCATTCACTTTATCGCTGAGACTCAGCTTAATAAATAAACCACATCATCGAATCATCCCTGAACTACGGGCCTAGGATATTCATGTAATCATCAATGGTCATGATTAAACCGAATAATCTCTGGTCATAATCATACCAATAATTGTCCATCAATGCACTACGGGCCAATGAGGACTTTTACCACATCATTTATAACATTACGGGTCATAATTATACCGAATGATCCCTGGTCATAATCATACCAATCAACAGTCCTTCTATGCACGTAAGCCAAAGATGACTTTCATCACAATATAAGCATGAGGATGATGACAATGATATAAGCATTAATCAAACGAAATTAAGGATAAATATTAAGACTTTAAATTTATTCAGAGTTTAAAAATATCCAAATTGTCAACATGATACTGCTTTGTGGAGTAAAATTTAAAAATAATATTCATGTATCAAAAATAATTTGGACAGAAAAAAAATATATTTTTCGGGTGAATAGTATCCCGTGAATAGTACCATGTGAATAGTACTTCGGGAATAGTACCTCGTGAATAGTATTCCGACATGAAAAGTGTCCCAAATACCCGAGTGAATAATATTCGAGTGAATAGTAATCGGGTGAATAGTAATATGTGAATAGTAACTCGTGAATAGTACTCCGGCACGAAAAGTGTCCCGAATACCCGAGTGAATAATATTTAAGTGAATAATAATCGGGTGAATAGTAACCTGTAAGTAGTAACTCATGAATAGTAACTCGTGAATAGTATTCTGACATGAAAAGATCAATAATTATCAAGAAAACTCAGAATAATATTTTCATGAAAAGATACTGGATGAAGCGCAAATATCAATGATATTCTAATAATTTCACGGAGTATAGAAGCAATACTTCAACAAAATGAGTGTAGAAGTAGGAATACGAAATGAGATAATATTACTTACATACTACAGAGTATGGAAGAAAATATTATTTCATACGAATATTGAACGGAGATAATATCCATACGAATACGAAAAATAATATCTCTTCTGAATATGAAGTAAATAATACCCCTTACTACTGTTGAATGAAAATAATATTCCAATGAATATTGAACGAAGATAATATTTCTTACGAATATTGAACGGAAATAATATTCATATGAATACGAAAAATAATATCTCTTCTGAATATGAAATAAATAATACCCCTTACCTCAAAAGAAGACTGGATACTGGAATAGTGAAGTAGCATACTTCTCTTCTTCTTTCTCTCTATAGCTTCTCTATCTATAATTGCTCTTGTGAGTCTTAGTGAATTGGTGAGAATGAAAGAAGAATGAGTTTCTATTTATAGAAAAATATAGTTTCGATAATTACACGTTTTGGGGCTCAAAATATTACAGTATAATACCTTCATCTTTTCCTCTATTTTTAATTTAGTCCTACAAGTATTATCAAACTTGCACCACCTCCCCTAATAGTACATCATATGAATCAATAGTACATCCATGTGAATTAATAGTTCTATACATGTGAAAAAAATAGTTACAGTATAGTACCTTCATCTATACCTCTATTTTTAATTTAGTCATGCAAGTATTATCAATCTTGCACCACCTCCCCTAATAGTACATACATTTGAATCAATAGTACACACATGTGAATAAATAGTTATAAGCATGTGAATTAATAGTAATTAATTGCTCATTTATTTGATTAATTACCCGATTGGTCAATATAACCTCCAGACATTAATTATTATCGAAATAGATGTCGATTTTTATTAACACTAATAATTCTAACACAATAAAAATATCAATCTCATCTTTAATCAATACGAACTTATTCATCATTAATATTATAACTCACAATATTTAACAACCAGCTCATTCCCAGGAATGAGGTGGTTTTCCGATAAGGATTTCTCCCTATTGGCGCGCAATTAGTTAACCAAACCTCTCATCGACAGAACTTTCTAGATATTGTCAATATTGCAAATAATAATATGAATAACTTTGTCGTCTCAATTATTGATTTAATAATAATAAATATTATGTAGATGATACTGTGACAATAATTGAATCAATAATATGAGAGATATTATGCAGTAATTACTGTAGCAATAATTGAGTATAACTGAGTGACTTCTCACGTAAGCATCAATAATCAATACCGTATGCTACTATGCAACCACGCGTATTACTGTACTTTTACTATCGAGTAGTTTAACAATTTTAACGGTAAAACTTTTGCCGTTATTTTTATAAAAGGTATTTCTATCGTTTTCTAACTACGACAAAACTTCCGTTGTGGGGTCTACTAATAATTGTATCGTCGTACGAATATTCCCTGACCAATCGAATATTTTATAACAACTTGTTTACTTTACAAAATTTGTAAATATTACCCACAACTATAACATTATATCAAATCCACACCATAAAATTTAAAAATATATTTCGAGAAAAAGTAATCTTTATTCATAAAAGTTGGGGTCTTACATGACGACCGGCTCGAAATCCCCAAAGACAGCTAACCGTTTGACATCCATGGATTGGGCCAGTTTCAATCCCATTATACAGCCTTCATACTCAGTTGTGTTGTTGGTGTTGATAAACTGTAATTTGATAGTCACGGGATACTGTTCTCCTAAAATAGATACCAGAACTACCCCTGTTCCGGTGCCTTCTATGTTTACGGCTCCATCAAAATACAATTTCCAAGATCGGACTGTATTTTCCTGATGGATTTGTTGGATTATCATTATTCCTTCATCCAGGAAATACGTTTCCAAGGGTTCGAAATTACTTGACGGTTCTTTAGCCAATTGATCCTTAATTCCTTGACCTTTGATGAACTTTTGAGTCACGTAGATGATATTGAATTGTTGGAGGATCAACTGCCATTTGGACAATTGTCAGTTCTACATGGGTTTGTTGAATACATACTTCAGAGGATCCATGTGGGATATAAGATAGGTTATGTGACCATAGAGATAATGTTGTAACCTCATGGCGGCCCATGTTAATGCACAACAAGTCTTTTCAATCAAAGTATATTTCTGGTCTCCGCAACTGAATATTTTGATGAGATAATAGATAGCTCTTTCCTTGCCTCTATCGTCTTTTTGCCCCAGCATGCAGCCCATAGCATTGTCATTGACTGACAGGTACATAAATATGGGAACATTGTCCCTTGGAGGTACCAAGACGGGAGCTTTGACCAATTACTTTTTGATGGAAAGGAAGGCTTTTTGACACTCTTCATTCCACTTCATGGAGGAATTTTTCCTTAATAGCTTAAAGATGTTGTGAGTTGAGAGATGAATATGCTGATGAAATTGATTCTCCCTAGAAATCCCTGTATTTTCTTTTTTGTTCGGGGCATGGACATCTTGGTGATTGCCTCAATTTTGGCGGGATCCAGTTCAATGCCTCTGTGGCTTACTAGAAATCCCAGCAACTTGCCTGAATTAACACCGAAGGCACACTTGGTCGGATTCAGCTTTAAGTTGTATTTGCGCAATCGGTTGAAAAGCTTTTTGAGATGGTTGATATGGTCATCTTCCTTTCGAGATTTGACGATGATATCATCCACATAGACCTCTATTTCTTTGTGCATCAAATCATGGAAAATGGCCATCATGGCTCGCTAATAGGTGGCACCGGCATTGATAAGGCCAAAAGATAAACGTCTGTAACAAAAGATTCCTCAGGGAGTGATGAAGGATGTTTTCTCTCGGTCCTCTTCAGTTAACATAATCTGATGGTACCCAGTGAAGTAGTCAACAAAAGAATACATGTCATATTGAGCCGTGTTGTTTATTAGTATGTGGATAAAAGGTACTGGGAAATTATCTTTGAGACAAGCTTTGTTTAAATCCATGCAATCCACGCACACTCACACCTTCCCACTAAACTTAGGCACATGAACTATATTGGATAGCCACTCAGGGTAGGCTGATACCATGATGATGTTGGCTTTGAATTGTTTAACAAGTTCTTCTCTAACTTTCAAACTCCACTCATGTTTTAGTCACCTAAGCTTCTGTTTGACTGGGCAGGCGATGAATGACAATATCAGTAGACAAACTGATCATGTCCTCATGGGACCATGCAAACACATCTTGGAACTGGGTTAGTATTGCAATCATGTCTTTTCTTTGGCTTGGGGTAAGGTCCATGCCTATCTGGATTTTCGTTAGGGTTTCATGAGGTTCTGATATTGACAGAGGTAGTTTGATCAAGGTTACGTTTGGGTTTATCTTCGACCCATTCTTTGATCTCCTCAGGCACCTCATAGTCCTTTATCTCTTCTTGCTCAATCCCCATCAAGTCAAAGTCCAACTCTACATCAAAATTGTAGTCTTTGAGGAGATTTGGCATTCCATTAGTAAGGCTAGACAAACCCAACTCTGGAGTCCTGAAAACAAAATGTGTTCACTCAATATATGAGATTTTTTGATCATACAAAGCGTTAGCAAAAGCATGACAAAAGTAACTGCTACAAAAGTAAGCAATTCATAATATCTACACTTTAGGGCATATGGACTTTTTGTCCTTTTTACCCTTTTTAGTAGATGCAAGGAGTGCTGCTCCAGTTGTCCAGGATCAAGTCTTTACGGACAGCTGTGATGAAGGGATAGTTGATGTCCTCCTCCTCTTTGATGATAATCATGAATGAATTAATATCAGGGTCAGTATTTGATCTTCTGAACAGTCATCATCTGGGATATCCTCGTTCATACCCTCAGTATGCACCAGGAAGTACGTCTTTGATAATCGACTTTGCACTTCTTATTTGAGTCTATGATTCCTTTCCTCACTTTCTTGATCCGGAATTAGGACTTCTTTTCCACTAGTCGGCTTGGCCCTAGGAATCATCATACCCGCCACGAAAATAGGATTTTTCCTCATAGGTTTTACAAATCCTGCATCTATAAGATTTGGTAGCAAAATTGTTGAGGAAGGAACCGATGGATGCTTATGCGGGTTCCGATGATCTGATCCAGAGGAATAGCCCAATCCAGCCTTCCATGTCTGGCTAGGAATTTGAACTGGACTTCTGATTCCTTGTTGACTCTTCCTTAACCCTTATCCAGGCTGGAAACCCAATGATATCATTTCCTTAATTGCCGACATTACTTCGGTGGAAACTGTGGGCTTCAAAGATGGGGCCCCGATAGGTTGATATTGAGTGTTGTTAGAGTTAATGCCCTAAAAGCCAATTATTTGATATAATTGTTTAACATTTTGATATTATATTTGATTGAATAAATGAATGATTTTATTATGATTTTATTTACTGCGTTATATAAATGTTAACATAATAAAAGTCCTTAGAATAGTGATACAAATTATATAGCTTCAAGTAAGTGACTCGAATGAGATTATATAATTACAATTAGTATTATTGCTTTTAAATGTCCCTAGTCGAATATTATTGTTAATGGGATAACAATGATACATTGAGACTAGTATGTGGATTGACTGATGACCAAATCTCATTGGTCATAAATATATGAGATATTGAGTCAATGTATAGGTACATGTTAGAGAACGATGTACAGGACAGACCCACAATGAGAATTCTATGTGGAGCATTATGCGAAGTCTCATTAGCAATTCTCATAGTGACAATGATGTAAGGATCCTCCGACCTGAAATCACTATATTATTACATGGGAATTTATGTACTTTGATATCATCAAAGGTCACCTTTAATATGGTGGACTATAAAGGTGATTATTGGGCACATCATGAATCGTGTGAGGAATATGAGTGATCTAGATGGAATTTAACCCTCCTATATAATAGGGGTGATATCCATAGGCCTCTTGATTGAGTAGGACTATGAAATGCATGGTCATGCTCAAATAGTGATTTATTTCATATAGTCTACTCATTGATCAAGAAAACTCAGATTAAATTATGAAAACTATGACACATTCCATGACTCGAGTTTAATCTAGGATGTCAAGGTTAAAAGGATTAAATTACATTAAAATATTGGTCACGAAAAGGTTACATCGAATTATCGATCTTATTATTACTTGGGTAGCAGTGATGCATTAATAGATGTCGCTCATTGTTTATAATTTTGTAATATGATTTTAAAATTATTGCTAACGTAGTAATAACCTATAGGGTCACACACATAGAACATTATTAAAAGGGGAATTAATTTAAATTGTAAGGATTTAAATATATCAATATGATTGATAGTATTTAAATCACGAATTTAAATTAAAAGTATATATATATATATATATATATATATATATATATATATATATATATATATATTCGAATTTTATTTTAATTAGATTAGGGTTTTGATTAATCTCGATTTACTGCTATATATATGATATATTAGCGTTTTAGGGAAAAATTCATAACCTAAAACCCTAGTCGCTCTTAGAGAGAGACTAGAGAGAAACAATTTCGAGATCCTCGTCCTTGGTGGCTAGTACCGCAGTTCGTTTTACTGCAAATCGTACGACGATTCGCAGCGCGTTCGTGTGGATATCGTAGAGGCGCGGTTCATTTGGATTGCGCTGGAGATTCAATCACATCAATTTCACCTTCAATAATCGGAATAAATTTCTAACCACTAAATTAATATGGTTTTCGCATGGATCCTATTTTAGGGTTTTGAAATTGCACTTTAAATTGTTTAATTTTCGCTGCGTTTTATGTGACGAAACCCAACAGTGGTATCAGAGCTACTTGCAAAATGATTAATTCAGATTACGTGTTTTATTGTTTTCAATATATATGATATATGATGTTACAATTTTACTGATTTGAAATTGATTATATTATTTTCGATATATATGATATATGATGATATAATTTTGCTGATCTGAAATTGAATATATTATATTCTGTTTGTCGACATATTCTGGTATTATGAATATCAGTAATAGATATGCATGTATTTGATGTTCTGTTAATTGTATCTTAAATGGTGTAATAACAGTATACAACTTCTGTTCTAATTGGATTAGAAGCATGAAGGTTTAATATGATTAATTGAAACTGGACATATATGATATGTACTGGGTGTATTGTTATTATGAGTGTTTTGGTGGATTAAATATATGATTCTGAAACTGTTTCAGAGATTCGTATGGAAAAATTCTACAACACAGATTATAGTTCAAAAAAAAATTCTAGGGGCGCTGCCGCCGCCAAGGGGGGAGACCCCCCTTTGGACCCCCCCCCCCGTCATAGCGCACGATGGTCGTGATCCCAATATGTTATATATATAGTTTTCTTTAATTATATATAAACTGTTTTGTGCTTATTGTGATATTCATGGTGCACAGTTATGGCCTTTTAAACCATAGATTAGTGGTTTTGGGTTTTGAAATACAGCTTGCATGCCATGCCTTTCTATAAATTCTGATGTAACATTCTCTTCTCATCTAAATCCCCTCGAATGTAACTTGAGGTTTCTTTATGTCATGTAATAATCGATAACAAGATGTAGATGAAAAGATGAAGAACATGATGAAAGTTGAGGATGGAGAGAAGGCACATGTAGGAGGAAGATCTAAGGAAGCTACTATTTTGAAGATCTTTTAACACCTTAGATTGACCTTCAATCTTTCATTAGCTCGAAAAGATTTACAGTGGATTGGGCCATAACTGTGTCACATTTAATTTTGCACTTTATTTATGCTTGTATACGATATGATATGATAAATAATGTGCATGCTTAATAAGATTAAAATTGGTGAGATCTAAATTAATTTATAAAATCCCTCATTAAATTATTAGGTCTAAATCAAATTCCTTCCAATGATTAACACTCATCAAGACCTTGATCAATGGATGTAGGTTTGCCAAAGCAAAGTACCCTATTTATCTAGGTAAGATGCGATAGGATAATTGTGATATCCAAACTGTTAAAATCATTGGACCCGACTTAACTAAGTTATCTCAATAGGATTGTGGACTTAGAGACATGGAGTTTGGTAGGTACCATTAGATGGACTAGAAACAAATGTTGTTTACCAAACTATTCAGGAGTTATATATGATATAATTGACAAGGGGTTGTCTACCTAAATAATTATGTTTTGAGAGAATAGCCAAAGCTAACGTAAGGCATAATGAAATATGGATCTTGGCTCACTAGAAAGATTTAATAGAAAATGCTTTACGAATTGATGGTGAGGGCTATTAATTTGAATAAAATAGTGGGAGGTATATTTTGAATGTACTATTATCAATTACATAATATCAAAAAAACTCTGCAATTTGACTTATTATTTTTGCACTTATAAATTGTAGATATCAATAGCAAACAACAACAACACAAGTAGTCTTTCACTACGATCAGTCCTTGAGAAGGACAAGCTGAGTGGAATTAATTTCCTTGACTAGCATAGGAACTTGAAGATTGTCCTCAAACAAGAGCGCAAGCTATATGTCATTGAAAAGCCCAATCCTGCAGTACCAGCTGACACTGCACCACGTGCAGAGAATAATGCTTACAAGAAGCATCAAGATGATGTTCTGGACGTGAGTTGTCTCATGCTAGCAACTATGAACGCTGAGCTTCAGAAGCAACATGAGTTGATGGATGCTTATGAGATGATCGAGCATCTCAAGAAATTGTTCGAAGGGCATGCTCGACAGGAAAGGTATGATACAAGCAAAGTGTTGTATCACTACAAGATAGGTGAACGTGATCCAGTTGGTCCACATGTGCTGAAAATGATTGGGTATATTGAGTACCTTGATAGGTTGGGTTTTCCAATCACTCCGGAAGCCCAAACTGATCTTGTTTTGCAATCTTTGAATAGCAGCTACTCTCAATTTGTTATGAATTATCTCATGAATGAAATTGAAAAACCACTTACTGAGTTGTTGAGCATGTTAAGAACTACCGAGAACAACATGAAAAAGGCAGGACCCCCTCCCATAATGATGGTGCAAAAGTGGGATGCTAAGGGAAATTGGAAAGACAAGAAAAAGATAGGATCTAAATCTGGGGCCAAACCCAATTCCAAAACCAAACAGGCTTTAAAACCTAAAGGTGGAGTGGCCCAAGAAGGTGATTGTCACTTCTGTGGAAAACCTGGACATTGGGAGAGGAATTGTCATGCTTATTTGGAAGAAGTGAAGAAAAGGAAAGGAAGTGCGACTTCTGATTCAGGTATATATGTTATAGAAGTCAACTTGTCTACTTCTACATCATGGGTATTGGATACTGGATATGGTTCTCACATTTGTGTTAATGTGCAGGAACTCCAAAGGAGTAGAACTTTGGCAAAAGGAGAGGTTGACCTACGAGTTAGGAATGGAGCAAAAGTTGTTGCACTGGCCGTAGGAACTTATCATTTATCTTTGCCCACTGGGCTAGTATTAGAATTAGAGGATTGTTATTATGTGCCTGCTATAAGAAAAAATATTATTTCTATTTCTTATTTGGACAAGAAAGGTTTTTCATTTATAATAAAGAACAACCGTTGTTCGTTTTACTTAAATGATATATGCTATGGTGTTGCACAATTGTTTAACGGTCTTTATATTCTTGATTTAGAAATGCTTATCTATCACATAAATAGAAAACGATTTAAATCCGACATATCTATGGCACTGTCGTTTAGGCCATATAAATGAGAAACGCATATCTAAACTCCAGATGGGTTTTTAGATTCATTTGATTTTGAATCATATGAGAAATATGAGTCTTGTTTATTAGGCAAGATGACTAAAGCCCCTTTCACTGGACAAAGTGAACGGGCTAGCGATGTATTGGGACTTATACATAGTGATGTATGTGGACCCATGAGTTCGTTAGCAAGAGGTAGATTTTATAACTTCATTACATTTACTGACGACTTCAGTAGATATGGATATGTGTATCTTATGAGACACAAATCCGAATCCTTTGAAAAGTTCAAGGAATTCAAGAATGAAGTTCAAAACCAATTTGGCAAAAGCATAAAAGCTCTTCGATCTGATCGAGGAGGTGAATACTTAAGCCAAGACTTTGATGACCTTCTAAAGGAGTGTGGTATTATATCACAGCTTACTCCACCTGGAACACCACAATGGAATGGTGTATTTGAGAGGAGGAATCGCGCCTTGTTGGACATGGTACGATCAATGATGAGTCATGCGGATCTTCCAATAAGCTTCTGGGGTCATGCCCTAGAGACAGCTGCATTCACACTTAACTGTGTTCCTACAAAGACGGTTCAGAAGACACCATATGAGATGTGGATTGGGAAACGTCCTAGTATGTCGTTCATGAAGATTTGGGGTTGCGAGGCGTTTGTAAAACGTCTAGATTCTGACAAGCTCGGACCCAAATCAGACAAATGTAATTTTGTGGGATACCCAAAGGAAACAAAAGGGTATTATTTTTACAAACCTTCTGAGAACAAAGTGTTTGTTGCTCGAACTGGTATTTTTCTAGAAAGAGAATTTGTCTCTAAAGGAAACAATGGGAGGAAAGTAGAACTCAAAGAAATTCAAGAACCACAAAATATCATTGAACCTGAGTTGGAACGTGAGCAGGAACCACAAGATATTGTGGAAAGTGAACCTGTTCAAATTACACGAGGCATTCGTAGATCTGGTAGGACACGCCAAGAGCCTAAGAGATATTATGGATATTTTGTGACTCAAAATGGTGATGTGATGCTCATAGATCAGGATGAGACCAAGAAGCTATGAATGGACTAGATTCTGAGAAATGGCTTGAAGCCATAAAATTTGAGATGGATTCCATGTATACTAACCAAGTATGGACTTTGGTTGATCCACCCGAAGGGGTAAAACCAATCGGGTGCAAGTGGATTTTCAAGAATAAAACCGACATGGATGGTAATGTACAAACCTATAAAGGTCGACTGGTAGCAAAAGGCTTCAAACAAGTTCAAGGTGTTAACTATGATGAAACCTTCTCTCCAGTGGCAATGGTTAAATCCATCAAGATCTTACTTGCTATTGCAGCTTTTTATGATTACGAAATCTGGCAGATGGATGTCAAAACTCCTTTCCTTAACGGAAGTCTCCTTGAGGATATGTACATGATACAACCTGAGGGTTTTGTCACTCCAAAGGATGCTAGAAAGATACGTAAGCTGCAGCGATCTATTTATGAATTGAAGCAAGCCTCTCAGAGTTGGAATCTTCGATTTGATGAAGCAGTCAAAGAGTTTGGCTTTATAAAAAATGAAGATGAACCTTGTGTATATATATAAGAAGGTTAGTGGGAGTCACATTGTATTTCTAGTTGTGACGCCCCCAAAATAGGTATACAACACCCATTCTGAGTCGTCAATAACATGGTATAGAAACAACTATAACTTTATTAATACAACATTAAAACTGTGAGTGTAAATACAAATATTGTCATCTAGACAATATCCACACTCAAATAAGTCCTCATTACAATTATTGGTACAATATTTTACAAAAAAAAATGGTGAGGACTACTAAAACAACTTCCTAGAACCTTCATTCCATACCCCGACTAGTACTTGCTACATTCTCGCCTCCTGAGAAGAAAATAGAACAACAAGAAAAAGGGTGAGCTCAACTAGCCCAGTAAAGAATATTATGACTAAGATAATATACAACAAATTATCGTTAGTCTTCAACAGGGAAAAATTTAATAGAATACAATAGACAACAAGTTTTCAATCAATATTAGCAGCGAAAAATAATAATTCATAGAGAAGTTACGTAGAGAATGAAATCTACGATTATCTATGAATTTAAAAGTCCATCATCAACATTTTATTCCTGTAACATCAATCAATAAATATCTTGAATCAAATAGTCATCTTTGCACTACAGGCCAAAGATATTCATCAGTTGGTCATGTTCACCTCAACACCTGTTCATCTTTGCACTACGGGCCAAAGATATTCATCAGAAATCATTCATCTTTGCACTACAGGCCAAAGATATTCAGTTATATCATCATTTAAGACTGAGGATGATGAAAAATATTTTTAAAGAAACGAATCTAGTGAAACAAAATAATAAATATTAAGGATTCATATTTCAGCTATTCTATGTCCAAAAAATACCTCATAAATAATCATAGTGGAGTAAAATTCAAGAATGATCAAAATATGGATACAATCAAAGCTAGTATCCAGAATAGATATTTTGGACGAAAAGAAGAAAATTTTATTTTTTGGTGAATAGTAACTCGTGAATAGTAACTCGTGAATAGTAACTCATGAATAGTAACCCCGACATGAAAAAGTTCCAAATTTGATAAAAACTCTAACCAATATTTCGGCATAATGATATTGAAGAATAATATCATTTTCAAATAAAATAACATCCCTTATCTCGGAAAGACGGTACTTCTGACTGGAATACTAGATATAGTGCTGAAGGAAACTTACACCGTAAAGCAACACTCAAAGTATCAAATACTCACAAGAATACGCTCGATATAGAGAGAGAAATAGAGAGAAACTTGTGTTTCTGGTGTGATTTTTAATTCTAACCTAAGCACCCTATTTATAGGAAAATGCTTAGAACACCAAAGCAGAAAATTTAATATAATAATAATATATATATATAAATTTTCAAGCCCACCTTAGAAAATCTGAAATCAGCCACCTTGCACATGTTTATGATGTCCAAAAAAATACAAAAAACGTTTTTCTCAAAATAATTAACTAAAACTCCCAAAAATCAATTATTTCGGAACTTCGAAACTTCAATAATTCATAATAAATAGTCCTTTTGTCAGAAAATTCGAATCTCGCGAGTTTTTATAGAAAATTCAATTCTCTACAACTTTGCAGAAGAAAGTTTTTCCAAATTCTAAACAAAAATTGACCGAAATTCACAAACGGGCGATTTTACAGTCAATAATAAATTTTCGGTCAAGAATTATGTCCACCAACACACAAAACATGTGTTAATCATTTAATGCCACAAAAATACTCTTCCTCCTCATATACTCATATATCCCACATTCATTATAAAAATACCACCATCAATATATTATAAAATAATATATTTAAATGAATTATTTTATCAGAAAAAGATAAAATATTAATTTTCAACAATTGTCACATTAAAAATTTTCTCTATCTATATCCACATAAAATCACTATTTTCCTCATCATATAAATCAATAATTAATTATACACAAATAATATTACAGAACCACAGTACTGACAACCAGGACGTTCCCAGGAAAGAGGGGGCTTTCCAATAAGGATTTCTCCTTACTGGCGCGTAATTAGATGACCAAACCTCTCCTTAGACAGAACTTTCTAGACATTGCCAATAATGTTATCTAATAATATTATTCAGATAATATGAATTATTGCTCCGATAATAGAAAATACTGTGTAGTGATAATTATTAAAACAACAGTAATATAAAATATTAACGCAGCAATTATTGAATCAACAAAATACTAAACAGTAATTACTGTAACCATTATTAAGTAGTGTCTTCTTACGTAAGAATCAATAATTGGTGCAATACCGTGTGCTACGCGTATTACCGTGTTTTAACCACCGGGTATTCCAACAGTATTAACGGTAACAACTACGCCGTTATTTATAAATAACTTATTTTTGTCGTTTTCTTCATCCAATCGCTTTCTGTTATGGGGCCCACACAAGGCTGCGCCGTCGTACGAATATTCCCCGACAACAAGAATATTCCACGACCAAACAAATATTCCCCGACAACAATGAATATTTTATAACCACTTACTTATTTAAAATATTTGCGCATTTTACCCATAACTAACCACAGTAATCAAATCAACCCTTACTATTTCAGAATAATAAATAGAGAAAATTAAATTTCATTTATTAATAATTTAGGGTCTTACAACCTCCCCTCCTTATGAAATTTCGTCCTCGAAGTTGACATACGTACCTGGTGTTTCGAAAAGATGAGGATACCTCGCTTTCATTTCTGTTTCCAACTCCCAGGTCATTTCCTCAATAGCATGGTTTCTCCACAAAATTTTAACTTGTGGTATGACCTTCGTGCGTAGGACATGCTCCTTCTTATCCATGATCTTGACAGGTACCTCCTCGTACGTTAAGTCTTCAGCTATCTTGTGACAACCCCAAAATAGGTCCATTCCATCCAACCCATTCTGAGTCGTCAAATACATGGTACAGAAAATAACTACAACTTTATTACAACAATTGTCGTGCAAAATACAACAATACATATGCTGTAAGTTTGGATACAAATATATACCAAATGTGACTCATGTTCTAACCGTGGACATTACCTCACAATGACACCTTACATAAAGGTATAGTCAAAAACTGTTCTAGAAATTAGAATATTTGGGAAGTGTTCAAGGAAACCTTCGTACATGGGAGGCCACGCGTCTAGGTTATGATAGATATCATATGGCCACAGAATTATCCTTGGTTGACCCAATAGACCCCAAAGAAAAACGAGAAGATTAATATCATATTCTTCCCAATGGTGAGTCTTCTCTTGACTTATCATTATCTCCACTGTCTCTAATTGAGAATTATACTTCAAACAAACACCAAGATTATATAGGTAGTGCCCATAGATATACTCAGCAAGTGGATGAGCACAACCCTGTCCTATGATGACACGAGGTTGTATGTCATTAGACATCTTGTATGATAGTGACAAAACACCCTTCCAACGTTGGGTTCGCCTCACCCTATTTTCTTCACCAAATATAACTACTAAATGATGACCACCGTTCCATTCCCTGTTACCCCCGCTCGACCCAGCTACACTCTTATTACCTGAAAGGAATTGTGAAGCAAAAGGGTGAGCACAACTAGCTCAGTAAAGAATATCATGACTAAAGATAATTCAATTATCAATAGCCTTCATCAACAATAAATCAGAGATTTAGAACATATGGTAAATGATAAAAATTTCAACCATAGTTGCAGCGGAACGAGCAATCATTAGAAGAGTCAAATAGACTATAAAGTCTATTATCTTCTCCATGTTAAAAATCCATCAACAATGTTTTATCCCTGTAACATCAATCAACAGTTCCTTTCCACAATCATATGAATAACTCATAATCATAATTGTGATTCTAATTTTTTCTTCACACCCAGGACGAAGAATATTTTCATCACATGTCTTTACCTGAAACATCAAAGATCATGGTTATACCAAATCACAGTTCCTGTTCATAATCATACTAATAAATCCATCTTTGCACTACGACCAAAGATATTCAACAACAGTTTATCTTTGCACTACGGGCCAAAGATATTCATCAACAGACCATCTTTGCACTACAGGCCAAAGATATTCATCTACAATTCATCTTTGCACTACAGGCCAAAGATATTCCTCTACAATTCATCTTTGCACTACAGGCCAAAGATATTCCTCAACAATTCATATTTGCACTACAGGCCAAATATATTCATATCTCAAAGAAATATATAATCATTTCAGAATTTATATACACCATAATTATAACCATGTTAATCAATTCATCTTTACACTTAAGCTAAAGATATTCAATTATAAATTCAATGGTCATGATCATACCAGTCACAATTCAACTTTGCACTACAGGCCAAAGAGAACCCTAGTCATGATCATACCAATAATCTACCCATCTTTACACTCCAGTGAAAGAGAAATTCAACATCAGGGTTATAAAAATGTTATATATGATAATAAAATCAATATAATCAACATATAGATTTAATCTCAAGAGTAATATTCATAAATCAACTATAATTTGGTTAGTAAAAGAAACCAATTTTGTCGTGAATAGTAACTCGTGAATAGTAACTCATGAATAGTAACTCGTGAATAGTAACACCGACTCAAAAAGGTAGAAATTCCACAATAAAATCCATACCAATATTTCGGTATAATGATATTGAAAGAATAACATTTCTTAAACTTATAAACAATTTATTTAAATTGTTTACACTTTACTAATTAATGCATTTAATCATCATAAAATGCCAACTCTTACAATTTCATCATCAATAACCAAAACCCTCATCAAAAATCTGCATATACCTCATATAGGATTCTCAAGCCATAAAATCCTATTTTCCAATTTTCTTTCTTCACAAAACATATTTAATTCATTTACTCATAACTAGACCATTTTCATGAAAAATACCAAATCAGTTCCAAAAATATTTCTTTTCTGGGATTTAGCATAATATAGTCCCATAGTGAACATATATTTTTCTCAGAATTTTTAAAAGTCATTTACTATTTTTCATATGGCCAAAATAGCCGAATATTTAGACATTTATCAAAAATTGTACTTTTGTCTAAAAATTCTGAAATTTACAGAGTATACTTCCATCATATACATGTACTCCCAATAAAAATTTCATCAATTTTGGAGTTAACCACAAGGAATTATAAGCAGTTACTTTTAAAATAGTCTTTTCTCATAAAATTCATAACTCTCAATCTATACATCCAAAAATCACCATTTTTGGACACAATCAAGAAAACTCATCAAAATATCATTTCAAATTTTTCCAGAATTTTTGAAGATCAGAAAAATTACGAAACTGAAAATATAACAACCCTTAAAATCCCTTACTATCCCTTACTATCCCTTACTATCCCTTACTATCCCTTACCTCAAAAGAGCAGTACTTCTGACTGGATATCGGATATGATGCTGAAGGAAACTTGCACTGATGAATAGCAACTCACCAAGTATCTAAAAACTCACAAAATATGCTTCATAATATAGAGAGAGAAAGAGAGAAAGCTTATGTTTCTGGTGTGATTTTCAATTCTAACTTAGCCCTCTATTTATAGGAAAATTTTGGTAGGTTTGACCTGCAACCTGATGGCTTTACCTGCTACTATTCCCACCCACCACATTTGAAATATAATTCAGCACATTTCTTCACCAACCACAAGTGGGGCCCACCAATTCTAGAATTTTCCACCAAAATGATAAACTCCAAAAATTCAACAATTTCTGAACCAGTCATCTTGTAAAATTCATAATAAATCATACGTTCATTTTTAACGGTTCAAAATTTGTGGGCATATACTCAACTTATATATGTATAACATATCCAAAAATTACCACGATCCAACGGTCGGATTAAAAATTATAACCCCCGCAAAATATCTCAAAAACCCTGATTTTTAATACCTCCATTCCGACAAAAATACGGATAAAAACCTCAACATTAACTCCTTCATTTTTAACCACAAAAATATATCCCTCGTTTATATCCACATAAAATAAATATTTCCTTATCATATGAATCAATAATTAATTATTCACAAATAATATTACAGAATCACATTTATGACAACCAGGCCGTTCCCAGGAAAGAGGGGGCTTTCCAATAAGGATTTCTCCTTACTAGCGCGCAATTAGATGACCAAACCTCTCCTTAGACAGAACTTTCTAGACATTGCCAATAATGTTATCTAATAATATTATTCAAATAATATGAATTATTGATCTGATAATAGAAAATACTGTGCAGCAACAATTATTGAAACAACAATAATATAAAATATCAACGCAGCAATTATTGAATCAATAAAATAAAATATTGAACAGTAATTACTGTAACAATTATTGAGTAGTGCCTTCTTACGTAAGAATCAATAATTTCAAAAATACTGTGCAATACCGTGTGCTACTGTGCAATAACGCGTATTACTGTATTTTAACCACCGGGTATTCCAACAGTGTTAACGGTAACAACTACGCCGTTATTTGTAAAAACTCAAATTTGTCGTTTTCTTCACCCGACAGTTATTCGTTATGGGGCCCACAAATAGCTGCGCCGTCGTACGAATATTCCCCGACAGAAAGAATATTCCACGACCAAACGAATATTCCCCGACAACAATGATTATTTTATAACCACTTGTGTATTTTGAAAAAAAATCACATTTCACCCATAACTTTAAACTTTTATCAATTTAACCATTTACTGAATAGTAATTATAAGAAAAATTGAATACTTTTATTTCATAAAATTCGGGGTCTTACAATCTCCCCTCCTTATGAAATTTCGTCCTCGAAATTTACGTACCTGGTATTTCAAAGAGTTGAGAATACCTTCCTTTCATTTCAGATTCCATCTTCCTTGTCATCATAATTTCTCCATTGCTCATCTCCTGTATTTCAAATATCATTCTAGAATACAGCTTCAAAACAAGGGTTAATTTAACAAATTAACATATCACATAATATCCCGATATTATGACTGACCAACAAATAAGCTTAGGTAGGACACACTAGCGAAGGATTTACTCGTCTCACCCCACCTAGTTGTATTCCCCGATCTCCGCCAGAGATCATATCCCTAAGCTCTGATACCACCTGTGACTCTCATGGTGCTTCAACCACAGCACCTCACAGTGGTACCTATCAGTTTGCCACCGCAGAACGGCGTCCCCTACGGAGAGTCTGGCTTCGGTGCATCCCCCATCAACAGGAAGTCACCAGCGAGAGGCTCGGGGCTCTTTACTTATAGCTCTGATACCACCTGTGACAAATGTCCCATCAGTGGACAGCACCTTACATTGATACCTATCAGTTTGCCACCGCAGAACGGCGTCCCCTACGGAGAGTCTGGCTTCGGTGCATCCCCCATCAACAGGAAGTCACCAGCGAGAGGCTCGGGGCTCTTTACTTATAGCTCTGATACCAACTGTGACAACCCCAAAATAGGTCCATTCCATCCAACCCATTCTGAGTCGTCAAATACATGGTACAGAAAATAACTACAACTTTATTACAACAATTGACGTGCAAAATACAACAATACATATGCTGTAAGTTTGGATACAAATATATACCAAATGTGACTCATGTTCCAACCGTGGACATTACCTCACAATGACACCTTACATAAAGGTATAGTCAAAAACTGTTTTAGAAATTAGAATCTTTGGGAAGTGCTCAAGGAAACCTTCGTACATGGGAGGCCACGCGTCTAGGTTATGATAGATATCATATGGCCACAGAATTATCCTTGGTTGACCCAATAGACCCCAAAGAAAAACGAGAAGATTACTATCATATTCTTCCCAATGGTGAGTCTTCTCTTGACTTATCATTATCTCCACTGTCTCTAATTGAGAATTATACTTCAAACAAACACCAAGATTATATAGGTAGTGCCCATAGATATACTCAGCAAGTGGATGAGCACAACCCTGTCCTATGATGACACGAGGTTGTATGTCATTAGACATCTTGTATGATAGTGACAAAACACCCTTCCAACGTTGGGTTCGCCTCACCCTATTTTCTTCACCAAATATAACTACTAAATGATGACCACCGTTCTATTCCCCTGTTACCCCCGCTCGACCCAGCTACACTCTTATTACCTGAAAGGAATTGTGAAGCAAAAGGGTGAGCACAACTAGCTCAGTAAAGAATATCATGACTAAAGATAATTCAATTATCAATAGCCTTCATCAACAATAAATCAGAGATTTAGAACATATGGTAAATGATAAAAATTTCAACCATAGTTGCAGCGGAACGAGCAATCCATTAGAAGAGTCAAATAGACTATAAAGTCTATTATCTTCTCCATGTTAAAAATCCATCAACAATGTTTTATCCCTGTAACATCAATCAACAGTTCCTTTCCACAATCATATGAATAACTCATAATCATAATTGTGATTCTAATTTTTTCTTCACACCCAGGACGAAGAATATTTTCATCACCTGTCTTTACCTGAAACATCAAAGATCATGGTTATACCAAATCACAGTTCCTGTTCATAATCATACTAATAAATCCATCTTTGCACTACGACCAAAGATATTCAACAACAGTTTATCTTTGCACTACGGGCCAAAGATATTCATCAACAGACCATCTTTGCACTACAGGCCAAAGATATTCATCAACAATTCATCTTTGCACTACAGGCCAAAGATATTCCTCTACAATTCATCTTTGCACTACAGGCCAAAGATATTCCTCAACAATTCATATTTGCACTACAGGCCAAATATATTCATATCTCAAAGAAATATATAATCATTTCAGAATTTATATAAACAATAATTATAACCATGTTGATCAATTCACCTTTACACTTAAGCTAAAGATATTCAATTATAAATTCAATGGTCATGATCATACCAGTCACAATTCAACTTTGCACTACAGGCCAAAGAGAACCCTAGTCATGATCATACCAATAATCTACCCATCTTTACACTCCAGTGAAAGAGAAATTCAACATCAGAGTTATAAAAATGTTATATATGATAATAAAATCAATATAATCAACATATAGATTTAATCTCAAGAGTAATATTCATAAATCAACTATAATTTGGTTAGTAAAAGAAACCAATTTTGTCGTGAATAGTAACTCGTGAATAGTAACTCATGAATAGTAACTCGTGAATAGTAACACCGACTCAAAAAGGTAGAAATTCCACAATAAAATTCATACCAATATTTCGGTATAATGATATTGAAAGAATAACATTTCTTAAACTTATAAACAATTTATTTAAATTGTTTACACTTTACTAATTAATGCATTTAATCATCATAAAATGCCAACTCTTACAATTTCATCATCAATAACCAAAACCCTCATCAAAAATCTGCATATACCTCATATAGGATTCTCAAGCCATAAAATCCTATTTTCCAATTTTCTTTCTTCACAAAACATATTTAATTCAATTACTCATAACTAGACCATTTTTATGAAAAATACCAAATCAGTTCCAAAAATATTTCTTTTCTGGGATTTAGCATAATAGTCCCATAGTGAACATATATTTTTCTCAGAATTTTTAAAAGTCATTTACTATTTTTCATATGGCCAAAATAGCCGAATATTTAGACATTTATCAAAAATTGTACTTTTGTCTAAAAATTCTGAAATTTACAGAGTATACTTCCATCATATACATGTACTCCCAATAAAAATTTCATCAATTTTGGAGTTAACCACAAGAAATTATAAGCAGTTACTTTTAAAATAGTCTTTTCTCATAAAATTCATAACTCTCAATCTATACATCCAAAAATCACCATTTTTGGACACAATCAAGAAAACTCATCAAAATATCATTTCAAATTTTTCCAGAATTTTTGAAGATCAGAAAAATTACGAAACTGGAAAATATAACAACCCTTAAAATCCCTTACTATCCCTTACTATCCCTTACTATCCCTTACTATCCCTTACCTCAAAAGAGCAGTACTTCTGACTGGATATCGGATATGATGCTGAAGGAAACTTGCACTGATGAATAGCAACTCACCAAGTATCTAAAAACTCACAAAATATGCTTCATAATATAGAGAGAGAAAGAGAGAAAGCTTATGTTTCTGGTGTGATTTTCAATTCTAACTTAGCCCTCTATTTATAGGAAAATTTTGGTAGGTTTGACCTGCAACCTGATGGCTTTACCTGCTACTATTCCCACCCACCACATTTGAAATATAATTCAGCACATTTCTTCACCAACCACAAGTGGGGCCCACCAATTCTAGAATTTTCCACCAAAATGATAAACTCCAAAAATTCAACAATTTCTGAACCAGTCATCTTGTAAAATTCATAATAAATCATACGTTCATTTTTAACGGTTCAAAATTTGTGGGCATATACTCAACTTATATATGTATAACATATCCAAAAATTACCACGATCCAACGGTCGGATTAAAAATTATAACCCCCGCAAAATATCTCAAAAACCCTGATTTTTAATACCTCCATTCCGACAAAAATACGGATAAAAACCTCAACATTAACTCCTTCATTTTTAACCACAAAAATATATCCCTCGTTTATATCCACATAAAATAAATATTTCCTTATCATATGAATCAATAATTAATTATTCACAAATAATATTACAGAATCACATTTATGACAACCAGGCCGTTCCCAGGAAAGAGGGGGCTTTCCAATAAGGATTTCTCCTTACTAGCGCGCAATTAGATGACCAAACCTCTCCTTAGACAGAACTTTCTAGACATTGCCAATAATGTTATCTAATAATATTATTCAAATAATATGAATTATTGATCTGATAATAGAAAATACTGTGCAACAACAATTATTGAAACAACAATAATATAAAATATCAACGCAGCAATTATTGAATCAATAAAATAAAATATTGAACAGTAATTACTGTAACAATTATTGAGTAGTGCCTTCTTACGTAAGAATCAATAATTTCAAAAATACTGTGCAATACCGTGTGCTACTGTGCAATAACGCGTATTACTGTATTTTAACCACCGGGTATTCCAACAGTGTTAACGGTAACAACTACGCCGTTATTTGTAAAAACTCAAATTTGTCGTTTTCCTTCACCCGACAGTTATTCGTTATGGGGCCCACAAATAGCTGCGCCGTCGTACGAATATTCCCCGACAGAAAGAATATTCCACGACCAAACGAATATTCCCCGACAACAATGATTATTTTATAACCACTTGTGTATTTTGAAAAAAAATCACATTTCACCCATAACTTTAAACTTTTATCAATTTAACCATTTACTGAATAGTAATTATAAGAAAAATTGAATACTTTTATTTCATAAAATTCGGGGTCTTACATATCTCGTCCGGTTCTAACTCAATAACATGGTTCGGGTCTTTCACATATTTACGAAGCACAGATATATGAAAAATATTATGAACACGAGACATACTTGGAGGTAACGCAAGTCTATAGGCCACATTTCCTACTCGGTCAAGAATCTGAAATGGACCAATAAATCGTGGATTGAGCTTTCCTCTCTTCCCAAATCTTGTAACTCCTTTCCATGGAGCTACACGTAATAATACATGATCCCCAATGTCAAATTCCACGTCCTTTCGATGAAGATCCACATAACTCTTTTGTCGATCATGTGCCGTTTGTATACGTTGTCGAATCGTTTGGATCTTCTCTGTAGTCATTCGTACCAACTCTGGTCCCAACAACGTTGCTTCTCCCACCTCATCCCAACATACTGAAGAGCGACACTTTCGTCCATACAATGCTTCAAAGGGAGCCACACCTATACTTTCCTAATAACTGTTGTTGTAGGAGAATTCCACCAATGGTAGGTACTTATCCCAACTTCCTTTGAAATCTAGGACACAAAGTCTTAATAAATCTTCAAGAGTTTGAATAGTCCTCTCTGATTGTCCGTCCGTTTGAGGATGGTATGCCGAACTGAACCGTAAATTCTTGCCCATAGCTTTTTGCAAGCTAACCCAAAATCTTGAAGTGAATCTTGGGTCACGATCCGAAACTATGGATACTGGCATGCCATGCAACCTTACAATCTCATTCACGTACATACTAGCAAGACGTTCAAGGGAATAAGTCTCCCGTATCAGCAAGAAATGAGCAGACTTGGTTAATCTATCAACTATAACCCAAATAGCATTTATACCTTGAGAAACCGTGGGAAGACCCGTAACAAAATCCATGGTAATGTGTTCCCACTTCCATTTCGGAATCTCAAGTGGTTGCAATGGACCCTTTGGTACTTGATGCTCCGCCTTTACACGTTGACAAGTTAAACACCTCGAGATAAACTTTGCAATCTCTCTCTTCATATTGTTCCACCAAAATGTATGTCGAAGATCATGATACATTTTAGTACTTCTAGGATGGATTGCAAATGGTGTATTGTGTGCCTCCATCATGATCTTGTACTTCAAATCAAAATCGTTAGGAACACAAAGTTTGGAGTGGACTCGAAGTATTCCTTCTTCATCGATTCTTGCTTCTGGAATAGCTCCTTCTTGCACTTTCTTCTTCATACGCATCAGCTCCGGGTCTGTAGCTTGAGCAACTTTAACTTTATCGATTAAAGTTGGTTCTACGCGTATACTTGACATCATCGCACTCGTTCCTGCATATGATCTTCTACTCAACGCGTCAGCTACCACGTTTGCTTTTCTAGGATGGTATTGAATAGTGTGGTCATAATCTTTCAACAGCTCGAGCCAACGTCGTTGCCTTATGTTGAGTTCTTTTTGAGTGAAGAAATATTTGAGGCTTTTATGGTCTGAATATATCTCCACTTTCTCCCCATATAGATAGTGCCTCCAGATCTTTAGCGCGAAAACGACTGCTGCCAACTCTAGATCATGAGTAGGATAATTTCTCTCATATTCTTCAAGCTGTCGCGAGGCATAGGCTATGACTTTCCCACGTTGCATGAGAACACATCCTAACCCTTTGTCTAAAGCATCGCTGTAGATAACAAATCCATCCGAACTAGATGGTATTGTCAGAACAGGTGCCGAAATGAGTCTCCTCTTAAGCTCTTGGAAACTCTTCTCGCATTCTTCGCTCCATACGAATTTGATATCCTTCCGAGTCAGCTGAGTTAACGGGGTAGCGATTCGAGAAAACCCTTCTACGAATCTCCGATAATAACCAGCTAAGCCCAGAAAGCTACGTACATCGATCACCGTCTTCGATTGCTCCCAGCTTTGTATTGCTTCAATCTTCGCCGGGTCCACGATACTCCATGTTTTGACACCACGTGCCCTAGGAATGCTACTTCCTCAAGCCAGAACTCGCATTTCTTCAACTTAGCATATAGCTTGTTTTCACGCAGCCTTTGGAGTACCAGTTTCAAATGGTGCTCATGATCTTCACGGCTTTTGGAATATATGAGGATGTCATCAATAATGACAACAACGAACTGATCCAAATAATCCTTGAATACTCGGTTCATCATATCCATGAAAGTCGAGGAGCATTAGTCAATCCAAAAGACATAACTAAGAATTCATAATGCCCGTACCGAGTTCTAAAGGCAGTCTTCGGAATATCCTCAGTTTTAACCTTCAGCTGATGATATCCAGAACGAAGATCGATTTTTGAAAAGAATTGTGCTCCTTATAACTGGTCAAATAGGTCATCAATACGAGGTAGCGGATACCTATTCTTGATGGTGACATGGTTTAATTCCCGGTAATCGATACAAAGTCGCATACTCCCGTCTTTCTTCTTTACAAATAAAATAGGAGCACCCCAAGGAGATGTACTAGGACGAATGAAACCGATGTCCAACAACTCTTGTAGTTTGACTTTTAATTCCTGAAGTTCAATAGGAGCCATTCGATATGGGGTTTTAGAAATGGGCTTTGTACCAGGTTCAAGATCAATAAAGAATTCAACTTCACGTTCTGGGGGTAGACCGGGAAGTTCTTCAGAAAATACGTCAGAAAAGTTACTAACAACAGGAATATTATTCAAATTTGACGTGTCTTTATTCAAATCCATAACATGGGCTAAGAAAGCTTGACATCCGTTTTTCAATAAACGAATGGCTTTATGACTTGATATGACAGTGATTGATTTTAATGGCTTTGTTGCTTGAATTCGAACAACAGGTTGATTAGGAATATGAAAACTAACCACCTTACGAAAACAATCAATTTTGGCATGATGAGTAGTTAACCAATCAATTCCTAAAATCACGTCAAATGCAAGTATCTTTAAAGAGATAAGGTCAACAGGTAAGGTGATGGTGCCAACTTGGATCAAACAAGATTTATAAACAGTGGATGTGATGAAAGTTTCCCCTAACGGAGTCTCCACAGATAAATCAAAGTCTAATTTCTCCGGAGTCAAGTTTAAACGTTGAGCACAAGCAGGAGAAATAAATGAATAGGTAGCACCGATATCTAGTAAGGTATAAACTTCACATGAATTTATGATTAGCTTACCCGTGATCACCTCGTTTGGGTTCCTCGCATGTTGACCAGTCACGACAAACGCTCTTCCAGGAACCGTTGACTTTGACTTTTCTGGGGCAGCCTTTTGAGTCACCGTCCCCGCTGAACTTGGTTTCGCTATCGTACAATCTCGAGCGATATGTCCTTCCTTTCCACAATTATAGCATACCTTGAACTGTTGTGGACAGTTTGGGCTAATATGTCCCTCTTTTCCACATTTATAGCATATGACCGGTGGTCGTTCTCCTCCCTTGGAACCAGTTGCTGCCGGTGCTGACGTCTTCGTATTGTCATTATTGAATCTCCTCTTTTTAAAATCTCCTCCCGACTCGCTTCTTCTATTTTCATAGCCACGATTACCACCAGAGTGGTTGCCATTCTTGTCTGTATTTTTTTTTCTCCGCTGGTTATCATTATTCTGATGACTGTTGTCACCGATATGATCCTGGTTGTGGTCCCTCGGTTGACCGTACTCGTTATCTCGCTCTAATAATTGAGCCTTGTTGACAACATCTGAATAGAGAGAAAATTTATGAGAAATGAGATATTGATGTATGCCGGGTTTCAAACCTCTTAGAAACATCCGTGTCATACGTTCCTCATTCTCCACCAGATGAGGTGCAAACCTGGACAACTCTACAAACTTCGCCTCGTACTGGGACACCGTCATGTTATTCTGCTCCAGTCTAATAAACTCTACCTCCTTCATATGACGAATACTTTCAGGAAAGTACTTGTCATTGAATAGTTTCTGAAATGTCTCCCAAGACATGCTGAGTGCGGCTGGATGGGTACGCTTCACAGATTCCCACCAGTAGTCTGCCTCGCCACGGAACATAAAGGTGGCGAATGGAACCTTCTGTTCCTCCGTGCATCCTAAGACATCGAATATCTTGGTAATTTGCTTGACCCACGTTTCCGCCATGATCGGATCCGGCTTTCCCTTAAATTCTGGTGGTCCCAACTCTTTGAACTGCTTGGCTGTGACCAGCTGTGCGTTGCCATTGTTTCTTCCTATATTTTGAACATGAATCTCCTTCGTCTGGTTTTGCATGAACCGCAAAAAACTTCTAAACATCTCATCGTTCATCGTCTGCTCATTGGTGTTGTTCACAGGAGGAACATTGCCAGCCTGTTGCACGTTCTCCTCGTTGGTGAGTACAGGTGTCTCCACGGTTTCATTTACTCCACTGTTAACATTCTCAGTTGACATTCTCAAATACTGCCATAAAACAGGGGTTAATTTAACAAATTAACAAATCACATAATATCCCTATATTATGACCGACCAACAAATAAGCTTAGGTAGAACACACTAGCGAAGGATTTACTCGTCTCTCCCCTCCTAGTTTTATTCTCCGATCTCCGCCAAAGATCATATCCCTAAGCTCTAATACCAACTGTGACGCCCCCAAAATAGGTATACAACACCCATTCTGAGTCGTCAATAACATGGTACAGAAACAACTACAACTTTATTAATACAACATAAAAACTGTGAGTGTAAATACAAATATTGTCATCTAGACAATAACCACACTCAAATAAGTCCTCATTACAATTATTGGTACAATATTTTACAAAAAAAATGGTGAGGACTACTAAAACAACTTCTTAGAACCTTCATTCCATACCCCGTCTAGTACTTCCTACATTCTCGCCTTCTGAGAAGAAAATGGAACAACAAGGAAAAGGGTGAGCTCAACTAGCCCAGTAAAGAATATTATGACTAAGATAATATACAACAAATTATCGTTAGTCTTCAACAGGGAAAAATTTAATAGAATACAATAGACAACAAGTTTTCAATCAATATTCGCAGCGAAAAATAATAATTCTTAGAGAAGTTACGTAGAGAATGAAATCTACGATTATCTATGAATTTAAAAGCTCATCATCAACATTTTATCCCTGTAATATCAATCAATAAATATCTTGAATCAAATAGTCATCTTTGCACTACAGGCCAAAGATATTCATCAGTTGGTCATGTTCACCTCAACACCTGTTCATCTTTGCACTACGGGCTAAAGATATTCATCAGAAATCATTCATCTTTGTACTACAGGCCAAAGATATTCAGTTATATCATCATTTAAGACTGAGGATGATGAAAAATATTTTTAAGGAAACGAATCCAGTGAAACAAAATAATAAATATTAAGGATTCGTATTTCAGCTATTCCATGTCCAAAAAATACCTCATAATTAATCATAGTGGAGTAAAATTTAAGAATGATCAAAACACGAATACAATCAAAGCTAGTATCCAGAATAGATATTTTGGACGAAAAGAAGAAAATTTCATTTTTCGGTGAATAGTAACTCGTGAATAGTAACTCGTGAATAGTAACTCATGAATAGTAACCCCGACATGAAAAAGTTCCAAATTTGATAAAAACTCTAACCAATATTTCGGCATAATGATATTGAAGAATAATATCATTTTCAAATAAAATAACATCCCTTACCTCGGAAAGACGGTACTTCTGACTGGAATACTAGATATAGTGCTGAAGGAAACTTGCACCGTAAAGCAACACTCAAAGTATCAAATACTCACAAGAATACGCTCGATATAGAGAGAGACATAGAGAGAAACTTGTGTTTCTGGTGTGATTTTCAATTCTAACCTAAGCACCCTATTTATAGGAAAATGCTTAGAACACCAAAGCAGAAAATTTAATATAATAATAATATATATATAAATTTTCAAGCCCACCTTAGAAAATCTGAAATCAGCCACCTTGCACATGTTTATGATGTTCAAAAAAATATAAAAAATGTTTTTCTCAAAATAATTAACTAAAACTCCCAAAAATCAATTATTTCGGAACTTCGAAACTTCAATAATTCATAATAAATAGCCTTTTTGTTAGAAAATTCGAATCTCGCGAGTTTTTATAGAAAATTCAATTCTCTACAACTTTGCAGAAGAAAGTTTTTCCAAATTCCAAACAGAAATTGACCGAAATTCACAAACGGGCGATTTTACAGTCAATAATAAATTTTCGGTCAAGAATTATGTCCACCAACACACAAAACATGTGTTAATAATTTAATGCCACAAAAATACTCTTCCTCCTCATATACTCATATATCCCACATTCATTATAAAAATACCACCATCAATATATTATTAAAATAATATATTTAAATGAATTATTTTATCAGAAAAAGATAAAATATTAATTTTCAACAATTGTCACATTAAAATTTTTCTCTATCTATATCCACATAAAATCACTATTTTCCTCATCATATAAATCAATAATTAATTATACACAAATAATATTACAGAACCACAGTACTGGCAACCAGGCCGTTCCCAAGAAAGAGGGGACTTTCCAATAAGGATTTCTTCTTACTGGCGCGCAATTAGATGACCAAACCTCTCCTTAGACAGAACTTTCTAGACATTGTCAATAATGTTATCTAATAATATTATTCAGATAATATGAATTATTGCTCCGATAATAGAAAATACTGTGTAGTGACAATTATTAAAACAACAGTAATATAAAATATTAACGCAGCAATTATTGAATCAACAAAATACTGAACAGTAATTACTGTAACCATTATTAAGTAGTGCCTTCTTACGTAAGAATCAATAATTGGTGCAATACCGTGTGCTACGCGTATTACCGTGTTTTAACCACCGGATATTCCAACAGTATTAATGGTAACAACTACGCCGTTATTTATAAACAACTTATTTTTGTCGTTTTCTTCATCCAATCGCTTTTTGTTATGGGGCCCACACAAGGCTGCGCCTTCGTACGAATATTCCCTGACAACAAGAATATTCCACGACCAAACAAATATTCCCCGACAACAATGAATATTTTATAACCACTTACTTATTTAAAATATTTGCGCATTTTACCCATAACTAACCACATTAATCAAATCAACCCTTACTATTTCAGAATAATAAATAGAGGAAATTAAATTTCATTTATTAATAATTTGGGGTCTTACACTAGTATTATATGTTGACGACATATTAATTATTGGGAATGACATTCCTTCCTTATAAGCTGTAAAAACATGGTTAGGAAAATGTTTCTCCATGAAAGATTTGGGCGATGATGCCTACATTTTAGGTATCAGGATCTATAGAGATAGATCAAGAAAAATGCCCGGCCTAAGTCAAAGTACATATATTGAAAAAGTGCTGAAACGGTTCAGCATGCAAGAGGCGAAAAGAGGACACTTACCCGTGACTCATGGTGTAAAGATCTCTAAGGCCCAATGTCTTAAATCACAAGATGATGATGAGCGTATGAGAAAGATCCATTATGCTTTGATAATTGGATCTATCATGTATACAATGATATGTACTCGTCCGGATGTCTCGTATGCTTTGAGCATGACGAGCAGATACCAGTCGAATCCAGGTGAAGGTCACTGGACAGCAATCAAGAGTATCCTCAAGTACCTGAAAATGACAAAGGATTTATTCTTGGTATATGGAGGTGAAGATGAAATGGCAGTAAAGGGTTACACAGATGCTAGTTTCCAGACTGACAATAATGACTATAAGTCTCAGTCAGGTTTTGTGTTTTGCCTTGATGGTGGTGCTGTTAGCTGGAATAGTTCGAAGCAAGATACAGTAGCCGATTCTACAACAGAGGCTGAGTATATTGCTGCTTCTAGTGCGGCCAAGGAGGCTGTATGGATTAAAAAGTTCGTCACTAAACTTGGTGTTGTTCCAACCATTGTTGATCCGGTTAAGCTATACTGTGATAATAATGGAGCCACTGCATAGGCTAAGGAACCCAGATCTCACCAACAATCTAAGCATATACTTAGGCGGTACCATCTCATCCGTGAAATCATTGATAGAGGAGATGTACATATAGGAAGAGTGCCAACAGATGATAATATTGCAGATCCACTGACCAAGGCTTTGTCGCAGCAGAAGCACGAAGGTCACATTATTTCCATAGGTATTAAATACATGAATAATTGGCTCTAGTGCAAGTGGGAGACTGTTAGAGTTTATTCCCTAGACGCCAATTATTTGATATAATTGTTTAACATTTTGATATTATATTTGATTGAATAAATGAATAATTTTATTATGGTTTTATTTACTGCGTTATATAAATGTTAACATAATAAAAGTACTTAGAATAGTGATACAAATTATATAGCTTCAAGTAAGTGACCTGAACTTGAGATTATATAATTACAATTAGTATCATTGCTCTTAAATGTCCCTAGTCTAATATCATTGTTAATGGGACAACAATGATACATTGAGACTAGTATGTGGATTGACTGATGACCAAATCTCATTGGTCATAAATATAAGAGATATTGAGTCAATACGTAGGTACATGTTAGAGAACGATGTACCAGACAGACCCACCATGAGAATTCTATGTGGAGCATTATGCGAAGTGTCATTAGCAATTCTCATAGTGACAATGATGTAATGATCCTCCAACCTGAAATTAGGAGTGTAAACGAGTTGAATCTCAGCGAACACCTTCATGCTCAAATTCGGCTCGACTCGAAAAAATTGAGCTCGAATTCGACTTGGATTCGACAAGAAATTTATATTTTTACGCCAGATTCGACTCGTATAATTACTCGGACCTACTCGGCTCGTAAATACTCGGCTCATTTACAAAGCGAGTTACTCATGAGCCTTCAAATCGAGTTTCAAATATGAACCATTTCACTTAAAATTGAACCACTTAATACTAAATTAATTACTTAACTAATATTTATATATAAAACTTTTTCACTTTTATTTATGTATTGAAATTATAAAGAATGTAATATAAATTGACATTCAATTAATTGATTTATTCAAGTACAAGTTTTCATAATTTCATACTATACTTAATAAATTATAAATATTGATATAAATATCACATATTTAGCTTACTAACATGGATCAGACCAATATTCAAATATGATCCATCGAGCAAGTATCGAGTATGGTTCGAGAAAAAATTGAAATACTCGAATCCTAATAAGAGCGAATACTAGTATGCTCGAATTCGACTCGTGTATCACTAAACAGAAAACGAGTATGGATCAGATTCAACTCGGATCAACTTCGAATTCGAGCTTTAGATCATATTTTTGAGCCGATCTCGAGTCGAGTACCGAACTACTTGGCTCGACTTACACCTCTACCTAAAATCACTATATTACTACATGAGAATTTATGTACTTTGATATCATCAAAGGTCACCTTTAATAGTGTGGACTATAAAGGTGATTATTGGGCACATCATGAATCGTGTGAGAAAAATGAGTGACCTAGATGGAATTTAACCCTCCTATATAATAGGGGTGATATCCATAGGCCTCTTGATTGAGTAGAACTATAAAATGCATGGTCATGCTCAAATAGTGATTTATTTCATATAGTCTACTCATTGATCAAGAAAACTCAGATTAAATTATAAAGAGTATGACACATTCCATGACTCGAATTTAATCTAGGATGTCAAGGTTAAAAGGATTAAATTATATTGAAACATTGGTCACGAAAAGGTTACATCGAATTATCAATCTTATTATTACTTGGGTAGCAGTGATGCATTACTAGATGCCGCTCACTGTTTATAATTTTGTAATATGATTTTAAAATTATTGTCATCATAATAATAACCTATAGGGTCACACACATAGAACGTTATTAAAAAGAAAATTAATTTAAATTGTAAGGATTTAAATATATCAATATGATTGATAGTAAATCATGAATTTAAATTAAAAGGATGATTTGTATATATATATGTATATTAATTAAGTAAGATTTAATTAAAATATAATATACATAAAAATTTGAATTTTATTTTAATTAGATTAGGGTTTTGATTAATTTCGATTTACTGCTATATATATGATATATCAGCGTTTTAGGGAAAAAAATCATAACCTAAAACCCTAGCCGCTCTAGAGAGAAACAGTTTCGAGATCCTCATTGTGAAACCCCAGATTTTATAAATAAAGATTTAATTTTTTTTGAAATATTTTTTAAATATTATGGTGTGAATTTAAGATAATGTTGTGGGTAGTATTTATAAATTTTGCAAAGTATAAAAGTTGTTGTATTATATTCGATTGGTCGGGGAATATTATTTTTGTCGAGGAATATTCGTACGACGACACAATTATTGGTGAACCCCACAACGAAATTATTGTCCGATTGAGAAAACGACAAAAATATTTTATTAAAAATAACGGCGGAAGTTTTACCTTTGATACTGTTGAACTACTCGGTAGTAAAAGTACAGTAATACGTGTGGTTGCATAGTAACACACGGTATTGATTATTAATACTTCTGTGAGAAGTCACTCAGTTTGATTCAATTATTGTCAATTAATAATATGAATTATTTAGCGAAAATGAAGTTTTGTTTTATTCGTATTATTAACGGAATAAAACAGAAACATCTTTTAATATAAAACAAAATACTTTATTAAAGTTATTCTATAAATAGAATATATTATATTTTATTTAAAAGATTTTTCTTTAAATATGGACCGTTAGATTAAAGTAAATCAATCTGGACCGTTCATGGATTAGTTACTATGCATTCCATTTTCCTATAAATAGAAGCTCATTCCTTCATTATTTCTTACGAATTTACTGAAACTCTAGAGAGAGAAACTATAGAGAGAGTTCTTCTTCTATAATCTTGAGCGTATTTATTTAGAATTTAAGAAAGCTTTGAGCGTAGTGCAAGTTTTCTTCGAGTATATCATTGCCCTACCAGTCGGAATACTCTTCTTTCAAAGGTAAGGGATATTATTTGTTGTACCCGTAAGGGGTATTATTTTTTTTGTATTCATGAAGAGAACTTCTGTTATTCCATTCTTTATTATTTTATTGGAATAACCTGTATACGCGGGCTACCCTATACTTGGTGAAATTCTTCTGTTATTTCATTCTTTATTATTCTGTTGGAACATCCTGTCTGTGCGTTTACGCCGGACCTAGTTCCATTATCTATTATTCTGTCAGAATATCCTGTCTGTGCGTTTACGCTGGACCTGGTTCTATTATCTATTATTCTATCGAAATATCATGTCTGTGCGTTTACGCCGGACCTGGTTCTATTATTTATTATTCTGTCAGAATATCCGGCTGTGCGTTTACTCCGGACCTGGTTATATTATTTATTATTCTGTCGGAATATCTTGTCTGTGCGTTTTACGCCAGACCTGGTTCCGTTATTTATTATTCTGTTGGAATAACCTGCTTGTGCGGTCTATCGCATGCATGGTGATTTCTTTTGTTATTCCATTCTTTATTATACTCAGTTGGTTAAAACTTTGACTTCTATACTCCATGAAATTAGTGGAATATCCTTGATATTTGCGCTTCATCCAGTATCTTTTCATGGAAATATTCTTCTGAGCATTCTTGAATTTTACTCTACAAAGTAGTATCATGTTGACAATTTGGACGTTATCAGTTCCTAGATAAATTAATTCTTGAACTTGTTTTATTGAATTCTTATATCATTGTCATCATCCTCATGCTTATATTATGTTGAAAGTCATCTATGGCCTGTAGTGCATAGATGGACTTGGTATGATTATGACCAGGGATTATTCGGTATAATCATAACCGTAATGTTATAAATAATGTAAAAAAAGTCCTCATTGGCCCGTAGTGCATTGATGAACAGTTTTTGGTATGATTATGGCTATGGATTCTCTTTGGCCGTAGTGCAAAGATGAATTATTTTATGGCATGATCAGGACCGTTGATGAAAACATGATTATCTTTAGTCGTAGTGCATGGATAATTCGTGGTCGTGATAGTAAAGAATATCCTTGGTCGTAGTGCAGGGGTGATTCGATGATGCGGATTTTTTTTATTAAGCTGAGTTCCAGCGATAAAAGTCATGAAAAACCTTTTAAATCATAAAAGATAGTAGATTTTATTCTCTACTTGACTCTTTTAATGGATTGCTTGATCCGCTGCAGTTAAACTTGATGTCTATTATATTTTATCAGTTTAACATTGTTGAAGACTAATGATAATTTATTCTGCATTATCTTAGTCATAATATTTCTTACTGGGCTAGTTGATCTCACCCTTTCTTTCACGGTTCTCTTCAGAAAATGAGAATATAGCTGGGACGAGTCGGAAAACAGAGTGATGGACCAGATGATAGCATTAGTAGTCCTCACTATTCTATGTAATAGTGTGATAATAATTGTAATGAGGACTCCTTTTGAGTATGGACACTCTCTAGAAGACAATATTTGTATTCAAACTCACAGTTTATGTTTTGTCGTATTGTACACGACAGTTGTATTAGTAAGTTGTATTTGAATTCTGTACCATGTATCTGGCGACCCAAGATGGGTGATATATACCTAATTTTTGGGGCGTCACACTCATCCTTGGTGGCTAGTACCGCAGTTCCTTTTACTGCAGATCGTATGACGATTCACGGGGCGTTCATGTAGATACCATAGAGGCGCGGTTCGTTTGGATTGCGCTGGAGATTCGATCGCATCAATTTCACCTTCAATAATCAGTATAAATTTCTAACCACCGAATTAATATGGTTTTTGCATGGATCCTGTTTTAGGGTTTCGAAATTGCATTTTAAATTATTTAATTTCCGCTACGTTTAATATGCCGAAACCCAACAAGTGTTGCTCACCTCAAGGGCTTGAAAACTGACATGCTCAATTTCTTCATTGAGACTGATTAGAGGCATATCGCTTTGCACATGGACATGATATTTTGGTTCGACATTGACAGTTATCAGATTACCGTTGATGATGTATTTAACCTGTTAATGAAGGGTGGATGGAACTGCTCTGCCATATGGATCTATGGCCTCCCCAACAACAAATTATATCCTGTTGTGATGTTTAGCACTTGAAAGAATATGTAAAAGGTATGTGGACCGATCTCCACTGGCAGTTCAATTTCTTCTACAGCATTTCGTCGAGATCCATCAAAGGCTCTTATGACTATGTGACTGATTTGGATTTAATCTTCATTATTTCCAACGTGGCATAGGGACAAATGTTCAAGGAAGATCCTCCATCTATCAACATACCTCTAACCACATATCCTGAAGACATCAATGCTATATGCAATAACTTGCAATGACCCGTCCCTTTGGGTGGTATGTCATCATCAGCGAAAGATATCACATTGATGTTAAAAAAGTGATCTACCAAATGATGAAACTTTTCTATATCTACCGTCTTTGGCAGATGATCTTCTTTCAGTACTTTCACTAAGACCTTGCAATGATCGTCAGAGGACAATACTAAGTGCAGAATAGATATATGTCTGGAGTCTTTGCACCACTTTGGCTTCATTATGCCTCATTTTGCAGAGTAATTCTTTAACTTTCTACTCAGGCACTTTCCCCTTGGATTTTATGACTGACTTCATTACTCGCTGAGGTAGGTACAACGAGTTTTCCTTTGATATAGTAGTAGTTTGATTTGAAGTTGATCCCTCATCTTCCCCATAGTTCCATGGTACTCTTTTTAGGCCGATAATGGGATACTACGACCTGAATGGCAACACCAATGGTTCTGGTACAGCCACCTTCATAGGGCTTTTTACTCCTTTGACCTTTATTCCTTGGATTGTAAGAGGTGTTGCAGACAAGTCTCCTTCAGAGGATATGACTGCTATAACTTCCCTCCATCTCTGTGTTCCTAGAGGAAATATATTCTCTTTTTCAGGTAATCCAGTATCATTATTTGCCATTTGCAGGCCACCGTTGTCAATCATATTCTAGATTAGATGAAGAAGTGGCCATCAGCTTTAGTGCTATGACCCCGAGTATTGGAGTGTTACTGACAGACCCCGGTAGTATCAAATCTCTTGGAACAAGGATTGATTGGGGGTAGCAGTGCTGTGATATTCCCTTCATTGATCAACATCTGCAAAATCTCCTCCATTAGTTAATCCAAAGGAGTGAACTTTCTTTGGTCTGCATAATCCCGACGAGCCTGGGATCTTGCTTTCCTTGCAAGTTTTTCTTTCAAAGTTTCATTCTCTTGGACTTGTTGTTGATTCCTTGTGATAAGGGAGAGGAAACTTGTATGCCCCTGACTGATCAGTTGTCGAGTTACTTGGTGCTGATGTATCACCAGTTCTGCCAGTTGATCAACCCGTTCTTTGCTAAACTTCATTTCTCGCTATATAATAAATTGGAATTCTGAATAATCCCACTTATCAGAATTATCTTTACTGGTTTGGGTAGAATCACCTACATATTTGAGATAATTGGAACTTTCTTCATTCCCTCTGATGATCATATTGACAATCTCTTCCATGTGTTGAGGGAGAGGGTTATCTTGCACATGTGGTTATTCTGGTTTTCCTACCACAATCTCACCACTGTCTATCAGATCCTAGATTTTCTGTTTGAGAGACTAGCAATCTTGGGTGTCATGCCCCGGAGCTCCAGAATGATAAGCACATTTCTTGCTTGTATCAAAATTCTTTCCACTTGGATTGGCTGGAGGAATGAGCTGGACAATTTTCCTCTGTGCTGTTAAAAGCTTGAATATAATTTCCAATGAGTCTCCTAAGGGTGTGAAAAATATTTGACGCCCAACCTCTCCAACTTTTTACAATGGAGGATTTGAGAATTGTGCAGATGCTTGAAAGGGGGAATAATTTTTTTTTCTAAATTTAGACTGAATGAAAAAATAAAAGGTGCAGTACAAAACCTCATGGGAGAAACCAAATCAGAGATAAGCAAAGACATGCCCTATGATGTAATGACTAAAAAGGATTACAAGGCGTATGGCCAAAAATCAGACAAGAGACAGAGCATGCCAAAAGCAGAAACAAGAAACCCTCAACAAGACACCCGAACCACGTAATAATCGCCTGAGTCCAGCTGCAACCGACACACACCCAACCACAAAAACCATCCCGAGCAGTAACCTCGTATCAGCCGCCCGAGCCCTGCTGCAAACGCCTAAAGCCGAAGGCAAAGTCGAAGCCATCCAAGTCGAACTAAAGCCCACTTAACAAACCACCAACCACTTAGGCGAAGCCGAAGCTGAAGCCCCATCCATCCAAAGCCCCACCCGGCAGAAGCCCCACGTGGCCAAATCCCCACACAACTGAAACCCATCTGGCCGAAGCCGAAGCCCCACATGGCAAAGCCCCACCCCACCGGGCAAACAAACCAACAAACAACTTATAAAATAAGATGGTGAAAACATGATCTAGATTTAAATTTCTGAAATCTAGCATTTGTGTGAAGGCCACACTTAAGCAAATGAATAATATCACGAATAATAGTCCTGGCAGAGGTGAAATTTTTTGAGAAAATCTGAGCATTACGTTAATGCCATATCCGATAAACCACGGCAGCAAACCCAAAATGCAACAGTCTGTGATGAAAATTTGGGCAAGAACAATTAGTGATAAAACCAGTAATAGAAGACCAATTCCTACTGAAATCGCGCCAACCACATAGACGAAGGACAACAATGAGAATTTGAAAAGAGAACGGACATTCAAAAAATAGGTGGTTGAAAGTTTCCGTATTATTAGAACAAAGCACACAGATGGTGTAAGACCCCGAATTTTATAAAATAAAAGTATTCAATTTTTCTTATAATTACTATTCAGTAAATGGTTAAATTGATAAAAATTTAAAGTTATGAGTGAAATATGATTTTTCTTTCAAAATAAGCAAGTGGTTATAAAATAATCATTGTTGTCGGGGAATATTCGTTTGGTCGTGGAATATTCTTTCTGTCGGGGAATATTCGTACGACGGCGCAGCCATTTGTGGGCCCCATAACAGAATAACTGTCGGGTGAAGAAAACGATAAATTTGAGTTTTACAAATAAAGGCGTAGTTGTTACCGTTAACACTGTTGGAATACCCGGTGGTTAAAATACAGTAATACGCGTTATTGCACAGTAGCACACGGTATTGCATAGTATTTTTGAAATTATTGATTCTTACGTAAGAAGGCACTACTCAATAATTGTTACAGTAATTACTGTTCAATATTTTATTTTATTGATTCAATAATTGCTACGTTAAAATTTTATATTATTGTTGTTCAATAATTATCACTGCACAGTATTTCCCATTATCAGATCAATAATTCATATTATTTGAATAATATTATTAGATAACATTATTGGCAATGTCTAGAAAGTTCTGTCTAAGGAGAGGTTTGGTCACCTAATTGCGCGCCAGTAAGGAGAAATTCTTATTGGAAAGCCCCCTCTTTCCTGGGAACGGCCTGGTTGTCATAAATGTGATTCTGTAATATTATTTGTGAATAATTAATTATTGATTCATATGATAAGAAAATATTTATTTTATGGGGATATAAATGAGGGATATATTTTTGTGGTTAAAAAATGAAGGAGTTAATGTTGAGATTTTTATCCGTATTTTTGTCGGAATGGAGGTATTAAAAATCAGGGTTTTTGAGATATTTTGCGAGGGTTATAATTTTTAATCCGACCGTTGGATCGTGGTAATTTTTGGATATGTTATACATATATAAGTTGAGTATATGTCCACAAATTTTGAACCGTTAAAAATGAACGTATGATTTGTTATGAATTTTACGAGATGACTGGTTCAGAAATTGTTGAATTTTTGGAGTTTATCATTTTGGTGGAAAATTCTAGAATTGGTGGGCTCCACTTGTGGTTGGTGAAGAAATGTGCTGAATTATATTTCAAATGTGGTGGGTGGAAATAGTAGCAGGTAAAGCCATCAGGTTGCAGGTCAAACCTACCAAAAATTTCCTATAAATAGAGGGCTAAGTTAGAATTGAAAATCACACCAGAAACATAAGCTTTCTCTCTTTCTCTCTCTATATTATGAAGCATATTTTGTTAGTTTTTAGATACTTGGTGAGTTGCTATTCATTAGTGTAAGTTTCCTTCAGCATCATATCCGATATCCAGTCAGAAGTACTGCTCTTTTGAGGTAAGGGATAGTAATGGATTTTAAGGGTTGTTATGATTTTCAGTTTCGTAATTTTTCTGATCTTCAAAAATTATGGAAAAATTTGAAATGATATTTTGATGAGTTTTATTGATTGTGTCCAAAAATGGTGATTTTTGGATGTATAGATTAAGAGTTATGAATTTTATGGGAAAAGACTATTTTAAAAGTAACCGCTTATAATTCCTTGTGGTTAACTCCAAAATTGATGAAATTTTTATTGGGAGTACATGTGTATGATAGAAGTATACTCTGTAAATTTCAGAATTTTTGGACAAAAGTATAATTTTTGATAAATGTCTAAATATTCGGTGGTTTTGGCCATATGAAAAATAGTAAATGAGTTTTAAAAATTCTGAGAAAAATTTATGTTCAATATGGGACTATATTATGCTAAATCCCAGAAAAGAAATATTTTTGGAACTGATTTGGTATTTTTCATGAAAATGGACTAGTTATGAGTAAATGAATTAAATATGTTATGTGAAGTAAGAAAATTGGAAAATAGGATTTTATGGCTTGAGAATCCTATATGAGGTATATGCAGATTTTTGATGAGGGTTTTGATTATTGGTGATAAAATCTTATGAGTTTGATATTTTAGAATGATTAAATGCATTATTTAGTAAAGTGTAAACAATTTAAATAAATTGTTTATAAGCTTAAGAAATATTATTCTTTCAATATCATTATACCGAAATACTGGTATGGATTTTATTGTGGAATTTCTACCTTTTTGTGTCGAGTTTACTATTTATGAGTTACTATTCACGAGTTACTATTCACGAGTTACTATTCACGAGTTACTATTCACGATAAAAATTGGTTTCTTTTTCTAACCAAATTATAGTTGAGTTATGAATATTACTCTTGAGATTAAAACTATGTATTGATTATATTGATTTTATTATCATATATAACATTTTTATAACCCTGATGTTGAAATTCTCTTTCACTAGAGTGTAAAGATGGGTAGATTATTGGTATGATCATGACTAGGGTTCTCTTTGGCCTGTAGTGCAAAGTTGAATTGTGACTGGTATGATCATGACCATTGAATTTATAAGTGAATATCTTTAGCTTAAGTGCAAAGGTGAATTGATCAACATGGTTATAATTATTGTTTATATAAATTCTGAAATGATTATATATTTCTTTGAGATATTAATATCTTTGGCCTGTAGTGCAAAGATGAAATATTGATGAATATCTTTGGCCTGTAGTGCAAAGATGAATTGTTGATGAATATCTTTGGCCCGTAGTGCAAAGATGACATGTTGTTGAATATCTTTGGCCAGTAGTGCAAAGATGAACAGATGTTGAGATAAACATGACCAACTGGTGATACAAATGAATATCTTTGGACGTAGTGCAAAGATGAAGTTATTAGTATGATTATGAACAGGAAATGTGATTTGGTGTAACCATGATCTTTGATGTTTCAGGTAAAGATAGGTGATGAAAATTATCATCGTCCTGGATGAGAAGAGGAATTTAGAACTACAGTTATGATTATGAGTTATTCATATGATTGTGGACCAGAATTGTTGATTGATGTTACAGGGATAAAACATTGTTGGTGGATTTTTAACATGGAGAAGATAATAGACTTTATAGTCTATTTGACTCTTCTAATGGATTGCTCGTTCCGCTGCAACTATGGTTGAAATTTTTATCATTTACCATATGTTCTAAATCTCTGATTTATTGTTGATGAAGGCTATTGATAATTGAATTATCTTTAGTCATGATATTCTTTACTGAGCTAGTTGTGCTCACCCTTTTGCTTCACAATTCCTTTCAGGTAATAAGAGTGTAGCTGGGTCGAGCGGGGATAACAAGGGAATAGAACGGTGGTCATCATTTAGTAGTTATATTTGGTGAAGAAAATAGGGTGAGGCGAACCCAACGTTGGAAGGGTGTTTTGTCACTATCATACAAGATGTCTAATGACATACAACCTCGTGTCATCATAAGACAGGGTTGTGCTCATCCACTTGCTGAGTATATCTATGGGCACTACCTATATAATCTTGGTGTTTGTTTGAAGTATAATTCTCAATTAGAGACAGTGGAGATAATGATAAGTCAAGAGAAGACTCACCATTGGGAAGAATATGATAGTAATCTTCTCGTTTTTCTTTGGGGTCTATTGGGTCAACCAAGGATAATTCTGTGGCCATATGATATCTATCATAACCTAGACGCGTGGCCTCCCATGTACGAAGGTTTCCTTGAGCACTTCCCAAAGATTCTAATTTCTAAAACAGTTTTTGACTATACCTTTATGTAAGGTGTTATTGTGAGGTGATGTCCACGGTTGGAACATGAGTCACATTTGGTATATATTTGTATCCAAACTCACAGCATATGTGTTGTTGTATTTTGCACGACAATTGTTGTAATAAAGTTGTAGTTATTTTCTGTACCATGTATTTGACGACTCAGAATGGGTTGGGTGGAATGGACCTATTTTGGGGTTGTCACAGGTGGTATCAGAGCTTAGGGATATGATCTCTGGCGGAGATCGGGAAATATAACTAGGAGGGGAGAGATGAGTAAATCCTTCGCTAGTGTGTCCTACCTAAGCTTATTTGTTGGTCAGTCATAATATTGGGATATTATGTGATATGTTAATTTGTTCAATTAACCCTTATTTTGAAGCTGTATTCTAGAATGATATCTGAAATACAGGAGATGAGCAATGGAGAAATCATGATGATAGGGAAGATGGAATCTGAAATTAAAGTAAGGTATTCTCAACTCTTTGAAATACTAGGTACGTAAATTTCGGGGACGAAATTTCATAAGGAGGGGAGATTGTAAGACCCCGAATTTTATAAAATAAAAGTATTCAATTTTTCTTATAATTACTATTCAGTAAATGGTTAAATTGATAAAAATTTAAAGTTATGAGTGAAATATGATTTTTCTTTCAAAATAAGCAAGTGGTTATAAAATAATCATTGTTGTCGGGGAATATTCGTTTGGTCGTGGAATATTCTTTCTGTCGGGGAATATTCGTACGACGGCGCAGCCATTTGTGGGCCCCATAACAGAATAACTGTCGGGTGAAGAAAACGATAAATTTGAGTTTTACAAATAACGGCGTAGTTGTTACCGTTAACACTGTTGGAATACCCGGTGGTTAAAATACAGTAATACGCGTTATTGCACAGTAGCACACGGTATTGCATAGTATTTTTGAAATTATTGATTCTTACGTAAGAAGGCACTACTCAATAATTGTTACAGTAATTACTGTTCAATATTTTATTTTATTGATTCAATAATTGCTACGTTAAAATTTTATATTATTGTTGTTCAATAATTGTCACTGCACAGTATTTCCCATTATCAGATCAATAATTCATATTATTTGAATAATATTATTAGATAACATTATTGGCAATGTCTAGAAAGTTCTGTCTAAGGAGAGGTTTGGTCACCTAATTGCGCGCCAGTAAGGAGAAATTCTTATTGGAAAGCCCCCTCTTTCCTGGGAACGGCCTGGTTGTCATAAATGTGATTCTGTAATATTATTTGTGAATAATTAATTATTGATTCATATGATAAGAAAATATTTATTTTATGTGGATATAAATGAGGGATATATTTTTGTGGTTAAAAAATGAAGGAGTTAATGTTGAGATTTTTATCCGTATTTTTGTCGGAATGGAGGTATTAAAAATCAGGGTTTTTGAGATATTTTGCGAGGGTTATAATTTTTAATCCGACCGTTGGATCGTGGTAATTTTTGGATATGTTATACATATATAAGTTGAGTATATGTCCACAAATTTTGAACCGTTAAAAATGAACGTATGATTTGTTATGAATTTTACGAGATGACTGGTTCAGAAATTGTTGAATTTTTGGAGTTTATCATTTTGGTGGAAAATTCTAGAATTGGTGGGCTCCACTTGTGGTTGGTGAAGAAATGTGCTGAATTATATTTCAAATGTGGTGGGTGGAAATAGTAGCAGGTAAAGCCATCAGGTTGCAGGTCAAACCTACCAAAAATTTCCTATAAATAGAGGGCTAAGTTAGAATTGAAAATCACACCAGAAACATAAGCTTTCTCTCTTTCTCTCTCTATATTATGAAGCATATTTTGTTAGTTTTTAGATACTTGGTGAGTTGCTATTCATTAGTGTAAGTTTCCTTCAGCATCATATCCGATATCCAGTCAGAAGTACTGCTCTTTTGAGGTAAGGGATAGTAATGGATTTTAAGGGTTGTTATGATTTTCAGTTTCGTAATTTTTCTGATCTTCAAAAATTATGGAAAAATTTGAAATGATATTTTGATGAGTTTTATTGATTGTGTCCAAAAATGGTGATTTTTGGATGTATAGATTAAGAGTTATGAATTTTACGGGAAAAGACTATTTTAAAAGTAACCGTTTATAATTCCTTGTGGTTAACTCCAAAATTGATGAAATTTTTATTGGGAGTACATGTGTATGATAGAAGTATACTCTGTAAATTTCAGAATTTTTGGACAAAAGTATAATTTTTGATAAATGTCTAAATATTCGGTGGTTTTGGCCATATGAAAAATAGTAAATGAGTTTTAAAAATTCTGAGAAAAATTTATGTTCAATATGGGATTATATTATGCTAAATCCCAGAAAAGAAATATTTTTGGAACTGATTTGGTATTTTTCATGAAAATGGACTAGTTATGAGTAAATGAATTAAATATGTTATGTGAAGTAAGAAAATTGGAAAATAGGATTTTATGGCTTGAGAATCCTATATGAGGTATATGCAGATTTTTGATGAGGGTTTTGATTATTGGTGATAAAATCTTATGAGTTTGATATTTTAGAATGATTAAATGCATTATTTAGTAAAGTGTAAACAATTTAAATAAATTATTTATAAGCTTAAGAAATATTATTCTTTCAATATCATTATACCGAAATACTGGTATGGATTTTATTGTGGAATATCTACCTTTTTGTGTCGAGTTTACTATTTATGAGTTACTATTCACGAGTTACTATTCACGAGTTACTATTCACGAGTTACTATTCACGATAAAAATTGGTTTCTTTTTCTAACCAAATTATAGTTGAGTTATGAATATTACTCTTGAGATTAAAACTATGTATTGATTATATTGATTTTATTATCATATATAACATTTTTATAACCCTGATGTTGAAATTCTCTTTCACTAGAGTGTAAAGATGGGTAGATTATTGGTATGATCATGACTAGGGTTCTCTTTGGACTGTAGTGCAAAGTTGAATTATGACTGGTATGATCATGACCATTGAATTTATAAGTGAATATATTTAGCTTAAGTGCAAAGGTGAATTGATCAACATGGTTATAATTATTGTTTATATAAATTCTGAAATGATTATATATTTCTTTGAGATATTAATATCTTTGGCCTGTAGTGCAAAGATGAAATATTGATGAATATCTTTGGCCTGTAGTGCAAAGATGAATTGTTGATGAATATCTTTGGCCCGTAGTGCAAAGATGACATGTTGTTGAATATCTTTGGCCAGTAGTGCAAAGATGAACAGATGTTGAGATAAACATGACCAACTGGTGATACAAATGAATATCTTTGGACGTAGTGCAAAGATGAAGTTATTAGTATGATTATGAACAGGAAATGTGATTTGGTGTAACCATGATCTTTGATGTTTCAGGTAAAGATAGGTGATGAAAATTATCATCGTCCTGGATGAGAAGAGGAATTTAGAACTACAGTTATAATTATGAGTTATTCATATGATTGTGGACCAGAATTGTTGATTGATGTTACAGGGATAAAACATTGTTGGTGGATTTTTAACATGGAGAAGATAATAGACTTTATAGTCTATTTGACTCTTCTAATGGATTGCTCGTTCCGCTGCAACTATGGTTGAAATTTTTATCATTTACCATATGTTCTAAATCTCTGATTTATTGTTGATGAAGGCTATTGATAATTGAATTATCTTTAGTCATGACATTCTTTACTGAGCTAGTTGTGCTCACCCTTTTGCTTCACAATTCCTTTCAGGTAATAAGAGTGTAGCTGGGTCGAGCGGGGATAACAAGGGAATAGAACGGTGGTCATCATTTAGTAGTTATATTTGGTGAAGAAAATAGGGTGAGGCGAACCCAACGTTGGAAGGGTATTTTGTCACTATCATACAAGATGTCTAATGACATACAACCTCGTGTCATCATAAGACAGGGTTGTGCTCATCCACTTGCTGAGTATATCTATGGGCACTACCTATATAATCTTGGTGTTTGTTTGAAGTATAATTCTCAATTAGAGACAGTGGAGATAATGATAAGTCAAGAGAAGACTCACCATTGGGAAGAATATGATAGTAATCTTCTCGTTTTTCTTTGGGGTCTATTGGGTCAACCAAGGATAATTCTGTGGCCATATGATATCTATCATAACCTAGACGCGTGGCCTCCCATGTACGAAGGTTTCCTTGAGCACTTCCCAAAGATTCTAAATTTCTAAAACAGTTTTTGACTATACCTTTATGTAAGGTGTTATTGTGAGGTGATGTCCACGGTTGGAACATGAGTCACATTTGGTATATAATTGTATCCAAACTCACAGCATATGTGTTGTTGTATTTTGCACGACAATTGTTGTAATAAAGTTGTAGTTATTTTCTGCACCATGTATTTGACGACTCAGAATGGGTTGGGTGGAATGGACCTATTTTGGGGTTGTCACAGATGGGGTTTATATCAATCCCAAATTCCATAAGTCTGTCCAGAGTACTAAGTCCCTTATGGAAAGTAAGCCAGAGGATGAAAGTGTGACGAGGAGGAACTATTTTATGCCATACTAATTTATGCCAACCCACAGCCGATCCCACCTGCCGAATAGAGTTCTAAATAGTGGCAGCCTTAACATCCTTTGCCTTAGTACCATCCCAGAGCAGGTCATCATTCTTAGAAGAATTGCAAAATCTAGAAATGTCAAAAGATTCACGGAAGGCAATAACATCCTGATGATTTGAGACAGGGAGAACCCATCCAAAATTATGAATGATGCTACTTTAATATGGACAGCCTAAAGGGTCACACCATAAAAGGAAGAATAATTATTTAATAAGTTAATGGCATAATCGTAATAATATGTTAAGTATATTTAATTTAATCTATGGTGATAGAGTAAATTAAATAGCTTAATATTTATTATTTAATATTTTAGAAATATTAAATATAAATTAATAAGAGAAATCTTATTAATATTATTACAATTATTATTATTTTTAATTTCTAAAAGAGTTTAGAAATTAGTTTAATATAAGTACTCTCATATATTCTTAATAAGATTAGGAGACAAATTAATTAAAAGAGTTTAATTAATTATCCCTAATTAGATTAGGGAGTCTATTTAATTAAAGGAGTTTAATTAAATAAATAGTACCTTATTATATTAAATAGGGTTACCTGATATCTTTATAAGGGAGATATATGTAATTCTAATAGTTGGAGAGTACACCCATTTTTCTATAGAGATAGAAAAAAGTAGGGTTTGAGTCGATACACCCTTCTTCTTGAGGAATCTACCAGGAGATTCAAGAAGATCACGTAGAAGTAGGAGTTGAACTCGTACCTGTGGAAGCACGAATCTACAAGGGTATGATTCTATAACTTCGTGTTCTTCGTTTTAATTAATAATATGCATAAAGGATGATTCGGGTAATTGGTTTGTGAAATTTTTTAAAATCTGATTTTACTTTGCTTCCTCTAATTTTGTAATTTAATTGCGTGTGTGATTTTCACAAAACCTAACAAAATTAATCTGCTTAAATTATAAGTTGACAATAAATCTTTAAAAATAAAATTTTAAAGGATCTATTCAACCTCCCTTCTAAATCTCTCCATGCCTTTGGGATATAACAAGTTTGATAAAAAGATCTTATTTTAACTTTTTGAAAATAATTTTGAATTGATATAAAATGATAAAATTTTATTTTATATAATTGTAACTATTATAAATTTTCCGTTATATTATTACTAGTAAAACTTATAATTATAAACGTGTATTCTCTATTTTTCACATAGAGAATCATGTTTGTAATATTTTTTCTACAAAAAAAATAATCATATTTTTATTAATAATAGTATATAATGACAAAATATTTTCAAATTTGTCATCATAATTTTATTATTGTGCCACTATTACTTATTTAATTAAAAAATTAATTTGAGTGTAAACATGTAATAAAAAAATGCATACCTAATATTTATAAGTTTTCTTTTAGTTCTAAAAAAAAATTGTGTAAAATTAAAGGATATAGTTTATTTAATTTAAATTTAATCATTGAAATGGTTGAAACGAAAATCTTTTTATATAGATAGGAATATAAAACTTATAATCCACAATTCAATATAACAATCACAACATGATCGATCTATACAAAATAGAACTGATTTTGAAAAAATTAATTTCCCGCTCTGGAGCTATTAAAAGATCCGGACCATCGAAAAGTTGGGATAAATCTAACCCTTCAAAAAAACAATCCATTTTACTTGCAAAACTTATTTGCCGGAGGTGAGAGCAATGAACCTCTTTCCTTTTCCTCTTTGGTTTTAGGTCTTCAATTTCCCTTTTGACCTCTTTGTTTTGGGTCTCCAATTCCCCTCTCATTTTAGTTATCCCTCCTTCGATTTCTTCACTGGTGCTTCTCTTCCTCCCTTTGTGTTTGCCGACTTCTTGCTCCCTCCGTGGCCTTCTCCTGCTACTCCTGTGATTGCTGCCAGGTACCAAACCCTGAGTTATTTACTCTGTTTACATTGATTTAAGCTATTTTTGTTGTGTGAGTTTCTGATTATTAGTGATTGTGAATATCTTCTAAAGATTAGGTTTTGTTTTGTTGGGCTTTTTGGTTGTGTCTATGGGTTGTCATCTGGGTTCAGTCACACTTAATGGCTATTAGAGGGTTCTAATGGGAATTCTGTCCCAAGTGGACGCACTGTTGATGCTGAGATTCGGATGTTGAAATTGGTAAAGGGCACAAAGCTTCAGCCTTTTGTTGCTTCTATGTTTTGTTTCTGCGAGTATTGTTATTAGGTTTTGATGGTTTTAGGTTTTGATGGTTTTAGGTTGTTATTAGGTTTTGATAGTTTTGGGTTAATAAGTATTGTTATTTTTTTTCAAAATCAGTTCTATTTTGTATAGATAGATATATATTATGTCTCAGTCTACTGAATTATAGTTTATTAACATGTAGTTTTCAATGTGTTAGCTTAAATTATCTCTTAAGGATTCCTTCTTTAGCTCGCGGGATTAAGAATTCTAACTTTACAAAATGAGAGGAAAGGGAGATTTTCTTCTTGATTTTGATATCTTTATGTATTTATACTATTGTGATCAGAGTAATAAGTAGCTTCTGACATTTGATCAGTTAAGACTGATGATCTGTGAAACTACTTACTTTTAGTGATGTTGGATCAGTAACTTTAGTGGGCATAATATCTGGTCAATGCAATAGCCTAATATGAGATTAAATTACCAGTATTTTTGTGCATTACTAATGAGTGATATGTATTGAATCTCTTAAAAGGAAAAAAGGATCTCGATATGACATGGTTTCGGTGCTAAACCAACATTTAGGAATATGTAATAGTTGTACTATCTTACTCCCTCCATCCCAAAGAGAAAGTCTTCGAGGATTTCTAAAGTTTCTTGGCATGATATTCTCTCTGTTAATTAAGATTGAAAGGCAAGTAATGACAATGAAGATTTAAATTAGTCTAGTTTGTTCAAATTTCAGGAAATTTATTTTAACATTTAACTACGTGTATGTAACACATCCTAGCAAGCACAATCTTGAGTTTTAAATAAATTCCGAAGAAAGTATATAACCTATTCCAACATATTCTAATTTCTGATCAGCTTAAAATTCAAGTCTAATGCTGCAAGATGTAATATAGGAATTGTACTACTTTGAGGTTTGAGCATGAATGAAATTTTATCACATCAACTTGCACACATTATGCAAGTGAATGCAGAATTGTCATAAATCCACCACAAGCCCTTCCTATATTGTGTTGTTCTAAATTTTGTACCGAGTACACACCTCCTAAAAATAGCAGGGATTAGGGATATAAACGCAACATAAATACACATGTACACGTACACGTACACCTTTTTGTATGACTTTTCATTTTTTATAGCATATTTACTTTTTGAAACAAAGCCTAACTTTTTCAATAATTTTTTTCATTTAGGACTAATTAAAGTTTATTTTAAAATTTATAAAATGACATGATATTAATTCCTAATTTGTTATTATTTTTATGTTATCAAGTTAAGTAGCACACTATCACTATTAGCTTCTCAGCTAATATTAGGAAATACTTCAAAACATAAAATTATCCTTAAAAGTTATCGTTTTAATTATGTAACTGAAAAGGAGTGAATTAAGAAAGGGTACCTAATTGAGAAGGATTATTTCTTGAAACAGAAAGATCATGATGATGAAAAGTCTTTCTTCTTCTCTCATTGTGACCTGCTAATCTCCTCCTGAAACTCCTCTTGGAATCATCAAACTCCATTACTGCTTGAAACCTACACCCCCACATCACTTTTATTATCATCATGTACATATTCACACCTACACATATGTAATAAAATGATTTAGATGTCAATTAATTCTACATCGAATGCGGATTGAGACTAACATAGTGAAATAGAATAATAATGTGTGGATCATCCTAAATTTATTATAGTCATATATTGCATCAATCTTTTTTTTTGCTACATTAACATAAACACCACACACACTTCTTGTTGTCACCAAGGATCGAACATACCACCATGAGAACCCTCACCAGGTATGTCAGCAAATCTCAAATTAAGATGCTTTATTTGCAGCTTTCTCAACTTGAATATGAATATGTGCTATAGGAACTACATTATGTATTGTCTAGAGCTTGAGATTAATATAGAATCAATTTTAAGCATCAATATAGAATATTCAATTCAATATTGTGGTGATTTTCTTTGCTTTTGGCTTAATTAATCTTGAATAGAAGCTGACTTTCAGTTTCCTCTCATTTTTATTTTGAATTTTTTCTTCTTCCCCCCCCCCCCACCCATCCACCCACCCAATTTGAAACCTTCTAAGATTCTACTAGGCTTGAGAGATTTAAATTTAAGTGTGCGCGTTTTGTGAGGGTATTGTAATTCATAATGTAATTTATACATTATACATCCATAGTCATTAGGAAAAAAAATTGGTAATGGCTATGAGAATTTTAATAAATTTAATTATTATAATATTAATAAAAATTAATATTATAGATATAAATAACACCTATTAAAGATATAAACCAACTTATGAAATGAAGAGCTATGATACATGGATCAAAAATAATCTTTAATTGCGTTACACTACACAATCACACACAAAGAGGAAAAAATAACATTATATTTGAAGCTCATTTTTTTTCAATTTTCCATGTCTTAGGGTCTAGAAAACTTGATTTTCAAAACTCAAAAGTAAGAATAGTTAGACTAAGAATAATTAGAGAAGGAAAAGGAAAATCATAACTTATGAGAGATAGAGCTGCTTCATAGGTATTTCGATGCGATAGATGGAAGTAATGTCCTCTCTGTGGTTTATAGCTCACCAAAGAATGGTTTGAACTTTGAACTTTGCAGAGATTCGGTTAAGCACTTGAGAATTATCGAGATGAAGAAATGCTTTTATAAATTAATAATGAATTGGAGAGTTTTTAGTTTAAATACCTAGAGCTTAAGGGTTATGTGGCTATAGCAGAGAATGAAACATGTATTTAATATTTATCCGGTGTTTGTTTTTCCTACACTTTTTGATGCATGGAACTAACCGCTACCTACAGGGCCACGAGGAAAACATAATTTCCAAAGCCATAGCCTACCGGCCAAACCAAAAACCATGGACTTTTGGCCAGTCTGATTCAGATAATCATACTTCTTATGTCCCTCTCATGTATAAGTTTAGGAAATAGTTGAAGGAAGGAACTAAAAGAATAAGTAGACCTTCTGGCTTCTGCAAATAGCAATTACAATTTCTTAAAAATTGAACAACATTATTTGGCTTTTCTTGTATTAGATGTACTTTTAACCGTCTAAAGATCAAATTTAATTCTAGCAATAGAATTTTAAACTTTTGGTTATCTTATTTTTCGTAAACTAATTTGGTAACTTTGTTGGTTATGAGTTTGCTAAAGTAACTGTATCAGGTGTTTTCATTTGTTTTGTTTTTGGCTAAATTATTGAAAGTAACCGAGAACTTTGATATGTCTAGCTGTGCTGTGATTTCTTCTTTAATATCTACTTGGGTTGCTTCTGGGAGCATGTAATCATGATTTTGGAATTGAATTTGGAGTAAACTTTTCTTAGTTTTGAATTTGGATTTCAGTTGAGATGTGAGGGCATGGTTTTGTATCTACTTGTTGTTTTCATGCTTCTGGTAATTTATTTTCTCATAGGGTAGGTTTAGATCTCAGCTAAATTTTCTCAATAGTGGTGGCGACAGGAGACTATATTCATATTGGTGCTGTCAATTTAATATTTTAAGTAAATAATGAGGAATTTTAATGGACAAGTAAATAATGAGTATGTAGATACAATTTGTGGCAACATTCTTGACTTCTTTACTTTTAGGGTGGGATGTCTATCTTGATTAGAAATTTTCTTATTTATAATAAATAATTACGAAATTTTCTACTTTTTATCAAATATATATTCTTTTCACATTGTCAACTCACATTTTTCATTTAGATTCATATTTAGGTATTATATAATTACACGAGTATTCGTAGTGCCGGAGGCACGAGTTAACCCTAGTATATAAATATTGTGTTTTTACATAGCACTTAAAAAAATAAATTAGTAACAGGATAGGCGTATATTTAGTTGCATAATATTTAAAATATTTGAAAGTTTAAATATATTTAAAAAATTTATTTATTTAATAATAATTTATTTTAAATATAATTTATCTAATATATAAATACTGTACAATATATTAATTAAACATTGCAAACACTATCACTCCAAATACTAACTACTCCCTCCATTCCAAATTATCTGCTTTTTTAGAATTTCACACACATACCAATATGTGTGATAAAAATACTAAAATACCCTTATGTGCTAACTTTTTTGTTTTCTGTGCATAAATCTTTATTGGTGGGAATATGAAAAGATGCTTAAAAAAGAGGAGAGACATGAATGAGAATAATGACTATAATGACTATAATTAGGGTAAAGGGGTAAACTTGAAAAACAAAAGAAAAAAATAAATTGAAATTTTGAAAAAGTAGATATTGTAGGATAATTTTTTTTTGCTAAAATAGTAAATAATTTGGGAGGGAAGAAGTAATAAGAGACAAATCTTAACATAAAAATTAGAGAATTAAGGTAGGAAAGAGAAAATAGGAATATGGAAAGAGATAAGGAGTGGTTGTCGTTACGCACGAGGGGAAAAGAAAAGAAAAGAGGCTTCTCCAAAAAGTAACAAAAGAATATCTCAACTTTGAAGGCAAGTAAATGAAAAATATTTGAGGATCGAAGAAAGTAGCCATTGAAAGAAATACCCACGAACAACCAAACAAAGAGCTATTAAGGGGCTACTAATTTTTTTATCGATTTCCGTGTCCAGCAAGCTTCCATTTTCACCGCATCTTTCTTCAATCTTAACCCTCCTTTTATCTCTCCACTGTACTGGAGAACAACAACAAGATTTGGAGGAGAAGAACCCTTTACTTCATTTGTCCTTAAGGCTTAATACGTCTTGTTTCTCCTGATTTTGTTGTTTTTGGTGAAATAAGATTAAGGGTACCCTTAATTTGGAATTGATTTAGCGATGGATCAGGAATTGGTGACGGCCACTCCGCCGGCGGCGATTGCAGCGGCGCCGATAGCCAAGTCTCTGGCGCCGGGGTTTCGGTTTCATCCAACAGATGAGGAATTAGTTACTTATTACCTGAGGCGAAAGGCTTGTGGGAAACCCTTTAGGTTTCAAGCTGTTTCTGAAATCGATGTTTACAAATCGGAGCCGTGGGATCTTGCAGGTCACTCCCCTGTATTTTGTGTATTTATTGTATATATACTTGGGTTTCAAGTTTCCCTTTTGTTTTTCTTTAGTTAGATGATGGATTTTGTGTTGATTTTTGACCCTTTTTTTAGATTCCCTTGTACTGTCATATGACTTATTTTTCCCTTTATCCAAGTGGGTGTGTTTGTAGAAGTTTACTTTTTGACTACAATGTATGCCTATGTTTTTTGTATAATCATTTATATTTTGGTTTGAGAGAAGCTTGTTTATGTGTATGGGAACCATATGTATTTTTATTTGTTGGAATTTGTAAATGTGAGACCTGAAAATGGATAAAGATTTAGATTTTTATGTATTGAACTTGAACAGAAAGGTTTTAAATGAAATATAAATATAATACTGTGTTAATGCATATATTTTTGTCATTTGGAAATAATTGGAGGGTATGTGAATTGTTTATGAATTTGTTTATTTTGGTTCAAATTCATGCCTGCAAGCCTTATCTTTTTCACTCCTTTCATCTTCATGTCCAAGGGAATTCTTTTATTTCACAAATGGGCATATACCGGATCATACTTCTATCTATATAGATGGACCGATAGATTCACATCAGAGATCTTTCTACAGATAGTAGTGTCATATATCCACTCATATAGTCATTTTCTATTCGGTGGAATAAAATAAAAGTTGCCTTTCGGAGAGATGGTTTAGTGGTTGATGGCTCCGGTCTTGAAAACTAGCATAGTTTTGAATAAACAATTTGCCTGGTTGTTGGTGCATTTATGTTTTGGTTTGAGAGAAGCTTGTTTATGTGTATGGGAATCAGATGTGCTTTTATTTGTGAGAATTTGGAAGTGGGAGACCTGAAAATGTATAAAGCTTAGATTTTTATGTATTGAACTTGAACAAAAAGAAAGGTTTTAGATGAAAGATGAATATAATACTATGTTAATGCATGTATTTTTGTTATTTGGAAATAATTGGAGGGTATGTGAATTGTTTATGAGTTTGTTTATTTTGATTACGAATCATGGCTGGAAGCCTCATATTTTTTACTCCTTTCATCTTCATGTCCAACGGATTTAGTTTTTATTTTACAAATGAGCATGCTGGAATACTTCTATCTATATATACGAATGGATAGATTGACCAGTAGATTCACAACCGAGCTTTTTCTACATATAATAGTGTAATACCCACTAATATAGCCATGTTCTATCCAGAGCAATAAAATAAAAAAATGGGAGACCTGAAAATGGTTAAAGATTAGATTTTTACGTATTGAACTTGAACAAAATGAAAGGTTTTAAACGAAATATGAATATAATACTATGTTAATGCATGTATTTTTGTCATTTGGAAATAATTGGAGGGTATATGAATTGTTTATGAATTTGTTTATTTTGATTACGAATTCATGGCTGCAAGCCTCGTATTTTTCACTCCTTTCATTTTCATGTCCAACGGAATTTTTTTGCCAAGATCTTTCTACAGATAGTAGTGTTATATTTACTCATATAGCCATGTTCTATTCGGAGCAATAAAATAAAAATTGCCTTTCAGAGAGATGGCTAAGTGGTTGATAGCTCCGGTCTTGAAAACCGGCATAGGTTTGAACAAAGAACTAGATTTATATTCAGTGAATAAACAATTTTCCTTCTTGTTGATGCATTTTACCTCTCCAAGTTTCTTTCGGTTTTTCATTTTTTTCTATCGCTCTTACTCACTATGTATATTTGTGTGTCTATCTACATATGTATGTCATCTTGGTTTCATATGTGAATTGTTTTCTTCACTCACTTTTTTTTAATGAAGTGTGTGGATTTATGGTGTTTAGGTTATTCATCACTGAATAGTAGAGATATGGAATGGTACTTCTTCAGTCCTGTCGATAGAAAGTATGGTAATGGGTCTCGACTCAATCGTGCCACTGGGAGGGGGTACTGGAAGGCAACCGGGAAGGATAGGTCAGTGCGTCATAAAGGTCAGACAATTGGAATGAAAAAAACGCTAGTTTTTCATGGTGGGCGAGCTCCGGATGGCAAGCGGACCAATTGGGTAATGCATGAGTATAGGCTTGTGGACATAGAACTGGAGAAAGCCGGAGTAGCACAGGTGCAAATTGTAGTGATTTTAATTTCTATAATACTTGTAGTATGATTGCGTAGTGAAATTTGTACTTACAAGAATTTATTGTCCTTGTTTTGGAGGAAAAAGGATGTATTTGTGCTGTGCAGAATTTTTCAAAAGAGTGGCTTAGGACCACCAAATGGGGATCGATATGCACCATTTGTTGAAGAGGAATGGGACGATGATGCAGCCCTTTTGGTTCCTGGAGGAGAGGCTGAGGAGGATGTGGCCAATGGTGATGATGCAAGGGCTGGAGAAAATGAGCTTGAGCAGGTCTTTTCTTTACGTGATATATGTATGTGTATGGTTGTATTTATTCTGTATAGGGAAATTTTTCATAGGTGGTATTGTCATTGCAGACTGTACTTCTAGTACTAGGAGTTATACCACTCATTTAATATCCTTATACAATTTTTTGTGGCATTAGCTATAATTTCTTACTTCCCCTTTCAAACTGCACTAGATGTCATGATAAGAGAAATCCCTTTTGGAAACTGAATGATCTACACGAAGGATGTATCTTACAGGCATAGCCATTACCTGCGGAACTTCTCTTATTTGGTTGGCTGAATTAGTGAACCAAAATAACTATTATGAAAAATAGATAATGTGCAGTGAAATTTATTTTTATTTGTTATGTAACTTGTCAATGCGCTATTAGCACTAAATTTCTCTTTATAAAGCCCTTGAGGAGTTTGCATCACTCTCAACTTTGTCTTGGGTTTTGGCAATTTGTATTTCTCTTGGGAGATTTATCTCTTGGTTTTTAATGAAAAGGACGAAAGAAAGGTTAATCTTTGGTTCTCTTACCATTTTTTTCTTCTCAATGTACACCGATTTGTCTTCATTTGCTTCTTGATCAATGATATTAGCATTATGTGATTAGTTTATTTATGAAATTTTGGTTCTTTTTCCCTCAAACGAATGAAATTCTTAAAACCCCGGAAGACGGTGCATTTGATGCTGGAAATTTAGTTCTTCAGACAGGGTTTCCTTCTCAGTGATCATTTACTGTTTCCCATTTGTTGTTCGCTCCTTTATAATATTTAGTATGGCTATGAATGACAGTTATGGGTGATAATTGTCCTAGTTTTTGTTGTTTAATCCATCAAAACAGCTCATGATTGTCGACTTCTTAGTGCTCATGCTCATCTAAAGGGCGTTTATTGAGTTGGCTTCATGTCAGCACATTGAAGGACACATACTTAAATATATTGCAATCTCTATCTTAACCTTTCTATCATATTCACAGCATATCTTTTGGTGACTATAGCAATAACTTATGGTCTCACCATCATCTTATACTTATATTTGATGCATCAAGAAAAGCAAGTGCAGAGCACAATACTCATATAGTTGGCATATTCTTGCATTTCTAGCGCTATGACATTACAAATTGGACCATTGATCAACTGAAGTCTAAAATCAGAGCGCCTGTGCAGTTTACTTGCAAATGAGCTGGTCCATTTGCTCATTAATGATAAATTTTTGTGGTAATGTGTATCATAGGATCTTTTGTCTGGTTTAGTACCTTCAGATCTATAAAACTTTAGCCCCCTGAACTTTCAGTTATGAGTTTTTGCTGCCAACTCTATTTTGCAGTCTTTAATATTTTCTGTTTTTTGGAAGCTTGTTGTTGATGATTAGAGGATCTTTCTTTGCCTTTTCATCTTCTTCACGAAGTTTTATTTTACTATGTTCTGTTAGGTATTGAGACCCGGGAGTATAGATTCCATGTCCAACGAAAACCTAAGATTGTCTGGTAGATGGTTATTCAGTTTGTGAATACGTGTTAAGTAATGAATACTGTGTAAGATAATAAATGACTCTTTGTGGTTTGCTTAGTTTGAAATTTTGACACTCAACACTAAAGTGTAATTTTAATGCTAGATTTTCCAGATATATGAGTGTAGGTGCTCTTCAGAATAAATTATAAGTGACAGCACTCTTAGGATGTTGGTTTAGTGGGTACATTGAAGATTAGATCAGCGAAGTCTGCTTTTGCTTGATGGTTTGATCTGCTGCTATAACGATCAATGGTTATGACTGAATGAGGAGAATCAGACTTGATGGTTTGATCTGCTGCTGTAAGGATCAATGGTTATGCTGAATGAGGACAATTGAGACATAAGATGAAAGTAAATGGAATATATAAATAGAACGAGTACTGAGTCCTTAAGAAATGGCTCAATAAACTTTTAGGAAAATTAGGTATATTTACTTGAAATATTGAAAAAGGTGGTATATTAATCTAAGTGGTTTTATTAGGCAGCTTCTTTCTTCTAACAAATTGTGGAGGTATTTGAAAGGAACTCTATTTATCTAAATAAAACCAATTTAAGATTAATAAGCTCAACTCTGCAATTTTTTAATGATTGTCCTGGAAGCTAGAGATCTTTTCTCTGTTAGACTCAGATTTGTCTGGAGTTTTTTAGTAAGAAAATTATTCTCATACAGGTAGTGGAACATGGTTATTTTGATTATTGAAGTACAACTCGTAAAGACTAATATCTCATTTGGAATTAGCAGTTATCTATACTACTTACTGCTGTGATACCAATAGTGGGAGACCATATACTCCAAATTTGTCAACCTAATAATGGCATGATTCTGTCATTTAAAATCAAACAGATTCATCAGGGTCATGGCCTTAGCGAGTTTGAATCGGATATATGTGTGCATAAACAATGAAGTGAGATAGAATAGCTTGAAATGCAGACAGCTTTATTAGAGTAAAATGCAAAAATCATCTTACATATTAATGTTTGTCTGGTGAAGAGTGAAGTTTGAATCCTGATTTTTAATTACTATGGTTTATTAATTAATCGTCTTCAAAAATTGGTGGCTTATGAATCTGGAAGTATATTTATCATTTTGTTGCAAATGATTGGGGTTATGAACCCCATTTCTTAGAAGAATCACAATAGTCTGCACGTGGTGTTTTTATTTCATCACCACGGAGTGCAAGTAGCAAGGCTCGTTATGGTTTCTAGATAAACGAGTATATAATGGTTTGGGAAAACATGTTCCTTGTGTCATTGGACTTGATTTTTCCATTTACATTTCCTCTCTCAGTTACTCATTCCACCAACATTACTTGATATTTAAAGATGAGATATTTAGTGGTTTTGATCTTGGCATAAACTCATGTTTATCAGTTTGACTTCCTCAAGCAGAACACTGTCTCTGTAGACAATTTCATTTTTGATATATTAGTAGGTTGTATCTTGAATGTATCATTTTCTGTGGTGGAAATGTGAATATATCATTTTCTTTTGGTCTTCTGTATGCTACATCTTGTTTCGGTAATAATCCTAATTGCATCTGGTTCTACTCCTGCTCTACTTTACAAGACTTGATAAATATATGGCATCTACTCCTGCTCCACTTACAAGACTTGCCAAGTATATGGCCTTTTTTCCTTCTTTTTTTTTTTTGATATTTGTATGACTAGTAATTAATTATATTTTTATCAGGTGTTATGAACAACTTATCTCACCGCTCCTCACATTTACTGCTAGTTCAGAAGATTTAAACTAATCCAGTTCCTGCTCTAACCATGGGCTTATTGATACAGGAAGCGAACAAGGCTCTTCTTAGCCTAAGCCAAATGCCAATCGACTCTCAGACTCTTCCATTTGTTTGCAAGAGGGAAAGGGCAGAGGATTGTCCTTTAAATTGCGAAGCCGATCCAGAATCAGTCTCTTTGTTTGAAATCAAAAGGTCAAAACATAGTGATCCAAACTCTAGCCAAGCAAATGGCTCAGAAGATTCAACTACAACAAGCCAGGAACCGGCAGCCCCTTCAACGAATTTTGCACTCTTGGAGTTCCCGTTGTTGGAGTCTATCGAAAATAGAGTAAGTCATCCGCCAGCCAACCCCGCTACATTCGATGCTGCTAATCTTGAAAAATCCGTGCCTCCTGGATATTTAAAATTTATCAATAACCTAGAAAATGAAATCCTTAATGTTTCCATGGAGAGAGAGACATTGAAGATTGAAGTGATGAGGGCTCAGGCCATGATTAACATCCTTCAATCCCGAATCGATCTTTTAAACAAGGAGAACGAGGATCTGAGAAGGGTTGTCCAGGGTAAGTAGATACGTTCCATGGAAAGAGAGATTGAAGAATAAAGCGAGGAGGGCCAAACGATGATTAACATCCTTCAATCCTGTACTGATCTTTTAAACAAGGCAAACAAACATTTGAGAAGTGTTGTCCACGGTATGTAGCTATCCGGCGTCATTTAATTTAGCTTTGTAGCTCTAGGTTCGAGCCTTTGTCAGGATCAAGGTTTATCGACGCGTAAGTTCATTTCTGATGAAGGAAATGGAGCACTTGAAAAGGTTCGTTTTAGTTCTTTGTGTTGCTTATGTTATCTGTTGTTGTAGCTGTAGTTGTAAACTTAGTTCATTATAATCTGAACCATGCATCGGATGGTTATGACACCTTGTATTTCAGATCAGTTTGTTCAAGTAAAATTTAGTTTTGAGACTTTGATTATGATTATGCTTATTTTTCTATATGACCTGTGACCTGTGACCTGTGACCTGTGACCTGTGACCTTTTAGCAAGTTTTCGATGTTATTTCTTGATATGTTATGGTGGTTTTGAGTTGGTTAAATTCATTAGAGAAGGCTGGGACTACTGATGCCAAATTCTATGGTGTGAAAGGATAGGTCCAAATGGTACTGTGGGATTTCAAATAGTATACGTGCTTGTTCGGCTTGTCTTCCCGTTTATGGAGTGTTTAGCACGTTTAGATTTTTAGATGCACTCGAGAAAACTCTAAACACACTTGAGTATCTTTTTCAATGAAGCTTAACAAATGCTTGAAGCCGAATGTACATATGCATGAGCATTGATTTAAGAGGTTGTAAAACAATACTTCTCCTTCGGTGTAAATGAGAATCGAGAGTTCAACTTTTCTGTTGCTTATTCTTTACCCGAATCCGAATGTGTACCCTATATGTGCATGAGCATTGATTTAAGAGGCTGTAAAACAATACTTCTCCCTCTCTGTAAATGAGAATCGAGAGTACAACTTTTCTGTTACTTATTCTTTACTCGAATACTCCTGTTTTTAAACTAGATGTATGTAAATTTTTAAAATTCAATCCCGATATGATGGTATCAAGTGTAGTACAAATAACTATAAAAATGGTAAACCAACTAAAGAACACTGGTAATTACCATATTTGTGAAGTTTAATAGCTAAAAGAATGTCAATTTAAAATCTTCAGATTCTACAATTGCTTTAAAATATCATAATATCTCTAATTTTGGACTAATTTTGGAATGCATGTTAATATAATTTGTGTAAAGACATTTCTATGATAAAAAGAAAATCTATATATATCGTCATGATATACTAATGTCTTTACACAAATATATCCTACTGTTTCTAACTAGAATGATGTTTAAATATATCCTATGCAAGTAAAGGTCGAACCCACATAGAATAATCTTGTTTAAATTTATCCTACTGTTTCTAACTGAAATAAATGAACTATAGTAAAGAATGGGGGGTTTTGAGGTTGATTAACTAAGATAAACATAATTAAATTGATAAGAATAGCCAATGAATTAAAACTTCAGTTTTGGAGTTCAGTATCACTTGTTCACATCAATATAATAATTAAGTTTAACAATATTTTTCCTTCGGTGAAACTAATATCCCTAGATAACAAGAAACTCTGTTGCATGAAACTCCCCTTAGATTATCACTTAATAATGAAATAAGTTCTTCATAAGGTTTTAACCATTATACAACCTAGAATGATGAGGGTGAGTTGGTGCATGGACAATCTGCTGTAGAAGAAGTAGCCACTTAGTACTCTCAGTTGTTTAACTTGGATTCTAACACTACCTTTCAGCCGGATCTGGACAACCCCCCGTGCTTCTCTTATCAGTCCGGCTCAGGCGGTTAATCTCTCTACTGCTATCACCGATGAGGAAATCTTCAATGCTTTGCATTCTATGAAGAAAATTAAGAATCCTGGCCCTGATGGGTTCAACGACAATTTTTTTCTCTCACTGTTGGGAAATTGTGGGAAAGGACTTTTCAAATCTGGTTAATTTTTTTTGGTTGCTAAATTTAAACTATATTAAAATAAAGAGAGTGTACAATCCTCATGCGGAACCCCAATCCAGATATAACATAGGACATGCCCCATGATGTCAAAACTATAAAGGATTACAACTATAAAGGATTTCAAGGACATTAGCAACTACAGCTTTTACATGATATAACATAGACATCATATGACAACTTTTACATGATATTCAATGAAAGCCACAGCAAAACTACAACAACAAACTGCAACTTTCAAAATAAACTAGCAACTTTCAGGCTGCAGTACAACCCTAGATAAAACCCAAGACTGCAGAAGAAAACAAAATAAAGCTACGCCTAACAACTTCCAAGACTGCAGTAGCAAAAGCCAGAAACTGCCGAGAACCAAGCAACCGACAATAACCATTCTGCATCATAACAGAGCAGACAATAACCCTACAATACCAAATGACCCTGCACAACATCAGCACTAGATAGGCTGCAACCCCATAAAACGCAGCACTGACCAGACAAAATCAGGAGCAGCAGTTGGAAATGGCCCCAGGAGCAGCTAATAACCCTAACCAATAACATAGCAGCATCTCCCACGAGAAAAGACTGGATGAAGCAGCAGAATAAAAATAGCTAGATCTGACAATAGCAGCAGCTACCAAGAGGCAGCAGTAGAATGGCCTAGGGCCCAGCAAAACCTGCAGCTGCTCTACAGGCAGCAGCGAGATGCCCATGCCAGCAGTAGCACGACATCTATAAAAGAGGGTTCAGATTTTAAAACAAAGTAATGCGACCAATAATGGACCTAAGCCAGACCCAAAGCAGCAACAAAGAAAGTGGCTAGCAACCGCTAGAAGCTAGCAGAACAACAAGATCAACAAGATCAACTAGAGCATCATCAACTAGCCTACCGACATCACCAACATCATAACCCAATGCAATTAAGAAGGCCGAACCATAGCAAGCAGTCCAGACCCCTTAGCCCAAACAGAAGGTAGATTGGTAACTAAAGAGCTAGCAGTAGGAACCGACCTCAATAACCCTCCCTCTTACCAAATCACCGACCTCAATAACCAGCAGCAGGACCCCCCAGGTAGGCATCCAGCCGAACAGAGCAGAACATCCTAGAAAGCCTAGGACATTCCCATTGTTATAGTCCGAGATCATCAAAGCAAACGACCAGAGGCACAAATCAAACAGTAGACTTAGATCAATAGCCCAACCTGACTTCAAACCGTGAATCGCAGCAGGAGACATCCTAAACTACAATGTGACGCCCCCAAATCCGGGTATCTTCTAACCCAACAGATGGTGCTCCACGGTACTATTAACTGTACATTCATTTCATTGAAACGACATCGAAATGAGTGTATTAGCTACATTCTTATTATAACCATAATAACTTCACTCCCAGGTTCTGAAACCGAATACGTTACTTCTTGTTCATAAGTGTCATACATACACACATACTAATTTATTACAGGATATCTAACTATCCATCTTAGCTTTGCCATTATTTTTCTTAGAACCTTCAGTTCGTTCGGCCTTAGCTACAATCATATAATTCAAGCAAGAAATGAGCATAACTAGCTCAGCAAGTCTAACAAAGGATAATATAAATACCACATCGAGAATTATATGATTATCTTCCATAACTGAACGAATAGCTATGAAGTACTATGAAACATTGACTAGCACCTCTCATTTCATAACAATAATTCCACAATATATATAATAGCTTAGGAATTCTGAACCGGTAAAAAGACCATGAACATACTCTTTTCGTTTTCATACATGAAAAGGACATTCCGACACTAAGGTCGTACATCCGTTCTTTCTTACGAGCACTTCTAGGTGATCAGCCTATAGTACTCTATGTTGATCAACACTCATCCGTTAAACGTATGTACGTTTAAGTTTTGGCAACCTCGCGTGCCCATCGAATAATCGATGAAAATACTTTTGTTTGTTCATAGACAAACTTACCTTTGAATTCGTACCAAATACTTGGCATATGATAGCGTTAATAGTTCTATATCGAAAGACTTGTTGTAAGACCCCAAATTATTAATAAATGAAATTTAAATTTCTTCTATTTATTATTTTGAAATAGTAAGGGTTAAATTGATTAATGAGGTTAGTTATGGGTAAAATGCGCAAATATTTCAAATAAGCAGGTGGTTATAAAATATTCATTGTTGTCGAAAAATATTCGGTTGGTCGTAGAGTATTCTTACTGTCGGGGAATATTCGTACGACGGTGCAGCCTTGTGTTGGCCCCATAACGGAAAGCAATTGGATGGAGAAAACGACAAGTATAAGTTGTTTATAAATAACGGCGTAGTTGTTACCGTTAACACTGTTGGAATACCCGGTGGTTAAAACACAGTAATACGCGTTGTTGCACAGTAGCACACGGTATTGCACCAATTATTGATTTTTATGTAAGAATGCACTACTCAATAATTGTTACAGTAATTACTGTTCAGTATTTTATTTTATTGATTCAATAATTGATGCGTTGATATTTTATATTGCTGTTGTTTTAATAATTGTCACTACACAGTATTTTCTATTATCGGAGCAATAATTCATATTATCTGAATAATATTATTAGATAACATTATTTGCAATGTCTAGAAAGTTCTGTCTAAGGAGAGGTTTGGTCATCTAATTGCGCGCCAGTAAGGAGAGATCCTTATTGGAAAGCCCCCTCTTTCCTATGAACGGTCTGGTTGCTAGTACTGTGATTCTGTAATATTATTTATGAATAATTAATTATTGATTTATATGATGAGGAAAATATTGATTTTATGTGGATATAGATGGGAAAAATTTTTAATGTGACAATTGTTGAAAATTAATATTTTATCTTTTTCTGATAAAATAATTCATTTAAATATATTCTTTTAATAATATATTAATGGTGATATTTTTACAATGAATGTGGGATATATGAGTATATGAGGAGGAAGAGTATTTTGTGGCATTAAATGATTAACACATGTTTTGTGTGTCGATGGACCGTAATAATTGACTGAAATTTGATTATAGCTTGTAAAATCGTCCGTTTATGGATTTCGATCAATTTTTGTTTGGAATTTGGAAAAACTTTCTTCTGCAAAGTTGTAGATAATGGAATTTCCTATGGAAAGTCGTGAGTTTCGAATTTTTCTGATAAAGGGCTATTTATTATGAATTATTGAAGTTCTAAAATTCCGAAATAATTGATTATTGGAAGTTTTAATTATTTTAATTAAGAAAAACGTTTTTCATATGTTGTGGGCATCATTAACATGTGCAAGGTGGCTGAATTCAGATTCAAGATGTGGGCGTAGGAATTTTGTATATATATATATATATATATATATATATATATATATATATATATTAAATTTTCTACTTTGGTGTTCTAAGCATTTTCCTATAAATAGGGTGCTTAGGTTAGAATTGAAAATCACACCAGAAACTACAGATTTCTCTCTTTCTCTCTCGATATATTGAGTGTATTCTTGTGAGTATTTTGATACTTTGAGTGTTGTTATACGGTGCAAGTTTCCTTCAGCACTATATCCAGTAGTCCAGCCAGAAGTATTATTCTTTCGAGGTAAGGGATGTTATTTCTTCTTAAATGATATTATTTTCTTCAATATCATTATGCCGAAGTATTGGTTGGAAATTTTTATCAAATTTAGAACTTTTCATGTCGGGGTTACTATTCACGAGTTACTATTCACGAGTTACTATTCACGAGTACTATTCACGAAGCATAATGATGTTTTTGTGAAATTTCTATCTTTTGGTGTCGGAGTTACTATTCACGTATACTGCTATTCACGAATACAGTACTATTCACCGAAAAATAATTTTTCTTCTTTTTGTCCAAAATATCTATTATGGATACTAGCTTTGATTGTATCCATGTTTTGATCATTCTTAAATTTTACTCTACTATGATTATTTATGAGGTATTTTTGGACATGGAATAGCTGAAATACGAGTCCTTAATATTTACTCTTTTGTTTCACTGGATTCGTTTTTTTTAAAATATTTTTCATCATCCTCAGTCTTAAATGATAATAAAACTGAATATCTTTGGCTTGTAGTGCAAAGATGAATGATTTCTGATGAATATCTTTGGCCCGTAGTGCAAAGAT